>CM050900.1:9029009-9564009 GCA_027726005.1 Juncus effusus | reverse complement strand
CCGATTTTCGGAGAAGGAGTAGAACTTGCTGCGGGCGTTGGAGGGGAGGAGGAGGAACGGGAGCTGCGGCGGCAGAGGGAGAGATCGGAGGGAAAATCGCCACCGGAAGCAGACAGAGCGGAGGCGGATGTGGTCGGTGAATTCCGTTAGGGTTCCGGCGATGGTGAGTAGCAAGTCCGGCGGCAGATCTGACCACGCCATTTTTGAGAGCTTTGAACGGGTTTTGTGAGAAGAGGAGGGAAATATATAAAGGGTAAATTTGGGCTCTGATTTTGTTTTGTTTGGTAAAATATTTCTGGATTATTTCTTGAATATTTTGGGCTCCTATTTTCTTTGTTAATTTTGATTATTTCTTGAATTTGTTTTGGGCTCATATTTTCTCTGCTAAAATATTTCTAGATTATTTCTTGAATATTTTGGGCTCATATTATCTTTGTTAAAACATTTCTTGATTATTTCTTGAATATTTTCTTTGCGGCCATTTTGTGAATTTGGTGAAATCATCTTTAAATCGTAATTAAGCCGATCATATGATTCAGCCTGGTATGGTATTTATTCAGCTTATGATACTAAGCTATAATGGGCTTATTTATTGTGCTTTTTATTGTTGTAGTTCAAACATGATTTTCAGCCTTAAAAGAAGAAATTATTTGTGTGTTTGCCATATAGTTTACTAAATTATTCAGGGTAATATATTATTCAGAATCATTCAATAAGATAAAAGCACTTAAATCAAATTATATTTCTAATAATTTGATTAATATGAAAGATTGAATTTTTCATTCCACATCTAAATAAGACCAGCCTCTGCTTTTATCAAGTGTTGTCTTTTTATGTTCGAAGGGATTTCATGCACATGACTTGTTTGATCTTGCTTTAAAGAAATAATAAGTTAATAAATCACATGGCATAAAGAAGAAGGGGAATAGTGGAGTGACCATAACATTTCAGGGGCTGATGTGTAATGAAATAACCAAAAAATGTAGCATTGAAAAAACCTTTTCTGATATCATGTTGGTCAAAGAGAAGATGCGAGATGCAAATTGTGGGGCAACCATTTCCTAACTTTTCTTTTTATTCCTTACAGCCATCATTCCAATTCCTACATTTTGTTGGTAAAAAAAGATAATAAAACTATTTCAAATGGTAACACAAATTAATCAATAATGCAATATTTGTTATATATATTATTTGATTTTAAGAGCAATGAAAATCATTTGGGGATGAGTTGGAAAAATTGGGGCAATAATTTGGACCACCACCACTAATAAACCAAACAACGCAAAAGAGATTAAAAGAGCATTGTCAGATCCATCAATTATTAACACTTGCCATCTATTCAATACCATTAAAAGCATATCAAAACATATTGAAAATCAAAAGCAAAATCAAACTTTGGTCTACATATCAAACCAACCTTTTATTTTATCAACTTTCATATGTGGTCACTTGTTCATAAACTTTTTCTTCCGTCAGAAAATGTCTCTTTGTCGGGCATTTGGGCTTTTTTGTTCTTTAGACCAAATCACAATTAAGGGACAGACCGCACTCTAACCACAATGAATGTCTTCTAATCAGACAAAATATTGAGTTTTATACACATATCTTAACTCTTTTGGTTGGTTTTCTGGTTTGTGTACTTGCACTAATTAATTCAATTATGAAAATTATAATCCAAGAAATGAAGAGAGATGGCAGTTGCAAATCCATAAATTTTGACTGACTGACTTGAGTATCTTGTATAGATGATGTTCACATTGTAAGAATTTATAAAGTTTGTATTAAGCTGTGATAAAATTAAAAAATAATGATTTATGATTTTAATGATCTTGTAATGACATTACTTAATCAGATTAGGTTGTTACAAGACACTGGTCATTTGTCAATAATTAGGGGAATAATTAGGCCAACAAAAACCTTGTATTCTACTGAAAAATACGGTCTAGAAATAGAAGAGAGAGCCGTTTAAATGGATTAATTCTATGAACAGACAGGAAATTGTTCTTTCTTGGAATTTATAGAGTACAAATAGACATTTGCACCAGGTTTTGTATCCCAAATAATTGATTATTTGAGTGGAAAAAGTGTGTTTCAAGGCCACCAACAAGATATTATATACTTAAACCCACATGATTATTGACACGTATCACTTAAAAGGTCCCAACTCTTTGGTAAAATCTCTTTGGTTCTCCATTGAGATGGTTTATGTATATAGTATATTATGTCTTGTCAAGAGGCATGAGATGAATTTGATCAATCCACGAGGGAATTAACCCATGGGTATAAATTATAGCTAGTATGCGACTTACAAAGTTAAGTATGAGTAAAATGTCCATAAGGATTGGCAGCACTCAATGATGGTGTATTTTTATATTAAAAATAAATGAGGGTGGTATGGAAATTGTCCACATTATGACAAATGTTGTTGAAGGGATGTTTATGATCCAAAGATTTTTTTTTTTTTTTACTAATTAAGCAAGTTGGTCTTTAAAATGTCAGGTTTTATCCAGTTTCTTAAATGTTAAGTTATGTCACCGACTAGTCAGTCGGATGTCAATCCTTCACCGTTTCGATTAGTTCATGTCAATTACAAAAGTCAGTCAACCCGACTTTAATCGACTTAAGCCCGGCATTTGATCAACTTTGACCCAACTTTGAGCCGACTTAATCCAATTTCTTTTCATTTAATTTTTTTTTCTGTCCCAACTAGAGAAAAATTAAACAAGAGTCAAGAGCAACTTATTTGATTTTTTATAGGTTTATGTTTTATTTTTGTTAGCTTATGGAATTTAAAAATTGTTGCAAAAATAGTCTCATAGGCTAGTGTAGTGGTATCATCAATATAGTATTTGAGGAAAGAATGTCCGAAAGTCAAATGCGATGTTAACCTACTTGCTAACGACTAATCTCCGTCTAGTTATCATGTTGCTAATTGGCAAGGTTTCTCACGTGGTGGACTTCCGACGTTTTAAACATTGCTTTTATACCATAAAATTATAAGGGCAAAAAAAAAGAAATAAAAGGATAACAAAAAATGACATCTAGAGCTGATTACATCCAAACGAAGCTATCTAGGACTAGAACTAGTTAGGAAAAGTAGTATTATATCACAGTTTAAAAAATAATGAACTTCATAAAATTAGAAACTAAATCCAAAAGTTTGTTTCTGTCAAATATATGATGTTAGAAATCTCAACATAGTCCATAGGAAAATTTGCCCATGTGAATTTAGACATATTTTTATGGTTATCAACTTATCATGGGTTCATGGCTATTTGGACTTTGGACCATATTTGGAAATTTGATCACTAGAAGAGCGAGAGAATTTGGGCAAACGTGACCTAAAGTTCATCAAGACTTCACATGGTCTCATTAAAGCCATTAATGTGAGAATATGTGCATTTATAGATATAATAAAGGGATATTTGACCTCAAAATAGACTACTTTGATTAAAGAGACATTATATTATATAGGCTTTCAGTTACTTAACTAGGCTCATCAGCCAAACCGCGCTATAATTGAGAAATTAAGAGTTCAAAAATGATAAAACCTAAAATTTAGGGCACAAAATGTGCTCCTAAAATTTAGGTATAATTAATTTAGGCTCATCAGCCTATAGTATATCTTTAATTTCCACAAATAGCCTATAGGCTATAGTGTAACTAAATATAATAGACCCATTTATAGAAAGAATGTAACTTTCATTTGCAGTTTAATACCATACTAATAATTCAGAAACTAACCTCAATGTCCTCTTTTTTACATCTTGTTTCATATTTTCTAAAGCACACCCTCACATTAAATATGTTTCCGGATTATTTCAACATTTACGGGTGATTATGCAAAATCTATTATAATAGTTCTATCAAAATAAGTTTGTTGACTACACATAACACACTACTAGGTTTGAATTTCTAATAAAAACCAAAAAATAAAGCCAATGCCACTTGGGTCTTGGACGGCTCTGATTGCATTATTAAATACCCCAAAATTTAAATTAATGGGGGTATTATGATTAAACTATATAGATTCTCTGATAAATGATAATTATATAGTTGCAAAAGGCTCAAGTGGTGCACTAAGTAACAAATACTCGGCTGAATCATGTCATGTGTAAGCTTATTATTACTTGACTGCGTGCGCCCACGCTAGTGAAATCATGTCCCCACATGCACAACCCTTCATTTAATTAAATTACACTTACATTAAATTAAATCATGATTTGATTGCATTAAAACCTAATATCAAACAAATTGGTCAATAAATTATCATAATATCAAATTGATGATTGTTATATAGTGAAATAACTAGTACAATTTTATTTATCTAACTTTGAATATCAGAAATGTTTCAAAAATCTCCTAACTTTTCTGAATATTTTGAAAAAGTTCTTATATTTTTAATCTCTCTTCCATCAAAATTATGAAATGGGAATTAATAATTAAATATATAGGAATTGTAATGTATATGAATTTTTTTAAAACAAATATACAACATCAATGAAATTTTTTGAACGGCATGTAATGTATATAGAAAACTTATCATGTAATTAATTAAAATATGGAGATTAACATATGTAATTAATGAAAATGACAGAAATCAAAGAAGAAGAGCATGTGGCTATAATTAAATGGATAGGCATCAAAATCATGACAGTATAATGAGATATAAATCTTAGTTAATTACCCTTCTTAATTACTTTAACTACACCCACCGTGTTATATCGATTAAAGTGACAAGTTGTTTTCCCTATGAATATTGTTATTTAGCTGAAACTGCATTAATTAATTTGTTAATTAATCGTTAATCTTGTCTTTTTGGGAGTTACACTTGCACCCTTTCACATAACCAGCTGGTTTCTATCTGTCATAAACATGGTTAACTTTTTAACAACCTAATTTAGATTAACGAATTTATTGGTTTCTGCAGTTTGGCATGAATATTTGGATTACATGCCGAATGAACTATTAATTTAAGTAAAGTGCGGATCTGTTTACATGCTGGAAAAGCTAATTAAGTTACAAAAGAATTAAAAGATTTTTTTAGGCAAATCTTATATCTAAAGAATTTAACAAATATTATTTTATTATTGATGTAAAAAAAATTTGAACTATTTCTTGAACTAATCTTTTGAACGGCACCAATACATTTTTATGCATCACAATGCAGTGAAGTTAGTTAGGGACAGAATTTGATCCTACAAATGAACATAATAAAAAGTAAAATTCCAACAAAAGAAGCATAAATTCAAACAAAACCATGGTTTTTCTACCTAAAAAATGATTAGATACTCGTACTACTAATCTTCAGTCACACACTCTTTTGAGCTGACAAAATTCAAACCAAATCCGAGGATTAATGATACAAGGGGCCGAAGATCAATATACAAAATCAAGTGACAGAAATAGAAATCAAATCCAACTCAAATTCAGAGCAGCTTTTCTCACAAGCCACGCCATTTCTATTTCAGTTCCCACTCCAGAACATCGAAACTACAACTCACATCAGTTGAGCGTGCGATCCAGACTAACATTCCTCTATAACCCTCTCAAACATATCAACTCCTGTAACAAATCATTTCACAATAACAAAACAAAAATACATACCCAAAACTATATTTTAGTAAGTAAATGCAGAGAAGATCAGTAACAAATTCATCCATTCCGGATTTTCATGCGGGTGGTAAAATCAAGGAAAGATAAAGATAGGAAAGAAAAGGAACTCACCCATTACGTAGGCCCCTTTCGAAGAATCTCACGCTTCCTGTACAGTTCTAACTCCAATCCCAATCATCCCTCCCCATCAAAACAATAACCATTCCTGAACCAAATCATTCTCAATTCATACATAACTCGTTACACGTACATTCAACACTATTAGCCGCATATGATTTGTAGTTCATAAACCATGTCCAGTCAGAAATATATTACCAACACCCTGTCCAATGATACCTCGCCGCGTGGCACGTAGTCTAAATTCTTCCCTCTATTAAAACGTCCTCACTCTCTCTTATTTCGCTCAATTCATTTTACTCACACCATTAAAAACCTCTAAGAGAAAGAAAAGAAATTCAAGATAGAAGGGAAATAATGGGGAATTGTCAGGCGGCGGAGGCGGCGACGGTGATCATACAGCACCCGGGAGGGAAGGTGGAGAGGCTGTACTGGAGCGCCACGGCGGAGGAGGTGATGAAGAATAACCCGGGGCATTACGTGGCGCTCGTGATTCTTTGCGTTGGTGATGGCAAAGAGAAGGAGAGGAAACTGGAGGGAGGGGCGAGGGTGACGAGAGTGAAGTTGCTCAAGCCGAAGGAGATGCTCTTGCTCGGCCAAGTCTATAGACTCATTACTTCTCAAGGTTTGTGATTGATTTTTGGATTTTTGAAGTCAGATCATGAATTTTCTCTGGTGATGATTGGATTTGGACGTGCATTGTAAATAATTTTGTTTAATTTGTTATTTTTTTGGTTTGGTTTGATTTTGTAGAGGTGACGAAGGCGCTTCAGGCGAGGAAATACGAAAAGATGAAGACAATGGAGCGCGATTTGACGAGTGAGAAACAGGATCAAAGAGAGAAACAGAGAGATCACAGTGGAAAAGTATATACAGTTCAAAGAAAGCATAACGATTCAAAACAGAGCAATCAGGTATTCATTTCGTTCTTTCACTCTATTTCTGAAATGTTTTCTGATTTTACAGTGGAGAGTTTTTCAAGTTCTTTGAATTTTGAAGTTTATTTGAAAAAAAATTAATCTCTTACTACTTGAGAATCGAAGAAAAAATATGCTTTTTATAAATAAATGAGGCAAAATCCTGTAATTTATGGTTGGCCAGATCCCGAGCAGGTTATTGTCTGTACAGTATCGATCATTGTTGTACTTCACTAACTTCATTTTAAAATATGAATAAACAAAACACTTCCTTTAAAAAAGAAAATTTTAAGATCCAGCGTTGAAACAGAGTCTAGATCTGTCGCAGAAATAATAATTTATATTATTAATAATAAATATGAATTATTTTTCAATGATTCAGGTGATTAAACAAGAGAGAGAGGACCGGTACAGAAAGAGCAGTACCACTACCAGTACCAGTGCTGGTACACAGCAGTCAAGTAAAGGTCGACAATGGCGACCTTCTTTGAATAGCATCTCAGAATCCTTCAATTGATCAATTAATGATATAGAAAACTAATTGCGATCCAAATCTGAAATTGATGAAAGCTCAAGTCAATGAGGATTAAATGCATTTGACCAAGAAGATGAAGAAAGAAAGAAGTGTTGGAACTTTGTTTGATGTACATTTTACATAATCTCCAAATTTAGTGTGGTTAATTAGAAAATTTAGTTTTTTGGAGAGTAAATCAGTTTGTTGCAATGACAAAAAATGACAAAATGGAAATAAAAGTATGACAAATACTAATGATGACATGACATGAAGGCGTGAGTGATTGAACCTCCCATTAATGATATTAAATGTTCATATATTTTTTTTAAAGTAGGATATGAAATATTTTTGACTTTATGAAATGCCAAATCAAATCAACTTATATTTTTCAGTGAAGGACGGTACTTTCAGATCCCAAAATATGCGTAAGTTTGAAATTTATGAACCTTGTGCATTTAATTTCCTTTGAATAGTTTGTGCAACTTGATATGAACTCAACTGCCATCAATCATTTCGTATAGGGTCATTATCATGAAACATCAATCAAAATAAATGAAGATGAGAGATAAATAAATGGAAAATTGGAAATCACGCCAATGTAATGCAGTAATTCTGTAACGACGGATTTGTAGTAATTCTGTAACGACGGATTGAAATTATATTTTCTCGCGTTTCTATATACGCTATATATCATTTTTATTTTTTTTAAATATATATCATTTACCGAATAAATTTTTATATACTGTTTGTTTTCAATTTATATGTTTGTATATATATTATTTTCATTTTTTTTTAAATATATATTATTTTATCGAATGAATTTTTATATACCTTGTTTTCAGTTCATATATTTGTATATACTGTTTTCAGTTTTTATATACTGTAGCTATAAGGTCGCTACAATATCGTCGTGTAGTATCAGCTCTCTAAATAAATAAGCTATAAAATCATATAGTTATGGATTATTTAGGCAATTATTTTCATTAAATGCACATGACATTATATGGAATGCAATTTCTATTCTACCCGTTGGTATTAAATAGGGCTGCTCTAGTCCTAGTTCTTTCAAACATTAATTGTATTTATTTCAACAAGACAAATTTCTTATATTGTTTGAATAAGACCTTTTTCTTAGAAAAAATAAATAATTAATTATGGAGGAAAAAGAATTAACTCCTCCCTCTTATCTTTCATCTATTTTTAGCTTTTATGTCCTCTCAAAAATTCCCATCATCATTTTTATTTCGATTGTTCGTTCAAATTATTTATCAAATTTTAAATATTCATTCTCTCTTTGAGCATTCTCAAGAGACTTATTCTCAATTTTATCTCGGGCGTTGGATCAAAAAAATTTAAATCTTAGTTTTTCATTTAAATTATTACCACAGTATCACATGATCAGTTAGATTAATATTTCGTGTTATATCTCCAATTATGTGAGAACTGTCATATCAAATAAAATCTCATAGTACTAAGAACTATAATTATATTACTTAATGTATTATGAATTAAAAAAAAATGTGTGATCAATTTATACATAACTCGTATCATTTTAACAACTAAAAAAATAAAAAATAAAAAATAGTGGTGATAATTTTTTTAAGAAAATTAATCATGTTAAATTTTCTTATATATAGTGTACATACTTTTTCCATATACATAATATCATATTTCTTTTTTATAAAACATGTAAAATATAACTATTATTTTTATCTTTGTAAAAATTAATCATCTATTATTAAATCTTATGTGATTTCAACTAAAATCTATGAAATAAATTATTTTGCCTGATTAATACTTGATTTATTTCAAATATAATATATCAAGAGATAATGACATAAGAACCAAAAGAGAATAAAAAAAAGATGATATTTTAATCATAGAAATCTTAATGTAAACATAAATTGAGATCATAAATTATTATCCAAATTATTTAGTCGGTTATTTTTTTGTTTATTATGAATTTATTTATGTTATTTTATTTCTTATATGTAAATTTATTGATATAAAGTTACCCATCCTTACAAATTAGATGTGATATAAAAGATATTTTTGAATGCATAACAAATAGATAGAATCTCTTATGATGCAATTCAAAATGATTTTAAACATTGATAACTTACTTAACATAATTATTATATATTGTTTATGTACTATGAATTTATTTCAAACTTTTATTTTAAATTTTCATAATTATAATTTATGCATAGATTAAAATGAATAATAAAATTGAAATATTCGCTGCAAAGTGCAAGTATTATCATAGTAATAGTCAAAACACTTTCATAAATCTAAACATCGGTGATAATTTGGGCCGAAACTACATACCCAAAGACGCCTATATTGAATAGTTTTTGGGCCAATAAATTAAAATCAGTCCAACAAACTTTTCTTCGTTTCTTTTAACAGAAAATTCAACAAGTGTGGCCTCGGATAAGTTAATGTATGCCTGTTGACGAGACTAACAAGTTTTGTTACTCTTTTCTTTTTTTTAAAATAAAAAGGGAGCCCGCATCTTAAAGAAACTTGTATGTTTTTCCCTCTCTCTCTCTCTCCCGCCTTCTTAGTTCTTACCTTTCCTGACCTTTCTTCTCAAACCGATCATCAAAGATTGACGAAAATGGAGTGGTCAGACCTGCCGTTAGAGTTGCTCATCACCATCGCCAGATTGATGACGGAACTCATCGACCATATCCGGTTCAGTCCATCTGTTCCCGCTGGAGATCTCTGCCGCCTCAGCTCTCCTCAAACTCCTCTTGCCATTTCTACTCCTTCTCAGAAGATCGCATCTACCCCCTCCATCTCTCTGATTCCAGAATCTCCCACCTGTTCGGATCTACAAGTGGTTGGCTGCTCGCCCTCAGGGGACAAAATCGTAACTTCACCTTATCACTAATCAATCCTTTCGCCGGCGCAACAGTCTGCCATCCCAATCCAAATCCGTGCTCCTCTGTTTCCGACGTGGCGGCTAACACCCTCGTCTGGGACCGATCGGAATCCATTGTTGCGGTTGCTTGCAGCTCGAGAAGAGGCGTGCCGCGTGCTTTACTGCCACATAGGCAAACAGACTTGGAAACCAATAGAATCGCTCCATTATATTGCGGCAAGAAACATCATGTTTCACAAAAGTAAATTTTACATTCTGGATGCTTACTCTTTACAAACATTCGTCTTAGAAGGAAATACGCTGCAAGCAATCCACTTAATAAACCCTTTTTTGAATTTTCTGACATGGAAAAATTCCTACTATTCGCATCTTCTTCTGAAGAATATCTAGTGAGATCAAACGGCTGAATGAACAGCTCTGACTACTACACAATTTACCAGATGGATCTGAACAAGGAGGTGGAAGAATGGACAGAGATCAACGACATTGGAGACAGAGCGATATTCTTGACGACTTTCCTTGCTTCTCTGTTGAAGTAGACGAGAGAGACAATTTGAGAAGGAATTGTGTACATACGGCCCAATCAAAGAAAGCTGAATGTATTTTGTATCTGTATTTGACTTGGGAACCAAGAAAGTAGGACGAATCGAAAGTGCGTTGAGTGAGTTTCGCGTCGAACAGGTACGTGGCGAGATTTGCCCGCCCACTTGGATTCTTCCCTCACTGGTTTGAGATTATTTAAAAGAAATATGAAATGTAATCAGTAAAATGTTTTTGAAGCTGAATAAACTAAATATAATAAAAGCATTGTGTATTCCGTTCAGAATAAATTTATTGATTCTATAGATTGTAAGATTTTACTTTTAATTCCAATAGAACGTTTCTCCTAAGTCCTAAAATATTAGACACCTCGATGATCTTGAAACAACATACTTAATACATGCCTACTTTAAGGAAATTTCTATTTGGGCCAGTTCTTTGAATAAATTGTATATAGACTCGGTCCACTATATTTCTACAGATAATGTTGGCCCGTTAATTTGATCTCGGTCCAGACATAATGGACCGAGTCTAGATAGCAACTAAAATTTTAGATGTTTTTTTCATTCTTTAATCCAAAAAATGTTGGCCCATTAAGTAAGATCTAAAATTGAGTTAGTATCTGATTAAAGTTAAAAAAATATCAACAAAGAAAAAAGATAATAGGGCAATATTGGATAAGCATAAACCTTTGGATAGTCAAATCTTCAATCTTATTTGACAGCCTTTCTTCAAGAGTCCAGATTTTCACATGACTTGTTAGGTTTGATCATAGTTTAGCTTCAAAATGTCTAGATCACAATTAATGCAGATCTTCGGTGGCGATATAATATATTGTAAGACTCTGCCTAGTGTTATTTATTTTTGGTATCTGATAGATTATGACGGTACTGTAACAGAAATTGTTCACGGCAGATTCAATAACAATATATAATTTATTTTTTAATAACAATATATACATAACAGTATATATAATTTATTTTCTAATAACAATATTTACATAAAAAGTAAAAACAACATATAAAAATGAGAAAACAGTATATAAAATGAGAAAACAGTATATAAAAATAAAAAAATAAAAAATACACAAAGAATAAACAACAGTATATTCAATGGCAACACCGTATAAAAAATGAGAAAACAGTATATAAAATACAAAAAATAGTATATCTACAGTGCTGTCGTATTATAGTCGTACTACAGTGCCGTTACGTTTGCACATTTCCCTTTATTTTTTGTGAGGTGAGGTCTACAAAATTTTGTTTAATTAAAAGGGGATCAATTGATTAATTTAATTTCATTGATGTCTTCTAGCTGACATTATCCTTCTGTCACCATCCAACTATATGTTGAAGATATTTGTCTTAATTAAATGTTCCACGTATTTATATATTTTGGGAATATTTCATTTAAACTTGCTATCTTGTTGGAAGAAAGCATGTTATAAAGTATTCATGTCTATCTATGCATCATGATGATGATAATGATCGTAATCTGAAGATGAATCTTTTGATGGATGTATGGTGCCTTTTGTCAGCTTATCATTTGCATTGGAATGAACATGAGCATGTCATTCATTCTGTTTCCAATGAATTACTCATGACTCCTCATCATTGAAATGAGACTTCATTCCTATTTCACAATTATATCATTATTTCTACGTTATAATTAGCGTAAGTAAATACATACATACACATGTACGAATGTATATATACAATCTATATACAAATCACTATACTATTAGGGTTTAATAATTATCGTACTAGACTTATGTATTTAAGACAACATTTCACGTTTAAAAGGGTGATGATATTAACATGAAATATTTTAACGAAGACATGCAATTTTTGTATTTAACTATTTTTTTTTGTAATGAGAGAAAAACATGGTTTAACATAAAAATTTCATGTCGTTAAAACATTTTCAATCCATAACAATAAACCATTTGCAATAAAAAAAACTAGACACAAAGTCATAATTAAACCTTTTGACTTGTAAATAACCAGGGACCTACAAGAGGAGCACCATGAGATTTCATGGTTGTAAAAACGTATTAAAAAGACCGCTAATGCAAAAGCTGAATCTCATCTTTTATCGAGAAAAAAGGGCTTTAATTAATTTTGAAAGAATTGTGTAGTGCTTAAGAGGGTCCTCTCTCTCTGCCTGATCAGTTTCTCTTTTTTCTTGTTGGACTTTTGATTTTTCATAGGATTCCTCTCATTCACATATTGATTGGATTACTGCCCGTGTTATTTAACTTTTGTTACAAAAAGACTAAAATTTTTGTTTCATTGAAATAAAATACTTTTTTACATATTTCAATTGAAAAACAAAAGTTCAAATAAACAACAAATCTTTCTTAGTAAGAACACCTACAGGCTACATATTTCTTTTTGTCAATCTTAGATTTCTAATAATTTGTTCAATAGTTGTCACATTGGATTTGATTTTTAAAATAAAATAGGGTTCGGTTAAAATCAATCTGAACCTGTTATATTGAAATTAAAACAAAAAATTTAATCTGTAAAACTATTGCAATCCAATCAACAAATCAAAATGCTTATGATGATGATTAAGCATTATAACTAGTTTAAACTTTTAAGTAGCATTACTAGATAAGACTATATATTGTATAATTAAAAAAAAATTTATACAAAGCAGATTCTCTATCCACATTTAGTTGTACTTAGCTGTATATATTTATTACAGATAAAATTGATTAAAATATTTGATCACATCGAAAACCAATTGTGTCTAGGAAAGTATTTGATCCCTTTTTTGAGGAATATGTAGGCAATTGCCTACATGTATATATTAATATATATTAAATAAAAATATAATTCTATAAAGATATTTACAACATTTGGTCCTTCATCTAGTTAAAAACAACAATCCAGTCAAGATGAACTCGTAATAATAGGATATGATAAAATATGATTCATATAATTAAATCCAAGATGATCTGTCATACCTAGGAAAACAAGGTTAGGCCAAGCCTAGATAAATAACAAAAGAAACTATATGTATAATATACGCGTGCTCGAAATGGTCCATATTCAAGATCAATATACTATATTCAAATTTATCAAAAAAAAATATACTCTATTCAAGATCAATATACTTTTTCTTATTTTAACATATATTATATACTAGTGGAATCTGAAATGGGATAAAGTTAGTTCACATGAAACCTTTTCAAGAGACCGAAAGAATGACATAGCATATGAATCCTGTCATATCATTATATCGTTTCGTTTCCAACCATCGAACACAAAATTTGAGCTACTTTTGTTTCTTCTTCCGGAAACTCATTGTTTGTATCCTTCTACTATTTGGGAAGCACTGAATTGACATGTTTGTCGTTCATGTTCAACCAGCAAGGAGATCAAATTATTTAGGTTTGATGCTAAGAAACTATTTGTATTTTGCAAAAACAATGCATTTTAGTTTTATATCTTCTTGTCACAATATTTTGTGTACACATTTATCAAAATCATGATATAAGATCATATATATTTATATCAAAATCGTGATATAAGATCACATAAAATTGTATTGAAATCCTTTTAATTTTATTACAACATATATAGGATGTTAAGACTCGAGACATAAATTTTGAGAAGTGAATCTTTAGTTAATATACCAATTTGCTACAGGAATGTAATCATTATCCTATAAAATTAGCGAAACTGTTGAAATATATAATCAACTTTTTACATCAACAAGAGATGCAATAATTTTACTATTCACAGTTTCCCCCACAATGTTGACCTAACAATAGGGTCATAGACTGACCAGCCTTAAAACAAGAGAAATATAAATGAAATAAATGAATTTGACAATTAACTAAACCCTGACATTCTGACAATCTTGACCAACACATGAGAAATTAAGCAACCCAATACTATTCAATAATATTATTCATTGATTAAATGCCACCTCCTTTCCCAATGGAGTCTCAAAAGCATTTCCTACAATCAATGCCTCTTTTGATTCTCACACACAACACACAACACACACACACCTCTCTTTCTTCATTCCTAACCTTTTTAGAGAGAGAAGAAAGAGTGAGAGAAAGGCAAGGCTGCCATGCATGCCCCCACACTCATGAGTTCATCAAAGAACCCTAAAAAGAATGAAAAAAAGAAATAGAAATAAAAAACACCAATCTACTCACAATTTAATTAACAAAAAACTCCTCCTAAGAAAAATATAACGAGGAATCTGCAAACCAAAAAATTGTAAACACTTATTGAATTTCTTCATTTAGATTTAGCTTTCTTCTTTTCGACAGTGGTGTAAGTAAAGAAACAGGTGAGAGCTCTGAAATCATGTTAACTCGCGATGTAACTCTTTGTTGTGACAAAATCAATGGATATTTCCTGTGATTATCACTGATTATTTTCTGCTTCATTAATTGATAACATGTACTTATCCCTTCCTGAAAATAAAATACATATAACAATTTATTAGTTTCATCATAATTTATAATTTTATATACTAACAAATTTATTCCAAAATAATGGACTAAAATGATATATTTTGATCTATATATAATTACCTCAGTAAGTCCAGTGCACCATGTAACTGCCGTGACAGGATTACAAAATGCCATATTAAGAGTCTCGTCACTTGCACAAATTATGGCCCCTGCTCCAATCGACCATGCATTGTGGTCCAATATATCAACATCTGTCATATATGCACACATATTATATACATAATATAATACACATATACCTCTCAACTTTGTATATTTTATTTAGCAATATGATAAACTAATAAGTTATGCGTATATTTTGTTTGTATATACATTACGTACCGTGAAGGGCAGATAAAATAATTTGAGTAGCTCTAGAAATGATAAATCTCCCGTATTTTCCGGACGGATCAGCCTTGTGTGCAAAGAAATCAATGAATGTGAATGGTGTCACCAACTTGAGCCTCCAATTCAATGAAGTTAATACAAGTAGCTCCATCCTTCGAATTGTTTTTGGTTCGAACATGAATCTAGACCCCTCAACCTTCATTAATAGTTACATTTGACTTGGTCAACATATAAAAACTTATATTTGCATGATTTTATATGATTAATAAATTGTTGTATATATACTTGTAGGTCAAGAAGGGATGGAACTAGGGTTTCCTCCATTTTTGAGGCGAGAGAGAGACATGTCACTGCTAAGAGATGCATTGCCCATTCATTTTCTTTCTGTCCTACCATTAACACATTAACGCTTTAGTATTATAAAATATTAATCAGATATATAATTAACATAGTATTAAGTCCTAAATTATCAATAATATATATATATATATATATATATATATAATATCTCCTAAAGAATACACTATTTGAAAATATTTTTTTATTTTTTTGTTGTGTGGTATGCTGGTAGATGGGTCTGAGGAGAAATGGAGACAGCACTTAGCATTTTAATGGTGGGTCTCCATGAAAATATTCGATTGTTAATTGTTATGATTTTGATCGGACTGCCTAACACTAACTTTTATATATAAACATTAATAAAGAACAGAATACCAACTTAGAAGTATGATTTTCATAAATTACTATATCTATCATCCTTATTTTCCGCGCTTCCAATATGAAATTATGAATGCTCAATATTTAGTAAAATAATTTATATACATATTCTCAGTAGTTACAAATTTTTTTTTATCAAAGGAAATAAGAAACAAAAAACACAAAGAAACATATAACGATACAGTATAATCTCAAACCAAAATTAACATCTTACAGGTAATTTGTGAAGAGAGAGAAACTGATCCATGTAATTAACGGCAAGATATGCTGTTAATGGAAGGAAACCATGATATGATTGTGCCTGAAATATCATCAAAACATTTCCTCAAATATCATAACACATACAATCAACAATCAAAATATCCAATATCCTCAAATAATCAAAAAAACATTCTTTAATTTTTGTTCCTATCACCTTAATAAGCCATGAGACCGACTCAGCTCTGACAAATGGGTCGATTGAGTTAGACCGAAGCTGGGTTTTACAGTCCGATTCCCCGTCAATGAACTTGGTAATGGATTCTAAGTCCGAGTTATCTTGTGGACTGAGAACTGTTGAATGGTTAATGGACTTCGGATCTGGGTTTAAATCCGAATCCAAATCCGATTGGCCGAGCTCGAAGGATTCTGCATCCTCTCCGCAAAAAAGATCCGGTAACCCGATTGAGATGGTCATTTCAGTTCTAGTCCATATGAGAGAGAGAGAGAGAGGAGCAAAGAAGAGGTTAGACATGGTGAAAGAATTTATACATGTGATATAATTTAACAAATGATGTGTTGGGTACCCTTGTTTCACCACGGACCGATGGTGTGAACATATATATGATATTTCATATCTAGTAGTTGCAATCAAAGGGTCAATTTTTAGTAAGAAAATGCGGAAAATTGCAACACATATGGCGTGAATCATTCTTTAAATTTATTATATGAAGTATATAGTATATATTTAATTTTGAGGCAGATACATTGTAAATTGTACATGAGCAGAAAATAAGAAAATTATATTTCGTACACCTGGCATGCCACATCATTCATACACCAGCTGTAACATTTTAGTGTGCGAAGATTACACTGTGAGGGAATGTTTGGATGGTCGTGTTAAAAATTACTAGAGAAATTAGATTTTCTGTATCTAAATTTTTATAGTTGTATCTATAATTTTAGTGTTTGGATTGAATAAGTTGAAACTAATGTAATTACAAATTTTAACAATTAACTTAACAACTTTTTTTTTAGTCTTGCATTTTCTCCGTAAGTCGGAAGCTCATAGTTTTAAGAGAAAGTCGAGATATCACGTGTGGTTGTGGTGTGGAAACTGAAACTTCCGTAGTTAAAACAAATACCATAATTCAAATACTAAAAAAATTAACCTCAACCCCTTATTTTTTATCTATTTTTGAGCCTCCTCAAAAGGTCACAATCATCACATTTATCTTGAACATTTGATCAATTTTTTTGTCGAATCTTAGTCATTCATTTTCTCAAATTTATTAATATTTTATGGCAGCATTTATGTAGTTATTAAAACATAAGCATATGATTGGTTGAATTGGTGTTTTGTGTTTCATACCCGATTTAGTGAGGACCGTTGTGAGCTTGTTTGTGACCATTAGATCTTAATCAGATTGTTTTAATGGATCATGGTGCAAAATTATGTTCAACAATTAATATCAATAGTTAATAAAAAGTTTACTCATTAAAATATAAATAATTTTTCTTTTCTTCTTTAAAAAATTATAATTCTTAATGAAATATTTTATTTCTAATGTTACAATCATCAAATATAAATTTGTTGGAATTTTCTCTTTATTTTGAATTCCATATTGTTATGGATCAAAAAAAAAATCTTGTTAAAGTATGTGAATATAGACTATATAAAAGAATATGTACAAAAATGATATACTCATTAATTTATACCTTATTTCTTATTTTTTATCTCTCTTTGAGCATTCTCAAGAGACTTATTATCAATTTTATCTTGGCAGTTGGCTTTTTTTAAATCTTAACTTTTCATTTCAATTATATGCACAATACCACATAAAGACATATTGTTATGTTTCCAATTTCATTTTTTCTTGATAAAATATGTGAATATAGACTATATAAAAGAACATATAATAAAATGATAAGCTCATTTACTCTTATTATATTCTTTTACCACTCTTTGAAAATTCTCAAGAGAACTATTATCAATTTTCTCTCACCCATCGAATCAAAAAATTTATCAAATTTTAGCTTTTAATTTTAGTTATTATCATAATATCACATGATTAGTTAGATTAATATTCAGTGTTATATTTCCCTTATATGAGAACTATCATTTCAAACAAAATTTTAGAATATTGAAAACTATATTATATTACTTAATGTACTACGGATTTCATAATAACATATGTGTAATCCATAAAATTTTAACATCTAAAAAAAAATAAGAAAATAGAGGTGACAAATTTTTGAAGAAAATGAGTAATGTTACATTTTCTTATGTAGTATACATATTTTTCCCATATATATAATATTAAATATAATTATTATTTTTTATCTTTTTCAAAGTTAATCATTTATAATTTAATCTTATGTAGTTTCAACTAAAAGTTTCTAAACTAAAATCTTCAAAATAAATTATCTTGCATTCTATTTTTTCTGATCTTATTCATCTAAGCCTGATTAATACTTAATTTATTTTTCTAATATAATATGTCAAGAGATAATGACATAAAAAAAATCAAAGACAATAATAATTAATTCTCATGTATTATTTATGTATTATGGATTCATAAACTTTAAATTTGAATTTTCATAATTACAAGTTATACATACTTGCCGCGAAGCGTGAGCATTGTCCTAGTCTTAATTACAGTAGAAGTACTTTCTAACTATCCTACTTATCATTAACTAAATAGCCCCCGAGTGCAGAAAGATACAAAAGAGAGGGAGACATGTTAAATCTGGCAATTCAATTATGTATATAAAAATCCCATATGAGTGCAGTGAAAGTAATAATAATAATAATGATTCAAAGCTCAAAGACAAATCTCTACTGAAACCTTTCACAACCATCCAGCTGTCTTTGCTGGAAAAAAGAAATATAAACTCAAAATTTTGACTACAGAAAATTGTTTGAAATGGAGAGATGATTGTTCAAATGGAGTCCGATTTTTTTTTTTGAAGCGTCAGTCGGGGATAGCCTTCTGAGATACCATTAAAAAACAAAAAGTTTACAGAGTTCAGAATTACAACAATAATCGAGCAAAAGTAGCTCTTTTAAAGAGCTAACTTTAAAATTATGATGAAGAAACATTTTTTTTATTTATCGGTAGTATGAAGAAAAGAAACATTTATATGCATGGAACCAATCCAGACTGGTACGTTCAGATAAAATCACGGGCCAAGACCATTTCATACAAATATTGTACCGGTATAAGTCTGAAATGTTTTGGGACAGTGTACCATTATTTGATCTAAATTGGCTGGACCCAGACCAATTACAACAGGTCTGATAACATTTAAATCCATTTGTTACGAGTCTGGATACATAACTTGTCACGTGACAGACTGATACGTTGACTAGTCAACTCTGTCTTAACCTAGTAAGTGAGTAAATTTGATGCAGAGTGTCAGGCAGACTAAATATCTCTGTTCCATTTTTACCTTTTATCATCTTTGTTTTTACAGCTCGATTTGCCACTCTCAGTTATGGTGAGATTATTAAAGTGAAGGTTTGAATTGTTAATGTGAAATGTGTATTTGATAAAAAATTATTTGTGTAGTAGTAGATTTGCAGACTTGAAACAATTCGTCCAGGTTCATTTCGTGTAATTTATTTTAGATAAGAAATCAATAGAATTTTACTAAAAAAGTGGCAAGTATAATGGGCATACACAAAAGGGACCGTTTCATTTCTGGCAGACCGAGATTTAGACCATACGTTGTTAAATAAACAGTACATGGTCCATTGTAACACAATCTTGTTCTTTTCTCTCAAAAGAACATAAAAACAACATTTTTGTCAATAAGAATCTTAATTATATGTACGGAGAGATCAACTTCAGGCTCTTTCTATTCACCAATACAATCAATTAGATCAATCAACAATTCAAAATATTTCATTAATTTAAAAAAGCAAATCAACAATTAGATCAATCAACATGGTTCATTATAACACAATCTTATTTTGAATAGGTGGAGTTGTTTTTGTCTATTTTCTTTCTCATTTGTTTTATCGACATCTTTCTTTTTTTTTTCTTAGGTTACAAATTGTAACCGATATTATTATAATCATTGTAACACTTCTTTCTATTAGGTTATGTTCTTCCAGCATGACTTTCAGCCTGTCGATATTAAAAAAAAAAAGCAAATCAAAATATTTCTACAAAATTGCATTGACAGTTTAGACATCCAGCAACATAAAGCACCCATAAATGATAAAACACAACAAAATATTACAAAACTTATATAATTCTCACCGTCCTACAAAAAGCCACTAAAATACTACAAAAATATAACCAATCAATTCTAAGCCTCTTGATCATCGTCTCCAGTTCCTGTCCATTTTTTCCAGTCCTTATCAAGATTATTCTGTGCCCACACAACAGCCGCTCGGGCAGCTCGGTCACCACCGGGCAGATTCCTTGCCCGAATAGTATCAGCCATGTCAATAAACGGGACGACCATTAAAGTGCCCGGCCCTCCGTATTGCAAGTGTAAGAATTTTCTCAATATCTGTCACGTTAAATTGTTACAACTTGCAATTATAATATGAAGATAGTTTTTTTAGATATATTAGTAGTTTTTTTTTGTTGTTGGAAGTTTACTCGAGATATATATTAGTAAGTTGGCGAAGAAATATTTGGATTTGGTGAATAATTTGACCGAATATATTTTGGGCAGAAATATTGTACGATAATTGGTGTGAAAAGTTGTTTTAATGTCATTAGTAGTTGAATTTATCAAATTAATTGATAAATGGAAAATAATCAAAAGAAAAAGACGAGAAATGTACCGAAGTGCAAATCTTAACGATTGTATTGACCGAATTGCCGAAATATTGTTTTTTATTGTTCAGCCTCCAAATCATATGTTCCCTAAACTTCCCAGTCTCCTACACACGCAATTTAGCCATACCAGTAAGAAAATAAATTGAAAATAGAAATATTATTTTTTCTAAGATCATTTTATTTACAATCCTATATGCTATTTACATCCTCTCTTTTCTATTTACATCCTACATGTTATTTATATTCCACTAAATGTTTTACTTAATCAAAAATAGAAATAAAACACAAATTACATGAAAAATCGTAAAAAAAAACTCACTTGTTCAGCGAAAGCTGGAATCGGTCTTGGAAACTGGTACTCGGCCATCCGACAGATGAAAGGACGTTTACCGGGTCGGGTTTCAGTGGTGGATCGAAACGAAAGAGCGGAGCGAGAGGAAGAAGGAAACGCGACGGAAGAATTGGGAACGAATTTTTTAATTGAAGGGCGGAGAGTTGAGATTTGAGAAGGAGAGAGAGAAAGAGAGGTTTTGGAGGAGGAGAAAGGGAAGAGGTGAGCTGGTGCCGCCATTGTTGCTCGAGCTTCAGTTCAGTTGAGGTCTAGCTTGAGTTGAGTGTATCTTTTCTGGATAAGAATCTTTCTGATTCCTTCATATTAGTTTTTAGCCCATGGGCCTTAATCTATATAATAATCTATAGGCCTTACGAATATATTATAATCCATATGCCTTAAATCTACACTATAATCCATAGGCCTTACAAATATAGTATAATCCATAGGCTTTAAATTAATATTGTAATCCAAAATCCTTAAATATATAATAATCGTAGGCCTTAAATCTATATTATAATGCATGGGCCTTAAATCTATATTATAATATATAGGCCTTATGTATTATAATTTATGGGTCTTAGATATATATTATATACCAAAGGCCTTAAATCTATATTATAATCCATAAGTCTTTTTTAACTTTATATATAATCTAAAGGCCTTACAAATATATATTATAATCCATAGGCCTTAAGTCTATATAACAATAAATCGACTTTTTTTTTAATACAACAATTTTGAAAAATAATTCAACAAATACCATCCTTTCAAAAAAAATTAAGAAACTACCATTTCTGCCACTACCAGTGACGGAACAGATCTGTTCCGCTGGTATATTTTTTAATTTTTCTTAAAAAATCTTAATTAGACTAAAAAACACTGTTCAGCCACTAGTAGTGGCGGAACAGGTTAAAATTTTAATTTTCCGTTACCATCAAACGTATTCTGCAAAAAAAAAAAAAAAAAAATACTGTTCACTGTTCCGCCACAGTATTTTTTTTTGGAACAGTGAACAGTATTTTGACTAATTTTTGGAACAGTTTTTTCGGAACAGTGAACAGTATTTTTTGACTAATTTTTTTTTCTAAATTTGTAGTTAACGCTACAGATTAAAAAAATTAATCTGTTCCGTTAAACAGAGACTGTTCCGCTAAGGGTTCTGGCGGAACATGCCCGGGCCTTAAGCTATTTTAGAACAATCCATAGGTCTTAAATCTATATTATAATCCACCCGCCTAAATCTATATTATATAATGCATGGGCCTTACATTAATAACATTCTTTTCATAACCAGGAAACAAATTCCCGATTGTATCAAAAACCAGAAGTTACGTCCCCGTCTTTGAAACGACGTTTCTCCCTGTTATAAATCTTTCAAGCGGTTTCGCTTTCACCACTTTCCTTGCGCACAAAAGCGTTTGATTATATTCCTCAGACCAAAAAGCTTCTCTTCTCTCATGGCGTCTCTTCCGATCAAGCCCTTAGACTGCGAGTCCGGCTATCTCCGTTGGAAGGAATCCATCCTCCTCCGCCTCCGCACTCTCCGCCTCTCTCAAGTCCTCTCCGACGAACCTCCGACCGACTCTGAATCCCCAGACGCCGCTACTTGGGCCAACGACGATGCTCTGTGTCGTGGCCACATCATTCATACCCTCACAGATCGTCTCTTTGATGTATTCTCTCACCATGCCACGGCCAAAGAACTATGGCTCGCCTTAGAGAGAACCTACGCGGTTGATGACGTGCCAAGGCATAAACTCTCCCCTTGGCAAGTGGAGGCTTTTGAGTTTGATAAATCGAAGTCCATCCTTGAAGAACTCGCGAGGTTTGATTCCATGGCCTCCACGACTTATCTTAGTCACTTTGGTGAAGATATGTACTGCCATATATTGTGTGAGAAGCTTCCGGAAGAGTATGCGATGCATGTGACGATGTGTGAAACGAGAGATGAGATTTGGAGGAATGTTAGAACGGTAGTGTGGTTCAAGAGGCAATTTGTGGAGAGGCGAGAGGCAGAAGAAGAAGAAGAAGAAGAAGAAGAAGAAGAAGAGAAGGAGAAGACGAAGATGAAAATGAAGAAGAAAGTGAAAAGTGGGCGGGTTATAAGTGTGGGCGAGCAGGGCATATTGCAAGGCATTGTAGGGTTCAGAAGAACGAGAACATGCTTTAGTTTAGTTTGTTCTATGGAAGAATTAGCAGGATGTTTGTTTTGTTTTTTGGTGAATTTGGTTGTGACTTGTGACTTGTGAGTTTGTCTGAAGTAGACTTGTAGTTTGTTCTTCTGATTAATTTGCTAGCTAGTTGAAATATATATATCTGTAGTTTCGTGATGAATGTAAATATTTGTTATGTTTATTAGAATGCATTTGCATCAGTTGTTGATCCTATTAGTTTCTGATGTTCTTATACTGGTATGCCAAAAGCCTTTTCTATGATGCGGCTCCCAGATCAGCTCATAGATGGCACGTTTGGATATACATATTGCTTGTTATACTATGAAATCATTCTCCATACGTTAGATTATCACTTACACCAGATGCAACATGCAAGATTCAAAATTTCAAACTCGTTTGTACCAAGATCTTTTAGAGCTTTTCAATAATTTAAATATGGGCCTATAATCATATGGGCCATACTAACGAATCTTGGAGGGACCAAAATTGACAAAATCATATGTTTTTGAGTTTAATAGAGAAGATTAATGAGATAATGATCGACTAATTTCATTATTGATTGGATAATTTTACAGAGAGATGTACAGTATTATTTATAGCTGCTAATAGAGGATCCTATTCTACTCTAATGGATCTATACAAGAGACAAAACTCAACTAGCCTAACTAATTATGTCTCGGACGGTGGAGAGAGGATCTGATGACTTCTGATGAGTGATGAAGATGGAACTGCATATTAAACCATTGGCTCCTTGATTCACACATGATCAATTGTGCCTTTAGTAACCCTGTTATCAGAGTTTCCTTTTATTCTTTGTTCCTTTTTTGTTTGTTTTTCTCTGTTTCCTTTTCTTCTCCTAACCGCAATGTAGAGCATATAAATTGACGGTTCCTCTCCATGGACATAAGTCATAAGCCGTTTGTTTAGATTCCTCATTAAAAAGTTTCTCATTTTGCCATGGACCATCTTCCGATCGAGGCCCTGGAAGGCGAATCCGGCTATCGCCGTTGGAAGGAAGATATCCTTCTCCACCTCCGCACCGTCCGCCTCTCTCATGTCCTTTTTGATGAATCTCCGGCCGATCCCAAATCATCAGACGCCACCAAGTGGGCTAACGACGACGCTTTGTGTCGTGGCCACATACTTCACACCCTCTCAGATCGCCTTTTCAACCTCTTCTCTCACAAAACCACCGCCAAAGAACTATGGTTTGCCTTAGAGAGAACCTACACGGTTGATGACGTGCCAAGGTATAAAACCGCCCCTTGGCTAGTGGAAGCTTTTGAGTTTGATAAATATGAACCCATCCTTGAAGAATTAGCAAGGTTTGATTCCATGGCCGCCACGACTTATCTGAGTCACGTTGGCGAAGATATGTACTGCCAGATATTGTGTCAGAAGCTTCCACAAGAGTATGTGATGCATGTGGCGATGTGTGAGACGAGAGATGAGATTTGGAGGAAGGTTAGAGCAGTGGAGTGTGCTAAGAGGCAACGTGCGGAGCAGCAGTGAGAGGTGTGAGAGGAAGAATAAGAAGAAAGGAAAGTGAAAATGGTTAAGGGGGACGTCCTTCAAGCGTGGGCAACAAGGATGTATTTCAAAGTATTGTAGGGTTTAGAATTGGGCAGATTATATATGATCTAGTTTGTTTTATGTTTATGTATTTGCAAGAGTTTTATGTTCCTCTGATCGTTTATGATGTTCTTAAACTATGAAATCACCATACATTAGATTATCAGACAAGATTCAACTAATAAAATTTTCGACCAATTAATTAAGATTAAGACGTAATTGAAAAAGGCCTATATTTACATGGGCCTTGTCAAACAAATCTTTGACGGACCAAAATCGACCCAATTGTTTTTGAGTTTCCTTTTATTCCCTCCTCCAACCGCCACGTAGTCACGTAGAGCACATAACTTGGCGGTTCCTTTCCTCCTTTGCTCACAAGCCGCTTGTTTTAAATTCCTCTGTCAAAAAGCTTCTCTATAGCCATGGCGTCTCTTCCGATCAAGCCTCTGGACGGTAATTCAGGCTATCTCCGGTGGAAGGAATCCGTCCTCCTCCGCCTCCGCTCACTAAATCTCGACCATGTGCTCTTCTCCTCCCCTCGTTCCTCTGCTGATGACGTGGCAGCCGGATCTCAATGGTCGAGAGACGACTCATTATGTCGTGGCCACATCCTTCATACCATCTCAGATCGCCTCTTTGATCTCTTCTCTCACCACTCCACTTCCAAAGAACTATGGCTGGCCTTAAAGAAAACCTACACAATCCTAACAAAATCGCTTTTTGGCGAATTTCCAGTTTTAAGCTTGATGAATCTAAGCCGATTCTTGAAGAGCTCGCCAGATTCGATTCTGTAGCGTCCGTGTGTCTGAAGCACGAGAAGAATGATGATATGTACCTCCAGTTAGTGATTCCGAAGCTTCCGATTCCGCCGGAGTATGCTAGCATGATGCTGTCTTTTTAAGTCCAATGATCAAGTATGGAGACTTCTTAGATCAATGGAGGAGGCGAATAAGGATGAAGCAGAGAAGGATGAGCTAGAAAGAGAAACAGAAGAAGAAGAAAGGAGGGTGAAAAGTGTAGCGTGCTTCAAATGTGGGCAAAAAGGGCATATTGCAAGGAATTGCCTGCTTCCCAAGTACTAGAGCTAGATTTCTTTGGTAATTTAGTTAATGGCTTTTTGTTTGCTTTGTGGAGGTTTGAAATTTAAAAAGGATGTTTCTTTTTTGTCTTTGAGAATTTATTTTTTGCTTTTTATTTCAGTGTTTGATTTGATGTAAGTTCTTCCAAGTCGGTACTAGAAATATTTCTATATTAATCATAGTTGTAATTCATCACACACACACACAAATCTTGTATGGTTCATAGATTTGAAGGGATCAATTAAATCGTTCTCTCTTCTTAGTTGTTGCTAGTTGAAATTATTATATATACCTATAGTTTCTTATTATTCAATGTCCTACGATGAATAGAAATGAATCTATATTAATCATATAATGCATTTGCATCAGTGGGCCTTCTTTGAATACCAGCAGCCATATTGAATATAGGCCTACATGTTGAGCCTTATTATTTGTAATTTAAATCTATGTAATCTATCTGGACTATAAATACAAGGCCAGACTCGCCACTCTAACACTCTCCTTCCTCACAAGCTGTTCGCTTAAATTCTTCAATCAAGAATCAAGAATCAAGAATCAAAAACCTTCGTTTCAGTCATGGCGTCTCTTCCGATCAAGTCTTTGGACAGCGAGTCCGGCTATCGGCGGTGGAAGGAATCCATCCTCCTCCGCCTCCGCACCGTCAATCTCGACCACGTTCTCTTCAACTCCCCTCCTCCTAGCTCTGAATCTGATGACGTGGCAGCCGGATCTCAATGGGAGAAAGACGATCTCTTATGTCGTGGCCACATCCTTCACACTCTCTCAGATCGTCTCTTCGACATCTTCTCACCATTCCACCTCCAAAGATCTATGGCTCGCCTTGGAGAGATCCTACGTGATTCACACCCGTTTTGCTGATACGTTTTGGCGAGTGTCAGAGTTCAAGTTTGACGAATCCAAGCCGGTTCTTGAAGAGCTCGCAAGGTTCGAATCTGCAGCGGCGACTACCTCTCTGAAGAAGGTATCTAACGAGGAGATGTACTGCGACCTTGTGAGCATGAAGATTCCGTATGATTATGCTGTGGCGGTGCTGATGTGTAAATCCAAGGAGGAGATATGGAATGCGCTGATAGCCATGGAAGGGTTTAAGAGGGACAGAGCTGAGCAGGAAGGAATGCTGAAGAAGGAATAAGTGCATGCTGGGTTCAGAACTTTGGTAATGGCGTTTCGTTTGTTTTTTGTAAAATAAAACTGAATGTTTTTTTTTTTTTTTTTTTTTGAATGCAAGCTTGAGGTGTGTTGTTTTGTTTTTTAATGGCGTTTTGGTAAAATAAAATGGAAGGAGGTTTGTTTTCTCATTGAGAGTGTAGTTTTGATATTTCTATTCATTTCAATACGTCCTTATTTTGAGAATGAAATTGAGTGTTTGTTATACGTTCTTATTTTGATCTTGCAAAAGTGTGATTCATTATATTAGATAATTAGATGCATAAATACAGATAAAGTTAAAACAAGTGGAGGTATAGAGTAATCTTCCTGCAGGACAAGGATCGTTGAAATCCGTAACAGAATAACTAATTTCTGTTATACGAGCCTGCAAGGATCTTATGTGGCATCTCTTCTTTTTATTATGCAGCTATTTCTGTACCAATATTAATTTATGTGGTGTCCCTATCTTTAAAAAACCTTCAAACAGTTATATATTCATCAGCCAAATTAATACAAACATCAAGTGTTGATATTATCTCGTAAAATATTCCAGTTCTAAGTCCAACATGTAAAAGTATAACAAAACCAACAAACCATCTACTCCTCCTCCATGAAAAAAAAAAAAATTAAATTCTCAAAGAAAATAAACATCTTTTTCAATAACTAAATTTTAGGCCCATGATATAATTATTTTAAGCCTATTAAACAAGTTATTATGAGCCCATTAAGGCCCATGAAGATACTCTCCAGTCCTAACATCTCAGGATTCCTTCCCTCCATTTTCTCTCTGCCCGACACAATTTCGATATGCTTCTTCAACACTTGCGCTCAGCGCCTCTCCTCCACCACCTCCGCCCCAAGCTCTCCCCGTTCTCTCTCTCCCCTTCAATCTCTCTTCCCATCTCCTTTACTCTTTCCTTCCAAGTGAGATTCAGAGCGAGGGCTCTTTCCACCTCTGTGAACGAACAGTCGGACATTAATAGCGATACAGAAAGTTACTTCTTCGCGCCAGACGAGGTCTCGTGGAAGTCACTCGGCATCTCAGATCGTCTCTCTCAATCACTTTGTAACTCCGGCCTTCATAAACCCTCACTTGTTCAGGTTAGTTCCACTCTTTTTACACCGCACATCAACTGCTCGATGGAATGCCTAACTAAATTTACATTGATTTTTAACACAGGCTGCGTGTATACCGCATATTTTGGAAGGGAAGGATGTGGTTATAGCAGCAGAAACAGGAAGCGGCAAAACGCACGGTTACTTAGCTCCATTGATAGACAAGCTTTGCGCAATTTCAAATCAAGACCCTTCAAATGAAGATAAATCAAATGATAATGTCTCGAAAAATAATAATCTGATTTTAGTATTATGTCCTAATGTGATGCTGTCTGAACAAGTAGTCAACATGGCCAATTCTTTAGTTAATCAATCTGGCGAACTGATACTCAAAGTTTCTGCTGTTTGTGGTCAAAAGGTAAGTTAAATAATTAATTACACAAATTCATTTCATGATCCAACTAATATTGATTAATTTTTTAAAGGGGTGGCCGATTGTTCAACCAGATGTAATTGTTTCAACTCCAGCCGCTCTATTAAATTACCTCTGTGAATATGATCCAGAAAGGAGAAGGAGAGAGAGATTCTTACGCCACGTCAAATTTGTGGTCTTTTTTTTTTCTTTCATTTTTCACTATATCTTATCATCGATAATAAAATTACAAAAATCCATTCTTAAACTCAACAAAAAAAAATTAATCAATTAATTAATTAATTAAATAGGTGTTTGATGAGGCGGACATGCTTCTGTGCGGAAGCTTCCAGAACCAAGTGATTCGTCTCATCCACATGCTCCGTTTCGACGAAAAACTCCTCTCCAGACTAAACTGCTTCAATCCAAACGGGCCCCACCACCAACAACCTTCCCAAGAATCTGTCACAGAATCTTACGAGGATCTTCTAGAAGCTTCCATAACAGACGAACTCCAACAAGCAGAAGAAGACGAGGAAGAAGAGAGCGGAGACGAAGAACAACAACAGGAGGGGGAAGGTGTTGTTCTGGAAGGTTCCGGAAGGAGCAGGAGGAGGGACTGGAGGAGGGTGAGGAAGATGTACCAGAGGAGCAAGCAGTACGTGTTTGTGGCCGCGACGTTGCCGCAGAGCGGGAAGAAGACAGCTGGCGGGGTTTTGAAACGGATGTTTCCGGAAGCTTTTTGGGTCAGCGGGGCCCACCTCCACCGCCACAACCCCAGGTAATTAACTTTCTTTTGACTTCTTAATTTATTTTGTTTTGGGAAATTTGCAAAAAGGTCTCTGCATTATGTCTAAATTGCAAAAGGCCCTATTTTTGTTGCAAGTTAAAAAAAAAAAAAGATTTATCGGAAATTTAAAAAATTGCTCTGCTCCCCTGGTTTAGATTTTTTTTCCAATAATGCAGTGTCTTTTTTGCAATTTAGACATAATGCAGGTTTTTTTCTTTTGTAAATTTCTCATTTCTCATTTTTTTTATTTTATATTGCTATTAATAATGCTTTTTTTTTTTTTTATATTTTTTTCATTAGATTGGAGCAGAGGTGGATAGAAGTTACAACCGACACTCAAGTCGACGATCTTCTAGAAGCAGTAAAATACAACACCACCAACACCACTAACAATGACGTAACTAGAACTATGGTATTTGCAAATACCGTAGACTCAGCCAACGCGATCTGTGAAATCCTAGAGCGAGCCGGCATTAAATGCTTGCTGTACCACAGCGAAACCTCAGCGGAGGAAAAAGCGGAAAATATTATTGAATTTAAAAATAATGGTGGCGTGTTTGTTTGTACTGACGCGGCGGCTCGCGGTTTGGATATTCCTGACATTTCTCACGTTATTCAGGTCCCCTTCGATCAGAAAGATGAAAAAAGAGAATTACATATATAGTATATATATACCCTTGTAAAAATTTGAAATATCAAATGATTTTATTTTTTGAAAATTATAGTTATTTAAAAAAATAATAATTTGAAATAATTTATTATTATTTAAATTTATTTTTAAAAAATAAATTATTTTATTTTTTAAATTCTTATTATTATTTTCTTATTTATTATTATTTTTATTTATTTTCTTATTTTCATTGTTTATTTTCTTTTTATTAATTTTATTAATTTATTAAAAAAAGTTATTATTTTTTATATTTTTAATCTTTTTTATTTTTTGAATAGGCGGAATTTGCGAGTAGTGCGGTGGATTTTTTGCATAGAGTGGGAAGGACGGGAAGAGCCGGGAAGTTTGGTGTAGTGACTAATTTGTACACCAGGTCTAACCAAAAATATAACAAATATAGATATTTATTAATTAATTTATTAATTGATTCTTGTTTGAGGAGGCTGATCACTGATGTGTTTGAATTTGTACACCAGGTCTAGTCGAGATCTTGTCAAGGCGGTTAGGAGGGCTGAGGAGAGTAATCTGCCTGTGGTAATTATTTATTATTTTTTATGGTGTTAATTATATTATTTTATGTAACACACAAAAATATCATATTAATTTTTTTTTCAGGAGGATGCGTTTAGTAGGAAGAGGAGTTTTAGGAATAAGTTGAAGAAGAGAGGTATGTTATGTCTTGTTATGCTATGTTAGTGTGATTTTTTTTTTTTTAAGATTATTTCTGATATATTGTTTTGTTTGTTGTAGGTCGGGCTAGAATGGCAGAGAAGCCTAATGTGTTGGCATAATAGTTTAAATTATTAGATGCGTTGTTTTATTTTTGTATTTTTAAAGTTATTATTTTGTAATCTCGTTATAATTGTATCATGGAAGTATTTTAATAATATGATTTTGGTAGAACGATTGTGTTTTGCTTGTATTTTCTTGTTACATGTGATAAAATAAAATTAAAAAACGATATAATATTTTGGAACATGGATCACTTTGATTCTCTTGAATCGAGTGAAGGAAAAACAAGATAGTTTTTCCTTTTTTGTTTCATTTTTTGCGAAGAATAAATGCTACTGGCTGGAGTCTGAAGAAAGATGGGTTTAATCATATTTTCAGTAATTCTGACAGGAACTTTATCTTGGGCAGGGTTCCTCTTGTCGTTTTCTCTTGCACATGTAATTTACAGCTCATAATATAATTGTACTGATTTATATTCAGGCTATTTTACTGTTCATTTCCGTAATTTACAGCTCATGATGTAATAATTACCGATTGATGAGTTTATATTAGAATGTTATTATTGGCAAATATGATACATAATCAGTTTTACTTAATTAAGAAACAGAAGACACTAGAGCATCTTAAACAGTTATGTCTTTTCAAACACACTGCACGAGGCTCCGCACATTTGTCACTGGACAATTTAAAAGCGAGTTTCAGTTTCAGAGATATTTTCTCGTTTCAGCCCTCACTGAAAAAAATTCATTTTTTGTAACTATTAACATCGTTGATAAGTTGGTCAACACTAAATGAAATTGCATATTGTTATTGGTCATATCATGATACAATCAAGTGAGGTAAATTTTGATAAATGATTATGATAAACAGAAATATTCATCAAGTATCAGTGTAAAAATGTCATAATATAAAATATTATTGATGGAGGGGTTAGCATGAAAAATAGATCGAGCTAGAAAGGAGACAGAAACGAGTGGGATTAGGTCTAGCTTCTGATGCACAGTAATTGTGTTTTTTCACATGTTCATGTGCCAGCCTGGCTATGGCCTTATCTTCCTTTCCTATATAAACCATTTAATTTCACCTCTCACTTCTTCATAAATTACTTGTTCACATCTCCACATAAACAAATACACTTGCTAGATAGCTACTCAGTCATGGCGATGAAGGTGGCAGTGTTTCTCCTAGCTTCTTTTCTCCTACTGAGCACAAGAGTAAGCTGAAACACACTCGATTTTCTATCCTCATTCAAAAACATTACAAATGTACTATCATTAATCTGTATAATTTTTCTGTAATCTATAGGTGACATCAAATGAAGATGAAGCTTTACTGCAGGTAAGGGATCATGTCATGGATTTAATCTATACATTGAAATTATGCTCACCAAATGACAGATGTTTAGACATAGCACATTAATAAATTTTTTTTTTTTGAGGAATTTTGGAGAGGGCTTAAATAATTAATAAACTTATTTGATTATTTTATTTATTTAATAGGCTGCTTATGGTTCCCCTCCAATTGCTGTAACTCCTGCTCCGGCTCCTGCCCCTCACAAAATCATTGATACCAAAGGTACCCTCTTGATTTTACCAATATAATTTATACCATTATCATACTATATTCTAATTCTAATTTCTTTACTGTCAGTACACTTGATTTAAACATTTTAGATCACTGATTGAATCATAAAATAATTATATTATGTAGAATGCATAGGGGCGTGCGAGGAGAGATGCAGCTTGCACTCGAGAAAGAACGTGTGCAAAAGAGCGTGCAACACGTGTTGCAGCGTTTGCAAATGCGTGCCGGGGGGAACCGTCGGAAACAAGGAGACGTGCGGCAGGTGCTACACCGAGTGGACCACTCATGGCAACAAGACCAAATGCCCTTGAACTTGAACTTGAATTTATAATGTTATTAGTTTTGTTACCTAGCTAATCGTTTGTTTTGTCCTTGATTATATAATGTGTTTGAAATTTTGTTGTTCGTTGTAAGTTTGTTTGGTTGGTTGCTATAATGTCTCTTAGTTGCTGAATTTTGTATTTGGGAAGTGACGTGGAGTTTAGTAGTGTAATGAAGAGAATAATTACATTTTAGATTTTGTATGTTAGTCAATTTAAAGGCCAAATACCCTAGATTTATTATCTGAACACTTGCCTTAAGTACATTATTTGTATGTCTGGTTAGGACAGAAGTGAAAATTTGGTAGTTTGTAAGATTTTTTTTTTTTGAGGAAATCTACGAGCGAACGCTGCTTCGATTTTCATTTAAATAATAAAAGTTCTTACATCTAGTTTGCAACCGCAAACTTTAATTCAATTACGATGGAATAATTTAAATTTAGAAAACATCTAACAACTAAACAGCCTACATAAGAGGCTCTGCTAGCAGTGTTGAAGCCATGGGTCACGTTGATGAATGATTTTTTTCACGAGAAGTTGATGAGGCCTACTTTTGCCAGTGAAGATCCTTTTATTTCTTTCCATCCAGATCAGCCAGCATGCTGCCTAGTTTGTAAGATTGTTGATTGATATTTATGGTCTGTGTTGTTGGCTTGTTTATATTTGGGGGGAATTTGATGAGGCCCTGAGTCTGGTTTAATGCAGAAAATAATTCTATTTTAATTTTTTTGCACTTTAGTTAAGCCTAATTAAAGAGAGAAACTTATCTCGAGCAAGTATTAGAAAAAAGGCTCAAGCTAGCATTCAAAAAAAAAGTATTAGAGAAAAGGTGAAATTTATTGGATGGGCCAGCTTAGTATGCACTCAGTAGCCGGAGTTGTTAATAAGCATTATATTGGATTACTAATATACATGGGCCGGACCAGTCCATTTTATAGAAGTATTTTATAGAAGTACTACCAGTCTATATATATTTGACAATTTGAGGTAATGGCTTTCTTTTTCAATATTTTATCAAAAGCTGCCACGAGGCAGATTAATTAGCCTAGCTGGAGGAAAAAACTAAAAAAGTAACAAGTGTTAAAGACTTCAAAGTAGAGTCAAGAGTGTGGTATTAACCCTCTTCAAGAAATGCTTCAAACTTTTTGCTTGGTGGCGATCTAACTTTTGTCAAGAGAATCTCAAAGGCCTATAAAATTTAGATGTTATATGCATGAATGGGGCCTATAATGTTAAATCATAATTGCTAATTATATCTGTTCATTGGTTTCACACTGATTAATCAATTGAAATGCTAATGATAAAGCTACATGTGTATATAGTATTACTTATTTGACTACTGTCATATATATCCTATTAAATATTATAGATTACAAATTTAATTGATAATTATTACAAATCTCTGTCTGGTCTCAATCAGTTTAAAAGATAAAAAAAATGATACTATACAGTGTGTGTAGTGCACAAAATATATGTATTCACTCAGATTTTCTTTTCTTCTGAAAAGTAGAGTTTCAAAGAAATGACTTTATAGTGCAGTGATAAAATCTATTGCATATGTGCTAAGAAATTATGAGTTCAAAGTTTCTGTAAATACAATTTTATTTAATATATATTTAGTAAAGTCTCTCGGTCTAAATATGAGTTGATACTAAAGAAAAAAAAGAAAGAGTTTCAGGTAACAACATCAAGTGTAGGACAAAACTAAGATGATTAATTATTGTGCCCATTTTAAAAAAGTAAGGTCCAGGGTGCAAGTTCTCTGTAAAGATGTTAGCTTTTAAATTGTAATAAAGTTTGAGATGCAGCTTTTTACTTTTTATGAACTTTTTCTATGTGCTGTTGGTCCAGTGCCAATACCAAAGATTGTTAATCATCACATAATACAATGATACATATTATAAAGTTGATCTATATTCCGTATAAATATAATTGAAAGATACTTCACACAATGCATATTATAAAGTTGGTTTATTATAATCCCGCATAATACAAACAAAATACATAATTACGAGGTTCTACGTAACAACAAAAACACAGATAGACACGCATTTAAAGCACATGGATCTATGTCTTCTTAATTGAACTGTTTATTTTTCAAGCACCAAAATATCAAAATATAATTTTGTGACCCACAGCTAAGACTATACTAGACATATATGATGTATACGACAAGTAACAGATGAATGTATACTGACTACTGATCAAAATACTAAGTGGAGTATAGAGAATCTTTTATTTTGGTGTCTGTTTTGGTCAAATTATTAAATTTTGGCATAATGTGGTCCTATCTGGGTCACCTATAGTCAACTATTATTCAACCCTTTCTCACTCAAATTCGACCCAAAATAATGTCACGAAAAAAATATACTAAATCATCAATAAATATCTTAAACCTCTGATCTATTAATAAAATAAAATATCTTGTATGCTTCAAAGTTCCAAGTTGCCTCAAAAATTAAATGCTGGTTTCTAGATTACAAAGAGGAAATGCTGAAGGATTGCATTGGTTGAAATCTCTGATTCTCATGGGGCAACACGCATCATTAAATTAAGTTGGTTCTGAAAATTGTGTTGTGTTTGTCTCTTTCTTGTTTGGCGTTTCTATCTTTAATTCAAAGTCAAGCATTACAAATCTTAAATTTTGATAGGTTCACAAATTTAAGACACGCTAACAACACATGGTTTGCTTAAAGCAAGATAAAGTGTACTTCTTTATTGTGACCCTTATTAATTTGACAACATTTTTTTTAATTTGTAATATAAGATTGATTTTGTTTCTAAAGATAATATTTTTTTTCATTTTGTTAGCTCGCTAATGCAAACACCCTCATTAGATGAGAGATGGTATTTTTCTCAAAAAAATAGTATTCTTATGTTATCTCGCATCTAATGAGAGAGAAGTTTTGTACTAACGCCAATAAAATGGGCATCGAAAATATTTTTATAAATAAAATCAATTTATTTTACAAATCGACAAGGTTTGAAAACCAACTATGACCAGAAAAACAGAAGTTTAGAATCTGGACAAACATATGTGGTCAATTATTTTGTTATCTAACAAGAGTCGCCGTTGAAACTCTTTCTTTCTAGTTAGTCAATCATACCTAGTTGTGGGTGGTTGAAAGTCTGAAATATTTCAACCAAAATGATGAGTTTTGAATTTATTTTCCAATAAAAAGACAATAAATAGTTTGAAGACGACGCTCTTGAAATATTCAAGCTCACCGAGTATTTGTTACTTTGGTATACGGAGTAATTGTTTCTTTTAAAATTATATACTGTTTTACTCGTATGTTTTAACTAGCAAAATCAACAGGCATATATAAATTTATTTTCATACAAAATTAGATCTGTTACTATCTTGTGATTTTATTTTTATTGTAGTCTCTTGTGAATGCAATAAAAAATACGTTGAAATTTACAGTAGTCTTTTGATAAATTAGCACTACATAACAAAAATGTGTAAGTTACTGCGAAGATATATGCGATGACAAAATGAGATTACGATACGCTCAGCCCTATATATTAATTAGGAATTAGGGTCTATTAACACCCTGTCTTAATCATTTGAAAAATAATTTCCATTAGACTAATAGCTCAATTTTATAATATTGCGAAGCATCTTTGCACCCAACAACATAGTAACAACTGATGGCGATTTTGACCTATTAAACTCTCCATCCACAACTTTACTATTCTCGTCACGTCTTTCTTCTCCTTTCTTGTATTACCACCAGTCAAATAAAAAAATTCCTTAACCAAGTTCCTGTATTTTTCTCCCTCATTATCGATCTTTTCAATTCAATATAATACACCAATTTCATCTACGCATTCTGTTTTGTTGCATCTTGATGCACCGTTACTATCAACTAATGCAAATTGCAATGCCTCAACACTAATTCTGGGATAAAGCAAAGCCATAAAGTATTGCAAGTTTCAATAAAACGACGCCAAAATACACAACACTTCCTTGCTAAGTCTCCTCTCTCCACTCACTCAATTCCAATCATCACTCTTACATACAACAATTCATTTCCTAATTCTTTCTCAACCCGCAACACGAAACGCCACAAAGATTAAACTCACAAGACAATGATCACAAAAGAGCTTTCCTCATAACTCCTCTTTTATTTCTCTTTAATTTTTATCCTTTGCCTCTCAATCGAATGCGAACCTCTCTTCTCACTGTCTCTTTTTCTCTCTCGCCCTTTATTTATTCCACTATTTAAAATCTGCCCCTGAATTGCTCGATCCGCCATGGGAAGCGGAAGGCCGAGGTGGAAGCTCTCGTTCCGCCGCTCAGGCTCCTCCGCCGCCTCAACCAGTTCTTCTTCCTCCTCTCCGGTGAGCTCCGTCAAGTCCGAGTCCTTCTCAGTCACTCCTCCCGAGTTCCTCTGCCCCGTTTCCAACTCTCTAATGGCGGATCCGGTGATCCTCTCGACCGGACACACCTTCGAGCGGGCTTGCATCGAGGCTTGCTCTGAGCTCTCCTTCTCGCCTCCTTCAGTCTCCCCTCCACTGGAATTCGACTCGTCTCCGGTTGTATTAATACCTAATGTCGCTTTGAAAGCGGCGATTGTGAACTGGTGCGACCGGGCCGGGCTGCCGCGGCCGGAGCCTCTCTCGCCGGAATCCGCCCATGAGATTGTGAAGAACCTCATGCCGTCCGATCAGCATGTAGAAATGAAAGATCAGAATCAGAAGAAGAGCTTGTCAGTCCGTACTCCAAAGGGAATTTCAAGTTTCAGTTCCATTTCGAATTCCAGTTTGAGTTCAAACTCGCACTTATCGTCTTCTTCTTCTGCTTCGACCTCTTCCTTCTACCCGCCATGCGAAACTCCCAAAACAGAATTTTCCAAAGAAGAAGAACCCCGCAACAAGCAGCTCAGCTCTCCTTCTTCTCCAACTGAATCCTCAACCGACTGGTTGGAAGACGAGATTCTCCTCAAACTCAGAGATTTCGACCTTTCCGATGATCAAGACGAAGTTCTTCTCCAATCCATGGTTTCTCTCCATCAAGCCACGCGAGAGAGCCAAAACCGGCGTCTTTCTCTCTGCACGCCCCGTCTCCTCTCAGCTCTCCATCAGATCCTCTTCTCTCAAGACTCCACCATTGTTGCCCACGCCTCAGCTTCGCTCGCCAACCTCTCGACTGAACCACAAAACAAGATCCCGATCGTTCGAGCCGGCATAATCCCTCCATTAATCGAAATACTCAAGAAGGGATCTTACGAGGCGAGAGAAAACGCGGCTGGCTGTGTGTTCAGCCTCGCTTTGGAGGAGGAAAACCGTGCGGCCATTGGCGCGCTCTGTGCGATCCCACCGCTGGTTTCTCTCTTCTGTCATAAAACGGACGGCTCAGATCGAATCAGGCGAGATTCCGGCTGTGCGCTTTACCACCTTTCCTTATCCAAAACGAACCGAAGCAAAATCGCCAGATCAGCAGGAGCCGTCAGACGAATTCTACAAGTTGCAATTTCTTCCGACGAAAGCCCTGCAATTAGAAAGCTTTCGATGATGATAATCTGCAATTTATCCTCCTGCAATGAAGGCAGAGCTTCTTTATTAGACGCCGGCGCAATTTCCGCAATTACAGGGTTGATTGAGAAAAAATCCCAGGAAGAACATAGCTTGCTGTGTTTGTATGAGCTGAGTAAAGGGAGTATGAGGTTTAGGGGTTTAGCGAAGGCGGCTGGAGCAGAGAAGGTTCTAGAAGGAGTGGTGGAGAGAGAGGAAGGAGTGAGAAAGGAAATGGCGAGGAAGGTTTTGAAGGTGGTGAGTGGAGACGGAGGAGAGAGAGGGAGAATGGGGAGTATGAGGATGGATTGGTTTGAGAGTGATGAGATTGAGGAGGTTTATGATCAGAGTGTGAGTGTCGTTTCGGAAGGGATGAGTAGTTTTAGACGACGGTTTGGAGAAATTTAGGGTTTTGGTTTGGATAGTGATTTAGTGTGTAAATTTGGAATGGTTTTTATTTTGATTGTTGGTTTTGTTTGTTGTAATGTGTGGGGAGTATCAAGGGATGTGTTACAGTGTTGAATTAAGAATTAAACGAAATAATAAGAATTAACTTGATTTTGGCTTGAGCCAGTTCGTCTCGACTCAGTACGTGCTCGAAATAAGACTGTTATCAAAAATAGTTCGATCCGGCTTGACTGGAAATCTTTTATATATAGTAAAACATAATGCATGGGCCGAGTTTTATATTGACTCGAAGATGAGCGAATTGCGAGTCACGAATTAAACTTGCAACCCTAATTAAGATATAGTTAATTGAAGGACCAGTAGCTAGATAAGATTTTCATTACTAATTTTCGTTTCACACTAACTATTTTTACTGTAATTGCGATTTGTATGTATGGCGGCTAGACAAGCTAGTAATATTTTGAAAGAACTGTACATGCAAATGGATATATTTACAAGTGCTTAGTCAAAGGGCTGTTAGAGTTATTTAATCTAAGGGTCTAAACTAAGAAGTTATCCATGTTTTGTTGGTCGTTGGAAGTTTTGAAGGGGTTGATAATGGTGGGGTTAATTAATTTTCTCCCACCAACCTTCAAGCCCATAGATAGACTCATAGGTTTATTGTCCTTCTATTCATATTTTATAAATTCTTTGTGTAATTAAATCTTAGGTTCATTGTACTTCCATTCATATTTTATATAATTAAATCCATCAACTTCCACGAAATTCTTGACTTTTTTTTTAAATAATAGTTTTTTCAAAAATAATTCATCAAATACCACTGATTTGAAAACAATTCAGCAATTAACATTTCCGTCAGTCCTTCTGTTTGATGAATTATTTTTAAAACAATATTGTTTGATATATTATTTCTCATAAAGTGCCATTTAAAAAAAAAGTCGAAATTCTTTCGTTCTAGCAGTGAAGTTTAGTACTATTTGATTAATTATTTATCATAATAGTATCATTTTACCATCATAGGTGATGGCTTCGAATTCAGCGTATAGCAGGATTGATTTAAAAAATTTAGATGAAAGCATATAAATCCATCATAATGAGAACAAATATCAAGCCATCGCTTGTAGTTTCTCTCAAAAAAAAAAAAAAAAAAAGAAATTTTTTCGTTCTGGCAGTTGAGGTTTCATTAACAGGAAAAATAATTTTCAAAAATAAAATTGAGAGGAAAAAGTAAAGCCCAGTTAAATATGGGCCTATCTGATTGATTAGGAAAAATAATAAAAGAAAATCCCAATTATATATTGGGCCTCTCTAAATGGCCTGGAATTATATGCTCCTAATCTCGTCATACCATACGTAAGCAAGTCCGATTCTTAATCAGATCCTTCATGGAAACCCGTTTTACGTCTTTCCTTCATTTTTCTTGCTGAGAAAGAAAGTTTCAGAGCAGTCCATAAATATTACACGGGAAGAATGAAAACAGAGACACAACATTATCAAAGCTTGCGAGAGAAGAAAAGAAAGAGAGAATATCAACACAGAGAGAAGAAAGATGGGAGGAGGCACTGAAGCTTTTCCGAATTTAGGAGCTCATTGCGAGCATGAAGATTGCAATCAGCTCGATTTTCTTCCCTTCACTTGTGATGGCTGCCAAAAGGTAGTAATTCTAGTTTCAATTTCTTTAAATCAGGATGAATAATTGATTCAACTCAATTGATGTTTAATTAGATACATTTATTCTCTATACATGCTTAATTATTGATTTTTTTTCTTCTGAATTTTTTTTATTAATTTCATGAATTATATTTCAGACATTATGTTTGGAGCACAGAACATACAAATCACACAACTGCCCCAAATCAGAGCTTCACAGTAGAACAGTAATAATATGCGAGACCTGCTCCATGTCCATGGAAAAGAAATTCGGTGAAGATGAAAAATTGGTATTTGAAATCCATGCGAAATCCGGGAATTGTAATCCCGCAAAGAAACAGAAGCCCAAATGTCCAGTTAAGAGATGCAAGGAAGTACTGACTTTCTCGAACTGCAGTAGTTGCAAATACTGTAGTTTGAAAGTCTGTTTGAAGCATAGATTTCCGACCGATCATTTGTGTAAAGGTGGAATTAGGGTTTCAGAAAGAAATGGAGAGTTGAGATCTTCAGCTATTGCTATTAAAGCGTATTAATATTGATTTATTTTGTTTAATGTTATTTTATGTAGTTTGAGTGGTTTAAAAGATTAATACTGATTTATTTTGTTTAATGTTATTTTATGTAGTTTGAGTGGTTTAAAAGATTAATGATTGTTGGTTTGATCTTTGATGTATGTTATTTAATATTATGTAAACCATGGTGTTACATTTGTGTTGAATGATAAAAAAAATATTAAGATCGTAACAAAGAGCTGTTACTACAACACAAAAGTTATTATTACATAAGAATTTTCGCTGCATATACAGATCTCTTCAAACAGAATAAAAATATTCTTCTGATTTTGCATTTTTCACCGAAAATATATTGCATATGCAAGTCAGGTGCAAGATACATTATTTAGATCTTTGATGCTGCTTCCTTTATTTCGTCCAAGGTTATAACCTGACAAAATATAAATATAATTAATGAACAAGATATATTTATAGAATTAAATGTATTAATCAAAGGAATGAAGTAAATCACATACTTGTTCTTTGCCAGCAAAATCATTGTCAGGTGTGAGAAACAGCATGCAATGACATTCTTTCCTGCAATATTCACAAAATTTTAATATTTTATATTCTATAGTTTATATATTATATATATATATATATATATATGTATATATATATATATATATATGTATATTCTATAGTTTATATATTATATATATATATATAATATATATATATATATATGTATATATATATATATATATGTATATATATATATATATGTATATTCTATAGTTTATATATTATATATATATATATATATATATATATATGTATATGTATATATATATATATATATATATTCTATAGTTTATATTATATATATATATATATATATATATTCTATAGTTTATATTATATATATATATATATATATATATATAATATAAACTATAGAATATATATATATATATATATATATATATATATATATATGTACTGAACCTTTCACGCATAGGAACACAAGGGCAATTCCAAAATCCTTGGCCTGCTTCAGCTTTCTTGTCATCATAATGCCTGCAATAATACGTAATTAATGAAAATACTTATACTATGCTTTAATATGTAGTAATATTAACAGAAATGAAAAAAATGGGGTTTGATTGATTACCGGCAAGGGCATAGTGGTGCACCAAGTGAATCTTTATGATCAGCTAGCCCCTTTCAAATTAAAAAAAAACAATCCAAAAGTTCAGGAAATTTTCAAAATAAGACATAACTAGAAATTTAGCTATTCAGTTTTCCACAATTTTGGCAAAAATAACAGTATTTTTACTCAAAAGAGAGAAATATAACTGTAGTATGAAGAATTAAATTTCTTTGATTCGCTGAGATTTACCTTAATAACAACAGCAGTGACTCCTTTATCAACGCAAAAATAAGTGCCTGATTTCCTGGCGTACTGCTCTGAGAATTTCCTCATTATCTCCACCGATTTATCTGTCGGCTCAACAGCTACAAAATAATAAAAAAAAGCATTTCGAATCAAAACCAACATAACTCTAACCGACTACTAGATCCTCTCCAAATTGACCCAAAAAAAAGGAAAAAAAAATAGGCAAACCTTCAGCGCGAATCTTAAAGCGGGCGGAACGGGACGGCGAAGAGGAGGAGACGAGGGCGCGGTTCGCTTTAACGGATCCGAGAAAGGCCGCCTGAGTGGTCGCCATGCTCATGGAGAAGCAAGAGCTGAGTGAGTTCAATTGAAGAGATGAGGCGAGAGTAATGGATTTAGATTTTGATTTGATTTGATTATCGTGTTGGGAAGAGAGAGGAGATATTTTGGTGGGGCGAGAGAAGAGGGAGTCGCGCGCCACTCATTCGGAGGGAGGAGGAGACAAAAGAGAGAGAGTTAGTTCACTGGACAGGATTGGATTTGATGCCCATCAATTCTCACTGGAATAATCGATCGAATTGGGCTGTACAAAAATAATGACATGGTCTATTTGGCCCATTTTACTTTGATGTTTGGGCTGTAGAAAAATATTGACCTGGTATAATTGGCCCATTTTACTTTTCCTTTTTTTTTTTACTTAGAGGTCCATTTTTGTTTTCATTATTTTTTTCACTTGTAAATAAAGTAGGGTAAATGAGCACCAAAAAAGTACAAAGAATATGAAGTTGAACATGCATGCTCTTGTAATGTCAGAAATGACATGTACTTCATGATGTTTGTTATATATATGAGTTTGTAATATAGTTTTCGGCTGGAATCTATTTGGTGTTTTAATCATATTTTGAATGTTGGGAGTATATTGCATTTGCATTTGTCCATGTATTATACCATTGTGAGTGTTAAATGAAACAAATTCAGCCGAAATAATAAACAAGTTGAATTCAAACATATTGTACACATTAGGAAAGAAAATTTTGAATTATCCTTTTTAATATTGGGGAGCTGATACTGCACGACAGGTATTGTAGCGATCATGTAGCGACGGTATATAAAAACTGAAAACGAAAACTGAAAATATATACAAACATATGAACTGAAAATAAACAGTATATAAAAATTCATTCTATAAAACAGTATATATTTAAAAAAAAATGAAAACAGTATATACAAACATATAAACTGAAAACAAACAATATATAAAAATTCATTCGATAAACAAATATATATTTAAAAAAATGAAAACAGTATATAACATATATAGGAATGTGAGAAAACAGTATATAATTTCAATCCGTCACTACATGATTGCTACAGTACCTCCGACGTGATTTCCAATTTCACTTAATATTATATCTAAGTACAGCAATTAACATCCTAATTCTACACATTTCAAGCACAACACAGAAAATTTCCTCAAACAAGAAATGAAGAAATGAACTGAACTCCATGGTTAATGTTATATATGCTAATGTTATACAGCTTGCCAAGTAGAACAAGAACTTAACTCCATGGTTAACCACATCTATAGCCATAGGTCAGAAAGACATACACTGCATGGAGAAACACATGCAGCCATGCTAGCATATAAACTAATTCTAATAAAATCCATGAGTCTTCATAATCACACTAATTGTAAGATCAACTATTACTCCTAAAAAGATGGATGCACTTTAAAAAATAAAAATAAAAAATATGGATGACAAAAATACAGGAATCAAATGAAAGACAATGTATCTGAATCAATGTACTAAAAAGAAATACAATGTATCCAACTAGTGCTTAGGTTGAATTAAAAAGAACACAATCATGATTCAAAAAGATCTAGCAAAAAATTCATATGAACCAAAAAGATTGTGACCACATAGTATCACATGATACTTCTAATATGTATCCTATTACCACTACAATATTCTGGCCTAGCTATGAAAATAAAAAATTAAAAAAAAAATGAGCTAAAAATTCATAAAAATGGATTTTGGAGTGAGTTTATATACATAACAAAAAAATATTGAAAATCTTTCCAACCTTAGGTTTACTTCTTTCAAACTCTATTTCCATCTACAAAAAAATCTGAATTAAAAAAAGATGTATTTGTTTCCTCAAACTCTAGATAAATACAAGACGGAGAAGTGGTTCTATTTTGTCATGAAAATCTAATGTTGTTTTCCGAGGAAAAAGAAGAGAGGAATGAACTACACCTAACAAAAAACACTATTGAAACTTGAAAACTCTTTATTTAAATTTTAACCTTTATCGTAAACTATTTATTTATTTACTTATTTATATATCTTCCAAACACAAAGTTTAAAAACCAAAATTATAATACAAACTCAATATTGTGCTACAAGTTCTATTTAAAAAAATTAATGCTACTAGTTAGATAAATAACCTGCTACTGAGAAACAAAGAGATCTAGGCTTTTAACCTACAATATCTTCTACAGAAACCTTGAAACAAAACCTAGCTAGCTAACAGGTTACATGAAAATCTTTATTCAGTACAGCAAAGTTTCACTTTGAAATATAATAATAATAGTTAGTACATACAATCTGTATGATACAAACTTTTCTAAAAGCCTAGGTTGACACTGAAATATTTAATAAAAGAGTTGACATGAAGCTTGAATTAAAAAAAAGAGTTGACATTGAAATAGCGAAAATATATCTTTTCAAAAGAAACATATAATTTTATTTGTCTATAAGTAGACAAAATAACCATAAAAAAATGTACTTCCCCTCAAGAAAACCATAAAAAAAATGTACTTTTTATGCAGATGCCTACGGAGATTAATTGATCTATAATAGATTAGTATTGGAAAAAGTTCAAAATCAAAATTTGAAGATGAAGGGAAATGAACAAGTACTAGTAATATGAACAAAACACTGGTAACTACATTACAAATTAGCTATTAAGTTGAAGCCTTAACAGTTAACACCCTTCTAAATTTCACAAGAACTAAGTGAAATTTTTTTTTTTTTGCAAGGGAGCCACAAGTATAAACTCCAACATATATGCATCTAAATTAAGTTCTCTGCAAGGAATACAAAATAATGTCTTTTTCTCAAAAAGAAAACAAACATTTTAATCATATTAGCGTATGTTCATTGTGAAAACAAAGTATGAAAAAATAAAGCAGCTCATGCAAAATAAAAACTCCAAAATGGATCTTTTTTTTTTTTGAGAAACTTACAGCGGTAATGAATGATTGAGTAGATTGAATTTGAATGGTACAAAAATAGACATTATAAACATGAAACCAGCTTTTACAGGAACCTTATTAAGAATAAAACTGAATCAAACTGGTTATTCTGAATTTTTCTGAAAAGCAAATAGATCCACCCAAAAAGGTAAAGAAGCAACGAAACATAAATACATTTCATTTTGACCAAATGCAATTCTTCATTGACCAATTTAAGACCATAAATCATATCCTAAATAAGTAAACATCTCTTGTCTATATGTATCTCATATCTAGGTATCATATAAACCCTCAGTATAAATAAAGTATAAAAGTACACCCTACTTTAAGGAGACATTAATACATCACTGAAAATACACGGTACAAGATACTGTACATAAAAATGCAAAGTTGACAAATACAGAAATAGTACGGTAAGTTATAATAATCATAATTATCTATATTTTCACCAAAGTTGGTCAGATTTTTTCAGCAAGAAATTCCATCTGTCTCGGAAAAACAAGTTTGACACATGGGTTGATTGTCTTGGAAAAGAAGAACATGAAGAGAGTAAGCATGAGTGACAGTGAAAGAAACTGAAAAGACGCCATTAATGATTCAAAGACCTAGCTAGTTGAGTTATCATTACAAAAGGTGTAGGCCCAAGAGGGAGAATAAATGGTACGAGTCGTCGTCCCAAGGCCCAAGAGATCTTATGATATCTAATGAGAGATATTCACGGATTTCTAATGGACCGTATTTGAGCATGCGATTAAATTAATTCTTTGTTGGGAATTTAATAGGAACAAAAGAATATTTAAACTTTTTTGAATGAATGAATAGTGATTAGATCTCCTTCCCTCTCTGAGGAGATGTAAACATGCAAAAATTGATCTAATAAGTCGAAGATATATTAATCTTAGCAAAGTCAGTTAAGAGGTTAACCATTGGAGTTCAAACCATCATGAGAAACCCTAAAAATGATAACAAAAATACTCGATTTGAGGCAGAAATAAGTTTCACAAAATACTTCCAAATCGAAAGCAAGAATGTCGAAAGCCCTAAAGGTATCACATAATACTAAACTTAAAGCAACACACTCAATAGAAAAAAACGAGTCTAAATTGAAAACAAACAAACAAAACGAGAAATAAACTGAGAAAATAACCAAATATTGTTACATGATAAAAGATAGAAGCTACCCAATCATGGAGTCTTTAAATCTTCTTCAACAGATCAAACGAAACAAAAGATCGGACCAAGATGCTTGATTCCCCAGAGGCAAAACACAGAAGAAGATCGAAGAATCAAAAAGATACCTAGACCTCTCCATGCCCCTCTTATTAAAAGTACCTCAAAAGATAAAACTCATTTCCAGAAATCCATCATCATGTGATTCTTCATGCATGCTCCTCTTTCTAAATCATAATCAGATCTCCTTTTTTCTCTTCAAACCCTTTCTAACAAAGACTCCAGTGCAGGATCGGTACGACGGTAATGATGAAAGTTGAAAGGGAAACAAAGCCATCATTTCTGTTTGGAGGAATTAGAGCCTTGAGAGAGAGAGAAAGAGAGGTATTACTTGTACTAATAGTGGTAGGGACTTTGGTATTATTGTCTCTCTTTATTCTCTCTCTAAGAAGTTCTAGGGCACTTTGAGAAGTAACATTGAAAGGAGGTGAGAGAGAAGAGAGGGCACTTGGTCTAATGATGGGCTGTGTGAATCCCAAAGACAAAGCCTGTTCTTATTTATTTATTTATTTTTCTTTCTAGGTTTGGAGTAGTCTCAGTTTTTTTTTAGTTTTTTTTGGCAGAAGGCAAAGCTACCGTGTGCACTCGTTTTGAGAGATGTTTTGAAATGCATCATGTAGCATCTTTGCAAAATTCTTACTTGTGACTCGCCCTGCCATCATCGTGATAAACCGTCAGGTCCATGTTTTGTTTTGTTATATTAAGATTAATATTAGTCAGGTTGGATTTGGTTCATTTCAAGACCATTTTAATTGCAGATTAAGATATCTTGGGTCTCGAACATGTTTTGTTTTAAGAGTTCAACTTCGTATCGACTTCACAATTAACTTGAAATATTTAAATTAAGTTGTGCAAGCAGGAAATATTTAAATTAAGTTGTGCTAGTAGGTTCTTTAAGTACTTTCATTCTTTATTAAATTTTTTAAAATGTGAACTAATTTTCTTTCATCTCAATTTAATTTCCAAGATATTATAATTCAATAAATAGGAAATTCTACTATTCACTAAATCAAAAAGAGCCGTTCAATAAGTCAATGTTAAGTAATATATAAATTATGGGACAAAATTTCGGTAATTATGAAAGAACTCAATTCACATTTTACATAAATATATTACTATATATTAAGTGTGTACATTATCAGTGACAAATTTTGATCGGACTTTCGGGAGGTTCGTACATCATATATTAGATCCACTGAATTATTTTAGGGTGCCAAACATATGTATATTAATGTTATCTGATCGTATAATTAATACACTAAATAATTAATTATATATATTGTTAATCGACAAATTTGGAAATCATGGTCCCTTTGAGTTTCTATTAAGACATGACAATGTAAATAATATTTATTTTAATAGTTATTTCATAAAATTAATAGATTTAAGCTGTAGACATCGGGCTCTCCGTGATTTAAAAAAAAAAGTAACAGTTATAAAATGAAAAAGTAAAATCCCACTAGAACAATGAGGACTTAGGTAGGTTCGTATTTTTGTAAATATTTTGGCTTATTAATATACACATGAATTTAACAAGGCATTACGACCAGTCGTACTCTATTTTATATAGAAAAAAAAAGGATTGTTGTGAGATTGTACAAAGGGCGATAATAGAGGAGTCAGAGCCGACAGGATAGAGTGAGAGAGAGTGACTCGGTATGATTCTTGTCATTTTACATTTACATTTTTTAACTTAAAAAAGAAGGGGGCAGGTGGAACGCTATAATGACAAAAGAATTTCTTACATTGCAAGGACGCCTGTCTGCACTGCACATCCAATCGGATTATACTTATTTCACGTCAGATATTTTTCTCATTGACAAGGGCCATCTTATGATATTTTGGGCTCAAAAATATAATATATGGAGGCCTGATTAAGTCCAATTTAATTTTTATAATAAGGCCTAAATATTATGCATAATTTATCATGTCAATATCTGAATATATAATATTTTATTTTATATTAGAAAAGATAACATAAATATTATTAAAAATATGTTTTCTTTTTAGAAAATTTATTAAAAATATGTTTATCAAATAATACGGGGTTGAATAAATATGATGGAGTCAGAAGAAATAAATCAAAAATCTCATATATCCAAGAACAATAATAAAATCAAAACAAGTCACAACTATCAATCTATAATGTGCACAATTACCCCAAAAAAGAAAAAAAATTCTAATTAAAAAACAAAGAAAACTATAACAAGAAAGATAGATAATAATTTAATTAACATTAAGAAACTATTTCTTTTGAGTTTTCTGCTGGTATTTCTCCTTGATCCACTGAAAGCCATGGCCAGTTCCTTCCTTCACCTTCTTCAGTCCAGTTGAAGCAATCACCTTCGTCTTTTCCATTCCGTTTGAAGCTAGCTCTTTGGTCTTCTCCATCCCACTCTTCTTATCACCATTATTTCTCCCGTTCTTCTTCTTATTGCTGTCTGAATTTGAAAACAGGTTGTTATCACCTGAATAATCCCACTGGTCCGCCCATGATGCTCCAGACGAGTTGTTCTTCTCCATTAATGGCGATTGAATTGATGAAAATGAACTGAAAGTAAGAATTGGTTTAGGAAATTGGAAAACGTGGAATAATAAGAGAAGATTAGTGATTGGTCTTCTTATAGAGGGAGAAGGAATAGGATTTATTGACGCGTGATTTGACGAGAAGAGGCTGGGTTTGAAAATTTGAAAGTTGAAAGCGTTACTTTAAGTATAAATTAATGGCAAATATATTTTGATTAAGTAATTATGGATGTAAATAAATGTGGGTATTGCATCATGGCTGGCGCTGCTTTTTTGAAAAAAATCTTATCTTCAAACATATGGTTTGGTATTTGGAACAGGCCTTCTTCTTTCCTTTTGCTTCGGAACAAGAAAAAAGAATGTGAGAGATCCTTTGTGACTAGTCAATGAATATTTTTATATGTAGTAGAAATATAAAAACATTAAACAATTTATGCCATTCCTAAGGATGAGATTTTTAAAAAAAAAAATTGCTTAAGGAAACTCGGTCTAATTAAAATTCATTAGTAGTTTTTTCACACACCGATCCACATATTATTTTACTTGAAGATATCAAATACTGCCTTGTATATTAACTGAAAATAATAAGTTTGACTACAGTTTTAATGTTACTAATATGTATAATTAGTATTCATTGAACAATATCTAGGTACAAAATTATTTTAGAATTTTCTATCAATATTTTTTACGTACATATATAAAATCAATAAGAATTAAATACATTATTTCTTGTTTACTTTTTTTTAACTTTACAAACAAATCTTATATAATACAACTCTAATATTCATTACATGTTTGATGTGTGATATCAGAAATTGCACTTGATAATAAATAAATCTATATACAAAAAATCAATTTACCTTATTACTCACCAGCAGCGATTCAAGAAACAAATGGCAAAAAAACAACCTCAGTATATCATTCCAACTTCCTAATCCAAAGATGAACACACGAAGAGTAACACAAACTAAGGCCATATAAAATTGGAATGAACTGAGCTTAACAGCCGTCATTTGAAGCTATCGTTATATTATTTCCCACGCATTCTAGAAGTGGAAAATAATACCACGAACTTTCCATGACTTAATCAACGGAAGTACTAGATGCTTCTATTTGTAAATACCTAATATTCTTTATCTAAATTTTATCAGAAAGAAGAAAACCATTCCATGTTCAATTTCGTAAGCGAATATGAAATGTGATATTCTAGATGTGATGTTCTGTCAAATGGAAACTTCCATGACTTGACTTAGAGGCTTTGTTTACTTCATAAATCCAGCACTAGCCTATTTTTCCTAATGTTGTTCAGTACCCAATAATACCGATACGGTACCAGAAACTGAAACTGTAAACCTTCAATTTCATTCATCAATTGGCCAATCTCTACAAATATATAATCATGAAAGAAACAACTACTCTAAAGCAAAAATTCAAGTCTCCTGTGATAAAATATGGGATAAATATTGTAACTAAACACACAGATATCATATCTACGTAACTGCATACATAAATATCTAAAATCAAAACTACCAACTTCCCTAAATTCTAAAACCTCAAAATCAAAACCAAAATCCCCCCTAATTAAATCTAACCCTAATTTCTCACATTTTCAAACTGAACAGTCAAATCCTTAACCCCAAATCCCCCAAAAACCTCCAAAACCCTTTTCAACACAAAACCCCTATCCACATTTTCACTCACACAAACATGACAAGTTCCAACAATATCCGAATTAGTAAAGTTCCAAACATGCAAATCATTTACCCCTTTTACCCCCTCAATTTTCAAAATCTCATTCACGCCCTTCTTAATCTCCTTTTCCTTGCCTCTCGGTACTCTTTGTAATAAAATCTCCGCTGAGTTTCTTAATAATGGTAAAACGGAGGAAATTATCATGACGGAAATAAAAACAGAGCAAATCGGATCGGATATTAACCACCCTTTGTATTTAATTAATAAAGTTGATATTACTACACCCACACTCCCCATTGTATCGGCCAATACATGAAGGAATATTCCCTCCATGTTATGATCCACATGCTTATGATTATCATGATTATGATTATGATTATCATCACGACTATGATTACAATGATGATTATGAATATGACTATCATGACGATGCTTATCATGATCATGATGATGCTTATCATGATCATGATGATTATGTGCCAATTTTTCGTCATGTTCATGATGAGTATGTGAAGATTTCTCTTCATTTTTATGATGATTGTGTTTATCATTACTATCATGATGATGTGAGCATGATGTCATGCCGCCATGAGCATGATGATGCTCCTCATGAAAAAATATCAATCCAATCACATTAACAACCAATCCACCAACAGAAACGGCCAACAAACTCTCGGTCGAGATTTCCATCGGATCCAAAATCCTCTCAAAACTCTCCAACACAATCAGAGCTCCAACCAAAACCAAAAACACAGCGTTCACATATCCAGAGAGAATCTCAAAGCGGGCCCGTCCGTAATTAAACCGAAAATTGGAGGGCAATCTTGAATAATACGACGCGTATAAGCCTATCGCTAAAGCTGCACAGTCGAAAAGCATGTGGCACGCGTCAGAAATTAAGCCTAAACTGTTGCTCATGAAGCCAGCGATGAATTCGATTACCATGTAGATCGTGTTGATTAACAGGAAAGCAAGAATCTTTCTTGATTTTCTTGAACTTAGGATGTGTTTGAGAGGGGTGGAAAAGGAGGTGAAGAAGGAGGGTGAGTCGTCAAGATGGCCTAGTTGCAGATAGGTTAAAGATGAGGGTGCTAATTGTAAAACTGCAATGTAGAGAGAGAAACCGCAGAGTGAGAAACCAGTTAGAGAGAGGTTGGGGAAGTAAAAGAGCTGCAGAGCGAGCGTGCAAAAGAAGGTTATGAGGAAAGTTTTGGGAGATTCGTTCGAGTTTGAGTCGTTCTTCTTTTCTTCTCCGTTGAAGCTTTCGCTGAGAATGACGCAGAAAAGAACGGTGTTCAACAATGGCCAACCGAGATCAGAGAGGGAAAGTGGATCGGATTCTTGTGAGGAGAGGAAACTGACAAGTGCAGGGATGAAAAGGAAGACTGTGGTTAGAGCTAGAGAGAGGACTCTTACACGTCTCTTGCCGAGCTGACGGAGAGGGGCCCAGCTGGCCGTGTTTTGCTCGAAGAATCCGAGAAATCCGGCGAGAAATGGCATGAGCATAGGGAAGATGCGAGTGCATTCTTCAGAGGAAGAAGGAAATGAGTTGGAGAGAGGGAAGCAGCCGAGCCGATCCCAGCTCAAAGAGAGAAGGATAATGGTGAGGGTGAGTGACATCAGACCGATTATGCGTCTGGGTTTGAACAGGGAGAGATTGGAAAAGAGGGATTTGGCGAGGAGAGAGCCGGCGAAGTCAGCCAGAATGGAGGCGCCGGCGGAGCAGTAGCGGAGGGAGTGGAAGCGGAGGAGGAGGGTTAGTGATAACAGGAGAGATTTGGAGGCGAGGGAGACGAGGTGGGGGCGAGAAAGAGGGAAGGAGGAAAGGGAAGGGGAGAAAGGGAGGAGGGAGAGGAAGGAGAGAAGGGAGACGAGGAAGGAGAAGGGGAAGAGGGAGAACGAGGAGGGGGCGGAGCGGACGAAGGGGAGCAGCGAGTAGAAGGACCGGAGCGAGAAGAGGAGGACGAAGAGGGATGAGAGAGGGCGGGAGGCGGCGCGCCGCCGGGTTTTGGACGGAGTTGGGAGAGGAGAGGGAGTTGATGGAGGGAAAGTGGCGGCGCGGGGAGGAACGGCAAGGCGGAGCTGGTGGCGGCCATGGTGGGCGTGAGGGTCGGAATCGGGTTTCATTGAGGAGTCACGAGATTTGTGAGTGAGGGGAAAGAGGACTGTTGACTGATTTGGTTATATTGGGAATTGAAATCCCGGTTTTCTGAGACTTGATAGTCTGGATTTCTTCAACCGGGAACGGAAATACCGTGTTATCAACTTGTCTCTGTTTAGTTAATGTTCTCAAGATTATTTTATTTTAGTTAAATGTCTCAACAAATTTAGTCAAATAAATACAAGATGTGATTACTTCTCTGTATATTCCAACATCGCTCATAGAATTTATCAGAAAACATATATAACTTCAAAAAATTATGAAAAAATAACAGTAAAATTATTCTTCATGTTGGTAATCTAAACCAGCTCCATATTTCCATGCTTCCAAGTACCTTCTCCAAATGTACTTGTCCCTTTTTGGAAGCCCTTCAATCCATTGACTAGATTTATGTAAATGAAAAGAAAATATATTATATCAATACAATTTAATCAAAATGTTGGAGTTTTTGTTTAAGTTTAGTGGAAGAAATATTACGTAATAAGTGGATCTACAAAGCTTGACAGGAAAGTATAGTAACCAAGCATAAAGAAATGCACAGACCAGTTTAGTATCACTCCAACTCCAACCTAAGATCATAAATTGCAACAGAAAAATGTAGTATTTTTTCAAAAATATATACTTTTTTAATATAAGCATGAATATACTTATAAAATTAAGAAAACACAAAAAGAAATAAAAGTACCTGCTTAAATATTGAAGGCAAGATTTGAGGTCTTGAGATCATAACTAAGCCTAATGTTTTAACTAAAGGGCCGAATTGTATAACATCCTACGCAGGCATATAAAATCAATATATAAAATAACATTTTCATAATAATATAAATTTTCAAGATTAAAAACAGGAAAATAAAATAATTTGTAAAATATTCACCTGGAGAAACGGCCGAAGCACTGAATCACCAAGTTTCTACAAATTTACAATTTCTGTAAATATTTGAGAATATAATTGAAGTCCGTGAAAAGTAAAAAAGAACTGAAAATTTTCAACAATGACCTGCATGGATTGGAAATTCACAAAAAGAAGCTCGTTTATAAAAGTTGGTGAAATGCCTGAATCAGACCTGGCTGACATCGCTCTATGAAACAGCCATGAAGCGCTTAAATTCGGCTGAAGTAAAATTAAAATAATTTAATTCTAATTCACATGTTAATTAAGATAATAATAATAATGATATAATGTTAGCTAACCATATAAGGGTTAATCAAGCTCAAACTATCTTTGTCAAGGAAATCTCCTGATACTGCTTCATATATACCTTATTTTCCCTCAAAAAACATATGATAAACTACTCAAGCTCGCATTCAAAAAAAAAAAAAAAAATATGATAAACTAATTAAGGGGATAATTAAAAGTTTATTAATTAGTGAATTAATGATATTTTTACTGTTTGATAAGCGGTTTAAGTGTCGAGTCATGCTACCAAATCCTCCAAAAGAAAGAGGGGATTGAATTCCACTTGCATCACCGACCTGCAAAACCATTGGTCAAAAATAATTAAAATAAAAAATAAATTATAAAAATAAACAATTAGTCGAACAACTATTAATAAACAAAGTACCTGAAAGACACGATCGAATGCTGCTGGTAACGGGCTGCAAAAAAGAGGAAGAAAATGTAAAAAATGAGAAGAAATTAATTATCTTTTTTTAATATGAAAATTTCTAATTTCTATAAGTTAGTTAATTACCTATCGCGATAAGTTGGGAAAATTCCATACATAACCCTTAATATTTCCAGTTTCTCAAGAGCTACACCCTATAGGATCACACAAACACAAACACATATACTAAAATCATTGATTTTATAAATAAAAATAAATTATTTAACAACACCAATATTAAAATATTATTTTAACCTGATAAGCTGGCATAAGATCCCAATATTCTTCTAGAAGCTCTTCTAACAAAGGACTCTCTTTTTTTACACCAACATAAGTAAACATATAAGTAGTACGATCTTTCATACCTGAACCAGCTGGAAACGCCTAAAAAATAATTACAAAATTACAAAAAGAATAAAAATAAAATAAAAAAAATTTACATTACACAAAGAACAATATTTTAATTTATTAAAAAAATGAGAATAATTACCGCCCAAAAGTATTGAACAGGTGAATTCCTGATATTTCTTGCAGATTCACTGCTGTAAGTTACATCACTTGTATTATTTTTATTTGTTTCAAATCCTCTACAACAAGTCCCCACTATAAGACACATTCCGTCGGGTTTTCTCCCACCTCTTATCTTAAATATTAAAATAATATAATAATATAATTTATTATTTGTTAAATAAAATTTAATTTTAGTTAAAAAAAAGATAGAATCAATTTACCTGTCTTACAATTGGAGAGAAATTTCCCATGCAATCGATAACCAAGCGAGAAGATAGAATCTCACCGTCATTTAATGCCAAAATCTAATAAATAAAAAAATACAAAAAATGTGAAAAAGTGAAAAATAGAATAATAATATGATGAAATAAATAAAAAGGTAGAATTTTTTTTTAATTAGTTGGATTAATTACTGCCACGTCATCATAGATGGATATGTTAGATAAACTTTTTCCTTCAAATAATGTTCCACCTAATAAAATAAAACGCTTCTTAACCACTTCCAAAAGTCTAGCTGGCCTGAATTAATATATATTTTAATCACATAATAGTACGCCTCAAAAAAAATAATCACATAATAGTAGCACTATATTTAACTAATTATTTAATTAAGTTTTATAAACTCACGAAACTCCGAGATTTAGAATATTATCCACCCAAATTTCGTCTTTGTTCTCAAATCCACATCTATTCTGAAAAAAATCAACCAAAATAATAAATATCATAACCAATGAAACAATATATATGCTCATTATTTGTGAAAAAAATAAATTATGAATAAATTACAGGATTAAATTGAGATGCAATGACATAATCAATTTCATCTTCAGAAAGAACTCCAATTTGAACAAGCTCCAACAGCTCTTTTTTCGAAATATTCCATTCTTGTTCCCTCTATTTAATAATAATCAACTCAAATTCATACAGTTTTTTAATAGTGAAATTAATGAAATGACAAAAATACCCCTTTGAGGATGTTTCTTTCTACAATCCCGACTTTAAGACCTTTCAGACTGAGAGCAGTGGCGACAAAAATGCCCAAAGTGCCCCCACAAATGATGACATCATACAAGGTTCTAGAAGCTTCTCTTGAATCTGATTGGTTGAATGAGCCTGCAATCTTAGTAACCACTTGGGGAACTTTTTCTGGATCTGCATTTGAGTATTCGATGGAAAATTAAAAACCAGTGTTTGAAATTTTGAGTGGTTAAAAATGAAATTTGCAATTTGGAATTTGCAATTTGGAAGTACTGGTTTGGGAAGAAGAGAAATTAGACCAGATTTGATCCAATCTTTTTAAAGCATTGTAAGAATAAGCGCCACCAGCTCCACCTACTTCTTCACTGCTCGATATTTTCTCCATTATTCTCTGTAAAATAATACATTAATTATGAACAAATTGCACAAATTTTGGCTAATTTGTTAAGAAATTCCTGCATTTAGGAGTCCCGTTCAGTTACTGACAGTATTTGCGTGATACAAACACAATAATTGGAAAATTAAATCGTTAAAAACAATAAAATTCATTATAAATTAAACAGCAAGAAGTATTTTGCAAATAGAGATTACTTGTGTTCTAGACGGAGTAGTAGAAGCTCTAGGAGACTGAAGTACAGTCTTTCTTCTTCTCTTTCCATGGTGAAAGCTCGAATTCACGAGTGGAGAATTGTACTGAAACTTGATTCGTGGAAATTGAAGTAGCATGCTGTTTAGCGATAGATCGAAAGAGAAATAAATGCTGAAAGCGCGCCACAATTCCTCAACTATTAATCCACAAGTAAACCTTAACTTGTGGCTGAAAGCGCGCCACAATTCCTCAATTATTAATCCAAAACCTGAACTTGTAAATTGTACGGAATAAACTGGGCCTAGATATGTACATTGGGCCTTATTAACTTAACAAAACGAGCCTGCTTCATAGAAAAACAAATACTGGATTCTTATTAAGGCGTGATTTGAAATCTTGTGTTCTTAGGAAACGAAAAATGCGATCGTTGAGAAACCAAAGCAGAGATTTGAGATTTTACAAATATGAGATCTGAAAGGGTTAAATTAAAACTAAAAACAAAGCAAAATAAAAAAATTTGAGATTTGGACGGAGTTGGGAGAGGAGAGGGAGTCGATGGAGGGAAAGTGGCGGCGCGGGGAGGAACGGCAAGGCGGAGCTGGTGGCGGCCATGGTGGGCGTGAGGGTCGGAATCGGGTTTCATTGAAGAGTCAGGAGATTTGTGAGTGAGGGGAAAGAGGACTGTTGACTGATTTGGTTATATTGGGAATTGAAATTCCGGTTTTCTGAAATTTGATAGTCTGGATTTCTTCAACCGGGAACGGAAATACCGTGTTATCACTTGCCTCAGCTTAGTAAAAAGTTCTTAAGATTATTTTATTTTAATATCATTTTTGCAATGAGACTGCCTGAATTTTAGTTAAATATCTCAACAAATTTCGTCAAATAAATATACAAGATGTGATTACTTCTCTGTATATTCCAGACATCGCTCACAAAATTTACCAAAAAACATAATTTAAAAAATATATAAAAAATAACAGTATAATTATTATTCTCCATGTTGGTAATCTAAACCAGCTCCATATTTCCATGCTTCCAAGTACCTTCTCCAAATGTACTTGTCCCTTTTTGGAAGCCCTTCAACCCATTGACTTGATTTATGTAAATAAAAAGAAAATATATATATCAATACAATTTAGTTACAATCAAAATGTTGGAGTTTTTGTTCAAGTTTAGTGGAAGAAATATTACGTAATAAGTGGATCTACAAAGCTTGACAGGAAAGTATAGTAACCAAGCATAAAGAAATGCACAGACCAGTTTAGTATCACTCCAACTCGAACCTAAGATCATAAATTGCACGAGAAAAATGTTATTTTGTATAATTATCTTTTTTTAAATAAGATTGAATATATTTATTGTAAAAATAAGGAAATATGAAAAGAAAAAATGTACCTGCTTGAATATTGATGGCAAGATTTGAGGTCTTGAGATCATAACTAAACCTAATGTCTTTACTAAAGGGCCAAATTGTATAACATCCTACACAAAATTAATATATAAAATAAAATTAACATAAAAATAATATAAATTTTCAAGAATAAAAATAGGAAAATGAAATAATTCGTAAATCATTCACCTGGAGAAACGGCCGAAGTACTGAATCTCCGAGTTTCTGCAGAAATTATCATAACAAAACAAAATTTATAATTTCTATAAATATAATTTAAGTTTGTAAAAAGTAATAAAGAACTGAAAATTTACAACAATGACCTGCATGGATTGGAAATTCGCATAAAGAAGCTCGTTTATAAAAGTTGGTGAAACGCCAGAATCTGACCTGGCTGACATCGCTCTTTGAAACAGCCATGAAGCGCTTAAATTCGGCTGAAAAATTAAAATTAAATAATTTAATTTTAATTTTAATTCACATGTTAATTAAGATAAGAATAATAATGATATAATGTTAGCTAACCATATAAGGGTTAATCAAGCTCAAACTATCTTTGTCAAGGAAATCTCCTGATATTGCTTCATATATACCTTAAATCTCCCACAAAAAACAAACATATGATGAAATAATTAAGGGGGTAGTTAAAAGTTTATTAATTAGTTAATTAATGATAATTTTACCAGTTGATAAGCGGTTTAAGTGTCGAGTCATGCTACCAAATCCTCCAAAAGAAACAGGGGATTGAATTCCACTTGCATCACCGACCTGCAAAACTATTGGTCAAAAATAATTAAAATAAAAAATAAATTATAAAAATAAATAATTAATCGAACAACTATTAATAAACAGAGCAAAGTACCTGTAAGACACGATCGAATGCTGCTGGCAACGGGCTGCAAGACAGAGGAAAAAAATATAAAAAATGAGAAAAAATTAATTTTTTTTTTTTAATATGAAAATTTCTATAAGTTAGTTAATTACCTATCGCGATAAGTTGGGAAAATTCCATATATAACCCTTAATATTTCCAGATCCTCAAGAGGTACACCCTATAAAATCACACAAACACATCTATTAAAACAACTGAATTTCCCAACAAATTAATTATTAAATAATAAATACCAATATTTATAATATTATTTTAATTAACCTGATAAGCTGGCATAAGATCCCAATATTCTTCTAGAAGCTCTTCTAACAAAGGACTCTCTTTTTTTACACCAACATAAGTAAACATATAAGTGGTACGGTCTTTTACACCTGAACCAGCTGGAAACGCCTAAAAATTCAAAAAAGATTCAAAAAAATAATTTACATTACACAAATCTTATTCGCAATATTTAATTTATAAAAAACGAGAATAATTACCTCCCAAAAATACTGAACAGGTGAATTTCTGATATTTCTTACAGATTTACTGCTGTAAATTACATCACTTTTATTATTATTTGTTTCAAATCCGTTACAACAAGTCCCCACTACAAGACACATTCCATCTGGCTTTCTCCCACCTCTTATCTTAATTATTAAAAATAAATAAATAATATATTGTTTGTTAAAATAAACTTCAATTTAATTAAAAAAGAAAAGGATAAAATTAATTTACCTGTCTTACAATTGGAGAGAAATTTCCCATGCAGTCAATAACCAAGCGAGAAGATAGAATCTCACCGTCATTTAATGCCAAAATCTAATAAATAAATAAATAATGTGAAAGATATAATAATATGGTGAATAAGTAAAAAGATAGAAAAAAATAGTGGGATTAACTGCCACGTCATCATAGATGGATATATTTTCTAAACTTCTTCCTTCAAATAATTTCCCACCTAATGAAATAAAACGCTTCTTAACCACTTCCAAAAGTTTAGCTGGCCTGAATTAATATAAAATTTAATCACAAGGACTATATTTAACTAATTATTTTATTAAGTTTTATTAACTCACGAGACTCCAAGATTCAGAATATTTTCGACCCAAATTTCGCCTTTATTCTCAAAACCACATCTATTCTGAAAAAATCAACCAAATTATTAAAACAATCTCAGTAAAACAATATATACTCGATTCTTTATGAAATAAATAAATTATTAATAAACTTACAGGATTAAATTCAGATGTAATAACATAATCAATTTCTTCTTCAGAAAGAACTCCGATTTGAACAAGCTCCAACATCTCTTTTTTCGAAATATTCCACTCTTGTTCTCTCTGTTTAATAATAATAAAAATCAACTTAAATTCATAATGATAAAAAAATGGTGAAATTATGAAAGGACAAAAATACCCCTTTGAGGATGTTTCTTTCTACGATTCCGACTCGAAGGCCTTTCAGACTGAGAGCAGTGGCGACAAAAATACCCAAAGTGCCCCCACAAATGATGACATCATAGAAGGTTCTAGAAGCTTCTCTTGAATCTGATTGGTTAAATGAGCCTGTAATCTTAGTGACAACTTGTGGGACTTTGTCTGGATCTGCAGTTAATTGCACAACAGAAAATTAAAACGAATATTTTGAAATTTGAAGTTTGAAATTTGGAATTTGGACGTACTGGATTGGGAAGAAGAGAGATTAGACCAGATTTGATCCAATCTTTTTAAAGCGTTGTAAGAATAAGCGCCACCAGCTCCACCTACTTCTTCACTGCTCGATAATTTCTCCATTATTCTCTGTAGATAAATAATTCATTAATTATGAATGGTATTTGCATGATACGAACACAAGAACTGGAAAATTAAATCGTAGAAACAAAAGCAAACAATAAAATTCAATAAGAAAAATAAAAAGTACCTCAAGCTTGCATTAAAACAAAAAAACAAAAAAAAAGTATTTTGCAAATAGAGTGAGAAGGAGAGATTACTTGTGTTCTAGACGGAGTCGTAGAAGCTCTAGGAGAAAGTACAGTCTTTCTTCTTCTCTTTCCATGGCGAAAGCTCGAATTTACGAGTGGAGAACTGAACTGAAACTTAATTCGTGGAAATTGAAGTAGCATGCTGTTTAGTGCAGATCGAAAGAGAAATAAATGGAGTAAATCAAATTTTGCTCATCGTAATCTCCTTTCGAGAGGAGTGAATCAATTCAGCAGCTCCAATGGCTGAAAGCGCGCCACAATTCCAGAACTATTAATCCACAAAATAAACTTGCAAGGAAAAACTGGGCCTGAGTAAATTGGGCCTTATTAACTTGACAAAATGAGACTTCTTCGTAGAATAACAAATACTGGATTCTAGCAAAGTCGTGATTAGGAATCTCGACTTCCTAAGAAACAAAAATGAGATTCTTGAGAAACAAAAGCAGAGATTTGAGATTGACAAATATAAGATCTGAAAGGGTTAAATTAAAACTAAAAAACAAAGCAAAATAAAAAAATTGGACAAGAATCATACAAAACACAGCTCTAAGATTTCTAAGATTAACAACCTGTGTTTTTCTGATTCATCAGAAACTCTCAACAGAGCACAACAACAGATCCATTCTAAAAGGATCAACAAACAAAAAGCCACTCAGAAGTTAAACTTTTCAAAACAATTTCTCTCTCTCTCTAAGCTAAAAACATCTGTACATTTCAAACTTAATCAAATCAACATCCACTCATAAACACTATTATCACTCGGTTGGCCCCCTCCTTTGCTTCTTCCTCCTCTTCGACTCCACCTACAACATAATCAAAACATTACTCAATCTGATTATAAACATACAAGAGTTTCCAATTAATTATGAATATAATTTAAGTACCTTTTGATCAGAATTAGAAGGAAATCCGTTTGGGGTTTTTTTCACATGAATTTCAGGCTGGCATTCAGAGCAGAGGAAATGGTCGAGCTTTTTGGCCTGCTCAATTGACATGCCCATGCAAGACGGATGAAACCTAATCCACATACCACAAATATTATTACACCAAATTAATCTAAATTAATAATAATCAAGGCCATAAATTTCAAAAATTAAGAAATAAAAAGATAATTTTGAAACATAATTTTACCAGTCCTTGCATGCATCACACTGAACCATGAGGTCATCCGGATTATAAGGCATCTCACACTTGCAATACCTTCAACAAAACAAACAAACAAAACAACATCAATCAAAAATTCCACTCACACCCTCACAAACCCTCAAAACGTCACATAAACCCCCCAAAAAATCCCAAACATTCAAAATAATAATTCCTAGCTCAAAAACCCATAAAATATCACATAAACCCCCAAAAAACCAAAAAAATAACCCCACCCAACCCCATAAAACCAAAAAAACCTTCAACAAAACAAACAATCAAACAAATAAAAAAACTCACACAGCGACTCGATCAGGAGTGAAAGCGCCAGTAGCAGCCTTATACTCAAATCTACAAAAAAAGTCCTCCTGGCCCACATTCTCCAATTTAGTGTACCCTTTGAAAGAATGCACGACGCAAATTCCTTCGATTGTATTTGCACTCTGCCAGTCAAAATGGTCCGATAAAAAAAGCTCCTTCGCGCCGTGGAACTGTCTCCGGCCCCCGATGGATTCCTCAGGGCGGTAGTACCACCTGGTGAAAGACAGGGGCGGTTTGGTAATTTGGGTGAAAAGTAGGGGCTTTGTTGAAAGTTATAAGGACAAATTTAACATTGATAATTTTCAAAAGAATAGAGTTCCTGAAAGGGGTTTATTGAAAGTTAGGCATGATGTAGGGGATTTTTTTTTTGCAAATTTCCCTATATAAAGATTCATCACGTCGGTAATATTACCTGAAAACCGGGGGCTTTTTGGAAATTTTGATAAAAAGTAGGGGGTAATAAAAAAGTTTATGGCACGAGTAGAGATGAACGAATTTATTGTTTTCGTTTCAGATGGTATGTATTAAAACTTCACAAGGACAAATTTAACTTTAGCAATTTTCGAAAGAAAATAGTTACTGAGAGGGGCTTTATTGAAAGTTAGGCATCAGGGGCTTTTTTGCAAATTTACCTACATAAAGCCTCCTCACTCCTCAGGTCGGTAATACCACCTGAAAGACGGGCTTTTTGGTAATTTTGGTAAAATGTAGGGGGTTGAGGGGAAAAGGGTGATGGTTTGAGTTACCTGACTTTGACTTTGATGTTGGATTTGCCGTCAGATTCGATTTTCTCGATTTGGGCGACGTATGGAGGTTTGTCCTCATCAGAAGCCATCATTAGCACACAATCACCCACTGAATGTTGATATTAAGCACATGCATTAGTGGTAAGGGAAGTTAAACTAAGAAATAAGTAAGAAATGTTCGTGCTTAAAGAAGCTGAGTTTTGAAAACTGATAAATAAGATTACTACTTGAAAGTTGCGGATAAAATAAACCAGTTTTGATGAGTTGCATGAATAGAGGAAAGGAAGGATGATTAAGAGAATAAGGAGAAAGTTATATATACCTTTGACGACCTTGTTAGTGCCTTTAATGGTGTAAGAATCGAGGTCCTTCTTCCCAGGTTTCGTTTTCGCCATTACTGACTGAGCTATCAATTTTTCTCTCTCAACTGGGGTACCCAAAACCAAAAAACAAGGTAATGATGCTTCCCAGCTGAAGGCGATGGATAGTTTCTGGTTTCTCTTAATCAAATTTGCAGAGAAAGAGAGAGAGGAAAAGAGGGGAAAAATGGAAACCCTAGGAGAGAGAGTGTGTTGACTGGCTGAGTAGGACTCCTCCGAGCAGAGCTAGAAGAAGATAGGCCAATATCGTAATTTCAGTTAAAAAGGAACTCCAAACGATTTGAAATCAAATCCAAGTCGGATTCAGCGAACCGTTGGATCTGATATGAATGGATGTGATTTGATGGAGGGTAATTGAGAGATATTAATCACCAATTCACCATGCAGTATGCATGACTTGCGCTTGTTCGTTGAGTTGCTGTCGTGATTATAAAGGAGAGAGCGTGATTACAGTGATGAAATGTTGGAGATTGGCTAATGAGAATATGACAGGTCAGGAGAGTGAATGACGTGGAAGTTTTCTATTGGTGGGTTGGCGGGGGACAAATGCCAGCTAATATGAGTTGGCTAAAGGGCTACTAATGCTGTATGTTTATTGACTAACGAGTTGTTGAAAAATAATTATGTATGGTTAGTATTCATTTAGTATTGGTAATCCAAAATCATATTTTATGTGAGAAATGCTTGTTTAGAAACAAAGCCATTTTGTGTTCTAAATCAGAGAAAATTGTCCTAAGAATAATCAATCTAACTTGGGTCTATTATGCATGAAAATGTTAATGATTGAGCCTCTGTGCAAGTAAAAAAAGATGGTGTAAACAATAAATTCTATTGTATAGAATCAAGAAACTCTCAACCAATAAAGTCCTGATTAAGGGTTAGAATCCCAAATTAAGGCAACTCAAACAAAGTCGAAGATTAGTATACAGAAAAGATGTATTAAATTGTAATTTATTTAAACTATTAGTTAGGGGTTAATCAACGCACAGATAACAAGTAATTTAGAGAAGTTCAATTCTTTGGGAAATCAGACACGAAACCCCCAATCGCTAGAACTAGAAAAGGCATAAAATCCTATAACCATTCATGCAATTGGTTGCCTCACAATAAAAGGGAAAAAAAATTCTGTGAGTTTTCAAAATGTGGAAAATAGGAAAGAATTATGAGGAAAATATAGCAGAATTAAACACGTCTGCTAGATGGTTCAGTTCAAATTAAGATTGGAGATCTGATGGAGACACGAGAAAGACTATGAGCAAGTAGATAAGATACGAACGTCGTAAAAAAACGATTTGTCGGTGCAATATGATGTCTTAAAAGGAGGGATGCTTTACTTCTCCCCTTTCATCTTTGTCGTGGCTTTCCTTTTCAGTTTGAGATCATAGAGGAAGAAATTGGGGGAAAAAAGGAAAAGTTTTGTTCTGAAAAATCTATAGAAAATAGAAAGGAAGTAAAAGACATGCTTTCACGAGATTTTGACGTATGAAACAACCATGATATTTTTTACTTCTAAGAAATAATTTTATTTTTTCTCTTTTATTTTCTGTCATATCATCATGTGATTGAGATGGGCCTAAGATTCCCAATTTAGGAGGCCTCATTCTTTAATACTAATGCAGTCCTCTATACGGATCAGAAGTCTGAGTTAAAACCTTGATGATTTCAGCCCTAAAGTAAAGTTCCAAAAACCAAAAGGCGCAAGTAAAAAAAAAAAACTCTCAAAATCAAACGGACCCAAAATCTAACTCATTTTTCTCACGAATCCAAATTCCAAACCCGCTTAACAACACAAAAACACTCGCAAGCAACAATGGCAGCAGCCTACGTAAGCATCGCCGAGTCGCAGCGCCGGATCTCCGGCTACCTCAACCGCTTCGCCGATGCCATCGCACGGCAAGACGGCGCCGCCCTCCGCCTCCTCTTCGCCGTCTCCTCCGCGGCCTCCCTCCTCCCCGTCGCCGACGCCCTCTCCAACTTCCACGACTCGTCGCGCCTCGTCGGCCAGTCAGATCGCATCGCGCAGTTCTCCGAGATTCTTCTGCCTCTTCTCAGATCCGTACAGAGTCACCGCCTCGGTCGGTTTGTGGAGGCGTATTCTTCGTATGAGAAAGCTTCCAAGTAATTAATCCCTTTTCTTCAGAATTTTTATGTTTTTGAGAATTTTGAGTTTTTATTAGGGTTTGATTTTGGAAATCGGAAATTTCAGTGCGTTTTTGCAAGAATTTCGGAATTGGGAGACGCCTTGGGCAGTGGAAGTGTTGCATACCATTGCACTTGAGATTAGATTACTTGCTGAAAAGGTACTTGTCAAATTTTCTCTCTTTTGTTAAAAAGGAGCAAGCTTTTTGATTTTTTACAATAATTAATAGATAAAATAATTTTTTTTATTTTTTATCAGGCTGATAGAGAGTTGGCTGAAAATTGGAAGAGTCCAGAAAAATTGCAAGGTGCAGGATCCTTTCTAATGAAAGTATTTGGCGCATTAGCGGTATAATTATATTAATATTTTTCTAATTTTTGTCATAATAATTTATTTTATATGCAAATTATACATTTTTTCGTAGTAATTAATTATCTCTTGTGCATATCTAATTATTTATTTAGGGCAAAGGGCCCAAGCGTGTAGGAGCTCTGTATATCACATGCCAATTATTTAAAATATACTTCAAAGTATAGTCTTTTTCTCTCTAATATGTTTTATATTGTGCATATTTTTATGTATATTGTGCTAATTATTTTAAATTTAAATTATGAAGCTTGGCACAGTTCATCTTTGTACAAGTGTGATAAGAAGTACAGAAAAAACGTTTGATTTTGAGGAATTTCCAGCTAATGACAGAGTCAGATTTTATCCTTTTTTCCTCTCTTTTTTTACTCTTTTATATTTATTTATTTATTTATTTTTTTCTTAAATATGAAACAGGTTACATATATGTACTATACAGGCCGATTAGAAGTCTTCAATGAAAACTTTCTTGCTGTATGTAATTCTTAAGGTTTATTTTTTATTTTATTGTTTTATATAAAATATTAATATTTTTTATTTTAAATAGGCTGAGCAGAAACTAACTTATGCTCTTGCATATTCTGATCCTCTCAATAAGTCAAATATGAGGTAATTTAGTTAGTTTCATATTTTCTAATTATCATCTAATCTTTATATATGTCTATTGAAATAAATTAACATATTATTTACCTTTATTAGGATGATTTTGAAGTATTTAATTCCAGTGAAGCTTTCAATGGGCATTTTACCTACAATGTGGCTTTTAGAGAAATATAATCTTACAGAGGTACTGTTATAACTTATAAGTTCTTTATCATTACATAAATTGATAAATCATTTTACTATCGTAATTTTTTTTGTTTCTAATAAAAAAAATTAGTAATTTTATTTTATTTTTGGTACAGTATACAGATGTTGTAAATTCACTTAAGACTGGAGATGTTAGACTACTCAGAAAAGCTCTTCAAGATCATGAACAAATGTATTTATTTTTCTAAAGTATTTATTCTATTATTAATTTTATATTTTGTGATTATTTATTTTATTACTAATTTACATTTGGGATTATTATATTTTTATTAGGTTTTTGCGATCTGGTGTTTTTCTTGTGTTGGAAAAGCTGGAGCTCCAAGTTTATCAAAGATTAATTAAGAAAATGTGAGTATAATAAATATCTAAATACCTTTGGGAGTCATTTATTTTGTTCATATAATTATAAATTGATTTTTTCATTTTTTATTTGTTTTCAGTTTTATTATTCAAAGAGAAAAAGATCCAGCAAGAGCACATCAAATTAAATTAGATGTAATTATCAAAGCATTAAAATGGCTTGGAATTGAAATGGATGTTGATGAGGTATTTCTTAATAACCTCTTTTTTACTTATTTTGTTTATTGACAAATAATTCTTGCAAATTATATAATGATATATTTTTTAATTTTTAGGTGGAGTGTATAGTGGCAAATTTAATATATAAAAATCTCATGAAGGGATATTTTGCGCACAAAAGTAAAGTTTGTGTTCTTAGCAAGCAAGACCCATTTCCAAAGTTAAATGGGAAACCTGTAACAGCTTCATAATTAAGTAGTTTTTTTTATTTTTTATTTATTTGTATACGTGTCCATTTGTTGGATGTGCTCTGTATTTCATAAGTTAGCATTGTTGTAAAATTTGTAATGCAGTAGAATATGTTATAAATTCATTATTAGTAGTGAATTAATTAGCATCAAAAGTTTATCCTGGAGTTTTTTCCAATGGGAAGTGAAACGTTTAGTGTCTAGACATTTAATCGTGTTCATATTAGGTTTTATCAAGTAGGAAATTTATTTACAACAATCAGCATGGCCAGCTACCAAAGTCTAAACATCAGCCAAAGTAAAATATATATTTTGTTTGTAAAGGCGAAGTAAAATGTTGCCTATACGATAGAGAGAAATATTGCCTGTACAAAAATGATCGTGCCAAAGTGATGATTTCTCTGCTCAACAATCACTAAAGTGTGACCTTGGCATTTTTAATGACTATATAAGTTAAGTTTGGCTACTTAAAACATAATATGCATGCTATTCTTGATACTACATAAAAATAAGATGTGGGAGAAAACAGAATATTTTTTAATTTTAGACTATAGCACCTAAAAATATTGGTGTAATTTTTATATTGTGAGAAATGAGTAAACATGATAAATTAGCTACATTTTACACGTAAAGATAGGGATTATTTTTTTATTTTTTGAATATTCTTATGGTACCGTGTGTGTTTCAGAGATTTTTTTTATTTTTTTTGTTTATTCAAACTTTTGCTTATGTTTCAATATTCTATGGGCAGTTTGATTTGGTGTATCTTGAGGGATTGTATTCGTGAATGCTGTATCTGACCCAAAATCACGTGTTTGATTTCACCCGGTACTGGAGTAGTCAAAAGTTCGGGATGACAAAATACACGGAGCCCTTGGCCTTTCTCTCTCTCCAATCCTTCTCTTCGCCCCAGCTCCAAGCAAAACAATCGGCCTGGCTGCCTCTCTCTTCCGAGCAACGCAATCAATCGGTGTTTACTATCAAACGAAAGGGCAATTGGTTTCTCTTTGCCCTAGTTCAGCGCCAGGATCCTCTCGCGTGTATCTTTAAACCTTGTGAAGTCTCCACTGAAGCCTCTCCTCCACTTCTGTTCCGTGAAGCTTTAATGGTAACTTTTCTCCACACCCCCATTTCTTCAATTTTTTTCCTTGATTTCTTAGTTACTTGCTTACCTAAAACCAAATTCATCTAGTAACAAACTGAACTAACACCTCAATTGAAGTAAAATCCAATTTCTTCCATTTTTCAAGCCCAATTATGATTGAGTCTGAAACCCGGAACCGCTTAGTCTCAAATGGAAACCAAGTCAATCTCTCTCACAATGGCCAAAGTCCAATGTTTGGGCAATCGTATACATCATTCTTATATTAAGCCTAATCATTACGCTTGATAAGCACAGTATCACAATAATGAAAACAAATTGACTTCATTCATTAAGGTTAGTATTGCAATGATTGTGCTTAACATGAATCGGTGATTTCTATCAAGTTTATTATGAATAATAGTTAAGCCATAATAGTTAAGCCTATTATGAACTAATGTCGTAATTGGTATTCTAAATTTGACTCAATTTTCTCAAAATTTGGTTAATCCAATTTTCATAATTTCAATATGTGTCTCATGTATGGCAATAAGTTCTAATTTCAACTAGGTTTCTCATTGTATTATGAGTAATTATATTTCTTCCTTATTTTTTGGTGTTTAGATCTTTATTACAGGTTTTCAGAAAATGCATGCGACTAAATCGTTTTGAAGAGCATAAGGGAAAGTGCATAATTTTATTTGCTTTTGTACTGATTTTATTTCGTATCTGTTTGTATTAAATAATTTTATTTATGTGATGAATATTTTTCATATTAACTTGTAGTGATATGTTTAATACTTTGATTTAATAGAATTGTGGAGCATAATATTATTTTTGTTCTTTATTTATCCCTTTGTACCAGATTACGGTACATGTTTATTTTGTTTTTCCTCTTTTATTCACATTTATATTTATATTTTTCACCTTTGTAATGTTTGTGCAATCGTGTACCTGTCTTTTTTATCTCACATTATTACTTGATTAATATATTTTAGTTAATTCTTTAACTAAAATGCTCTAATCTTTCACGAAAATAACTAGCATAACAAATTCGGGATTTTGAACAAAACAAACAACAAATTTCTGAATACATTTCTCATAATTCATCAAATCAAACAAGCAAGGTGGATTCCCAAGATACATGGATCATCTCATCCATGTATTCTCATATCCATGTATCTTGAAGTACGCCAAATCAAACATGCCCTATAAGGACCTTGCAAGAGTTGATTGTTTATTTTAATCAGGAATCAATGTAAAAGATTTAATAATTACAAAATATTTCTAATGTCATAATTGAAATTTCCCTGCTATCAAAAGAGATAGGTAGATAAAGAAATACTATATGCATCCTTAGAAAAAGCAACAACAAAAAAAAACAAAGAACTCATCCACTTCCTCCCCCCCCCAAAAAAAAAAGTTCAAGTTTAATAATCTTTGGAAGCCGAGTTGTTGCATCCTTAAACAATAATATAGTTTTCAAGTTCCATTATATAATCTTCAGATGTTATAATCATTGATCTATAGTTTCGAAAATGTCAAATAGAAAGATAAACAATTAATATTAAATAAATCTTAATAAGATCAATACTAGCTCAGCACGGCATTAGGGTCAGGTAACAATTACATGTCAGACGCCACATCCTTAACACTAGCGAGTTTCCATGTTCATGTCAGGAGTATATAGATTCTCTGTCACAAAAAGAACTCATCTACCTCCTCTTCCCAATCAACAAAAGCTCAAGTTTAATAGACAATAGTCTTAGTCTTTAGTAGCCGAGTTGTTGGTATCCTTACAATAATAATACATGCTCACAAGTTTCAGGATGTAATCTTCAAATATTAGAATCATTTGATCTACAGTTGTTTCGAAAATGGCTAATAAAAAAGTAAACAATTACTAATTTAAGATCAATACTAGCTTAGCATGACATTAGAGCAAGGTAATAGTTACATTTCAGTCGCCGCATCCTCAACACTACTGAGTTTTCATGTTTATGTTAGGAGTATACAGATTCTCTGTCACAATACTTGTTTTCTTGATGTCTCAAGCTCTGTCTGAGAAAAAAAAAACATGTCCTTGATGTATCAACATTTAAATTCTAGTTAACACAAATCAAATTTATACCGAAACGAATTTGGCTTAATCGAATTAGGCATGAAAGAAGAAAAGGAAGTTTACAACTTTGACCCAGTCTAAAAGTGACTCGGAGGCTAAAATGTTGCTTCTAACCAATACAAGATGACATGACAATGTCATGATCTCCCCAACTAAAAGTGTGACCTTAGTTTCTTAAATCTCTATATAAGTTGAAATTTGTTTATTTTAACATAATATGAATACAATTTTTGATAATTAATATATTAATAAGATGTTGGAGAAAACCAAGTACATGTTAATTTCAAGTTGTTAGTAGCTACTAAAATCACGCACTCGGTTTATCTGGCTACAAAATCATCACATACGATTCATAAAACAAAAACAAAATCACTATTTAATTGGAGGAAAGATAGAGTGAAAAATGTCGAAGGAAAGATATAATGTGCGAATGAAACCAAGAAGACTTTGGTTCGAGTATTCCTCAATTTATGTCCGAAATTGTAGGAGGAAAAAATAACAACGTAATTAAATCAGTAAAAAAAACTTAAAAGGCCGTAATAACAGAAACAATATTCCAAAAAGCAAAACAAGACGCTGGATTTCATTGTAGGTAATTAGTGCTATCATCTGATCCTTGATTCGGTTCCTTTGCAAAGGAAAGGTGGAAAGTAAAAGAATGAGCGATGGACTGCAATGGTAGATTGAATTTAGATTAAATAAAATTAACCCATAAACTTATTTTATAAGCTGAAAATGAAAAATAAATCTTGCCTTTCTGGGAATTTACAGATGATTGATCATCGGTCTTTTGATCAAAATTCATACCATATGCACCTAGGCATCCCGGGACAGAGTTGAAGACATTATTATGTCATATCTTTTGAATAATCCTACTAGTATCTTTGAGATTTCTTAGTTATTCTTTTATTTTTTTCAAATGCTCGTATTTTCTTTTATGCTATCTCAAACCCCATGTCATCCATTGCACAAATATGGCATATGTTTGTAAATTCAAAAAAGCAACTGCAATCAAATATGTTCAACTAAATTAGAAAAAAAATCAAGTTCTTGCCTTGATCAACTACAAAGTATAGTAAAATAAAAAATTAATCATTCATTGAGAACAAACTTCACGAGCTCAGTCAGGCACTCAAACACCCAAAGCCATTAATCAAATCAAATCTAACAAATACAAACTTCAAAATGAGAACAAAACAAAAAAATCACAACATAAACTAAACCAATCACAAAAAATAAAATAAGCAAACAAAAATATATTTACAAGATGGAATCCTTTATTCTTCCAATCTTACATAAAACAATAACAATCATTACTCGTCATAAAAAACCATTTGGAGTTTCTTTACAAGGTTCAACCACGCACCGACATTCTCATTATCAACTTTGACCCAGTCAACCACTGTCCCTGCCGGCTGCTCCCACCACTCATCCACCTTTTCATAAAACAAAACAATATATTACGAAACCAAAACAGTATATCCAACCAAAAAAATAGAAAAATAAATAATACCAAAAAACTTACCAAGCCTGAAACCCGGTCACAATCTCTCAAACATTCATGAGCTCCTTCAATTGCGCTTCTCAATTCAGGCAACAATCTATCTGACACAACTCTCTCTCTTTCAGCCGCCAACTTTATACAATAATTCCCCATCCTAAAACAAACACCCAAAAAGATTAAAAAACATTATTTCCCAACTACTCAGGGGTAGATATGCAAAGTTATTTTCAAATTCATACCTCTCGTATTGTTGTATCACACGGTTAGCACGGTTTAGTAAAACACGATCATTTTTAACTAGGTTTTTTCTTGTGTGGATTAAATTTATCGCCTTAGCTAAATCCTCTAATATTCCCGCCTCAGATCCGCAAGGCTTCAAGCAAAACTCTAAAGCCTCCAACACAGATTTCAAAGCAGAATCTGACGACCCCTCCATACCTAAAAAACAAAAAAAAAAATTAAAAACAATAATAACACATTAATTAGTTAATAAATGTAATATATTTTAGATGACTTACTGGAATTGTGTCTTAGGGAGGAAGAAATACGGGAAATAGAAGGAATCGCTGTAGGATCTCTTGAGCCGGCTTTCGCAGTAATTACACTTGCAGTCTTTTCAGCTGCTGAAATTGCTTCAGCTCCAGTTACTCCATTTCCACCCAATGCTTCCAAAAGTGCCTATTTAAACAAACAAAAACAATTAAAAAAAAATTACATCTTGTATCTATTATTTATTTAAATAAAATAACGTTTGAGTTATTTATTATTTTGACCTGTGGAGTGGCAGGCAACATGTACAGGCTGTTATCCAAGCTCTGTGAAAATGCGGAAATTTCTCTTTCAATTAAATCTTTAGAGTTTGTTGACAAGTCAACCACTGAATTACAGGCTGGAAGTATAGTTCTAGAAGCATATTCTCTTGCAGCAATCGGCTGCTGCTCCCAATACGCCGACGCATCCTATAAATTAAATCATATGCATCAAAATCCGTGCAAACTTTAATAAAATTTTACAATAAGTAAACAAGAGTAAATAAATAAATATTAAAAAATAATAAATAAATAAACAAATAAATAAAGATGTATATAAATAAATAAATGTATAAATATATATATGTATATATATATATATAATATATATATATATAACAAAATAAATATAAAAATTGATTAATTAATTAATAAAATAAAATAACCATGATGTTGCGTAAAAGAGCGGTGTAAATACATTCCAGCTCAGACCTCCTTGCGTCAAATTCCTCGATTTTCTTCCATTTTTTCTTCAATGAATCCTCTGCTTCTTTCCACTCAGCACATAATTTATTCAATCTTTTTACTTCTGTAGTTAGTGTGTTTAAACTCGCCCTTAATCCCGCAACTTCTCTCTCTTTCTCCAGCACATCAAGCTGGAATAAAAAAACGTGTTTACGTGAATTTACGATCTTGCCCCTGGATAAGTTAAATTGGTCTTTTGTTTTTAATAAGTACCTCAAGAGATCGGTTATTTCCTTGGGAAGTGTTTCCTGCAGGAAGTTTTTGAGTAGGAATAATATCGGTTCCTACATTTAATCTTTTCATAAGCTTTTGGCAGAGTGATTTAGCTTCTGCTGCCTTATTTAATGCATCTTCTGTGTCCAAAAACTGTTGTACATGCGCTTTCTACGAAAAAAAAAAAGATTAGGTCTAATTTAGGGTTTAAGATATAAAAGAGAGAAATTATTATTTTGAAATAAAAACCTGTCTTTCAAGAAGCTGATCAAAAGTTCCTCTAGTAGAAAGTTCGGATCCAGATTTCCCATTTCCATATACTTGATAAGGTAAAGGCGAGCTGGCATCAGTTGTAGCCGCATCAATTACTTGATCATTTTCATATTTATACCTATCATAAAAACAAACAAAAAAAATTCAACAACATAATATAATAATAATAATAACAATAACCAAGACTCATTTCACTTATAAAAAATAATACCTTAAAAGTTCTGAATCGGCTCTAATGTCAATTTTCTCAGTCTCTCTATGAATAAGCGCCTTAACACGATTAGTATACACAACAACAGAATTAAGCAACAGAGCCGGATTTTTCAACGCGTCCAGAGCGACAGCTGTCACATCTTCCGGAACCTCCCCGTCAAAATCGGGATTCAGTTTCCCGACTTCCGTCTGACAGCTGGCGCTGATCCCGTTCCCCTCAAAAGCCGGAAAAGAATTCCTGATTCTCTCAATCATGGATCCAGCCAAAGTCTCGCACGCTTTTCTTACGCTTCTTTCTTTGGAAGTTTCCGTGAGGAAGAGATCTGAAGAGAATCTGTTTGTGGTGTTGGTGTGGGATTTGAGGGTGGAGAAGAGAGAGTCGGTTTGGATCGGGGACTGGAGATCTTCTGTGGCGGGGTCTGATGTGCCGCCGGAACCGCTTAGGCTGCGGATGTCTCTCGCGTTGTTGACGAACTGGTGGAGCCGTCTTTGGTACTCGGCGAAGATTCTGCTCGCTTCGTCACATTGTTGATCGTAGGCTTCTAGCATCACTTGTCTGTGCCTGTTGGTTCGAAGAAAAAGTAATTAGTACTAAAGAAAGATTAATTAGCACTAAAAATGATTAAGTAGTTCAGTTTCTACACTCAATTTCTCTAAGAAAATGCAAAATTAGCAACAATTACGAAATACCTGGCATTAGATCTCTCATCAAGCAATCGTTTTCTGTCGGATTCCTCCTTGGAAACCTCCGCAATTCTGAGCTTCAAATCCTTCCTCTGTCGCCTGACAATCCCCTTCAACCTCTCCACCTCTTCCTCCGCCAGATCCCTCTCTCTCAGCTCCGCCTCTCTCAGCTCCTCAGAGCCCCCGTCCAAACCCTTCGCGCCTTTCTCCTTCATCCTCCTTCCCAAGCTTTTATCCACATCTACGCCGTGGATCAATATGTTCTTCCTGGCCGTCGATACTGTGCGCTCTGAGCGGACTCGGCGGAGGAGAAAGGACCAGACGGGAACCATGTTGCCTCTGCAGATCTTGCGGAGCTGGTCGAGCGAAGGAGGCGGGTACGGGTAGCCCATTTCCTTCTGGAGCCACTCCATTATCGCCTCTGGCGTCGCCATTGGAGGCCGATCTGGTGGGTTGAGGTTTTTGCTTTTGAATTTTAGTGTGTGCGTTGCCTTGTTTGTTCTTTCTTGAAATTGAAATTTTTGAACCGAATGCTTGAGCGAACTGAAGGAAGGGAAAGCTGGGAAATTAATTTTTGAGATTTCAAATCAACCGGGATATCAATTAAACGGATTGATAGAATCCGACAGTACACAGTGAAAACTTTGTAATCAGATATATTTGTATAAAAAAGATATAAATTATACATGAAAATAAAATAAATTGGTATTTAAGATTCTATACTCCTGTTAAAAAAATAATATACTAGTAATTTGTAGAAATGCACAAATAACCGGTACTTGATTAAACTCGGAAAAAATTGTTATTTATGTTTTGTGCAAAGATTCATGTTTTTTTCATCAAATTTTAATATTTTTGTAATCTTTCTTTTTTTTCAGCAATTGAACTTTGTAATCAGATATATTTGTATAAAAAAGATATAAATTATACATGAAAATAAAGTAAATTGGTATTTAAGATGCTATACTCCTGATAGAAAAACAATATACTAGTAATTGTAGAAATGCACAAATAATCTGTACATGGTTAAACTCGGAAAATGATAGTTTTTTTAAGAGAGTTAATAAATCTTGTTGAACAAAAAATGACAATGTGATGCAAAAATAGAGTTAACTTCAATTGTGCATTTCTACACAATGGATTTTGCTACTTCAAAAGAAAAATAGAGTTAACTAATTCAATGGATTTTGCTACTTTTTATTTTCAAATATGTTTGGATTTATTAATTGGTGTTTTTTCATAATATTGATGTGTAGTATTAAAAAAATAATCAGAAAATATTGTGCCTCGTGATCACGGGCGGAGCTAGGGGGGCCGGAGCCCCGGCTCCCTTTATGATATCGAAAATTAGTTTGTATATATTTTTTTTGTATAGTTTGATTTTGACCCTTTTATAGTATTTTGTTGTTTATATTCCTTACAAATCACATGGGAGCTGGTGGTCGGATGGTTTGATTTGGCAAGTTAAAGCTTCCACGGATTTGGAAACATGGGTTTGAGCATGTCTTCTCCATTTTTTATATATTTGTTTTAAGAAAATTAAAGAAGGAAATAGTATGAAGCCGGAAATCGAACCCAGACCTTTGGTTACATGCACACACCTCGGGATCATCATAGGTTAGTTTGTGTTCCAATCCCCCCCCCCCCCCCCCCCCCCCCCCCCCCACGAAATCGAACTCCTTTGGTTGCACACACCTCCACACCTCAAGACCATTAAGCTACGCCCGTGCTCGTGACTTGTTAATCATATTTTATGATATTTTGTTATTTTTCTGTACAGAATATGGTTATATGATTGGTTTAAATACTTTGGCGACTATACAAGATATAGCAAATTCATTTAGATAGTCTATAATAGTATATGTTATTCATATAGCATTATACATTATTTATAGAAAGTAATGAAATAATATATAATTGTAATAACATGTAACTAATATTAACATTAATGATAAGTTATATATATATATATATATATAATAAACTAATATAACTAATAATAGTAGTAATATAGTGAAAGATTGGCCATAACGTAAATAAGAAAATAGAAATATAATATGTATTAGATTATTATATAATATAATATAAAAATTTGAATGCAAGCCAATGCGTGCAGGGCATGGTCATTCTTTAGTTCATATACCCTGGCTCAGACCAAAACACATGGATGCGTTGCAACTTGAGACGTTAAAAAAAAATCCTCTTTTCCGGTACTGTCCTCCGACACTGCACTTCTACTACATTCTACTTTTTCAACATAACTGCCTGCTTTCACCGATTGGTCCAATAATATCGTGCCACGTATTCACTGACCAGATGATGTAGTAACTGCCAACGTCTGAGCCGCACGGAGCAATCCTAACGAAATTCGCAGTATAATATCCAACTTTTCTGTCTGTCACTCTTTTCCCATTCTCACTTGAATCTTCATCTGATCTGATCTGAGCTTTTCATCAATGGCGACGATCCCATGCCGTCAGCTCTTCATCAACGGAGAATGGCGCGAGCCACTTCTCAAGAAGCGGATCCCTGTTATCAACCCCGCTACAGAGCTCGCCATAGGTCTGTCAATTTCTCTCTCAATTTGACCATCTCTGTTAATTAGACTTGATTTCTGATATGATCGCATCGTGTTTGGATCCTAAACTCGTGATTTTTGTGATGATTAAGGGGATATACCTGCTGCGACGGCTGAGGATGTGGATTTAGCTGTAGAGGCGGCTCGAGATGCTCTTAAGAGGAATAAGGGCAAGGATTGGGCACGAGCTCCAAGCTCAGTTCGTGCGAAATACCTCCGTGCAATTGCTGCTAAGGTTTTTTTCTTCTTTGTTTGATCTGTATGTTTGATTCCTGCTGAATTTAGTTCTGGATTGCCTTTTTGATCCTGTAATTGATTTTATACGAGGATTTTGTGTTACGATTGCTTATTTTTCAGCTCATTATTCAGAAATTTATTCCAATCTATGCAGATAATTGAGAGGAAATCTGAGCTGGCCAAGCTTGAATCACTAGACTGTGGGAAGCCTCTTGATGAAGCAGCCTGGGATATGGTATGATTCTTAACAAAAACTGACCTTAATTAACAAATTTCGAATGTTAACATAAACTGAGCTTTATTAGCCTTAATTATTCAATCCCCAGTCGAACAACTAAACCAAAAAAAAGAAAGAAAAGTAGTTAGGATTTGTTACCAGTACCAAAAATTCAAACTTCACCAAAATTCGACACTGAAATCTTTATTCTAAAAGGCTCAAAATTTATATTCAAAATCTGTAATTATTTGTTTCGCCTTTTTTACATTTATTTATTTATTATTATTTCAGGATGACGTGGCAGGGTGCTTTGAGTACTATGCTGACCTTGGTGAGAAACTAGATTCAAAGCAAAAAGCTCCAGTTTCTCTTCCAATGGAGAGTTTCAAGTCTTATGTGTTGAAAGAACCAATTGGAGTTGTTGGCTTAATCACACCTTGGTACGACATAATAATAATTAGTATATACAATTTATATCATACAATTTCTGTTAAGCTATATGAAAATAATTAAATAATTATTTTTGTGATAAGGAATTATCCATTACTAATGGCTGCATGGAAAGTCGCACCAGCTTTAGCTGCAGGCTGTACAGCTGTACTAAAACCGTCCGAATTATCCTCTGTGTAAGACTAAGACTTAAACTATATCAATATTAAGTTATTTTATTTTATTTGATATTTGATATTAATATTATATGCTAAACAATTTAACTTGAAATATGTGTATATTTTGTTTTATTTGTCAGAACATGTCTTGAGCTGGCTGATGTGTGTAGAGAAGTAGGTCTGCCAGCTGGCGTGTTGAATATTATTACAGGATTAGGGCATGAAGCTGGTGCCCCTATTGCTTCACACCCTCATGTTGATAAGGTTTGATAATTCGGTTTTAGGGCTTTGGTACTAAATTAGGGTTTTGATGGTTTGCTGGATTGAGATGATAAATGTGTTAATTATTCTGTGTTATTTGTTTAGGTTGCTTTTACGGGAAGCACTGAAACTGGAAGGAAGATTATGACAGCTGCTGCTCAAATGATCAAGGTTTGTTATAAGCTTCTCTACGGAATTGAAATAAATTGATTCATTTAAGTTGATTTATTTCAGATTTAAGATGCTTGTTGTACTGTTTTCTTACATTGAGGATTGAATTTTTTTTATAGTTTATTTAACTTGGAAATTTCTCATTTTTTGTTTGATCAGCCTGTTTCATTGGAACTTGGTGGAAAGAGTCCAATCATTGTTTTTGATGATGTGGATATTGATAAAGGTCTATATCTATCTATATATCTCAATTTATACAAATTTAATAATACTGATTAATTTTTATTTTCTTAAAATTAGCTGTTGAATGGACACTGTTTGGGTGCTTTTGGACAAATGGTCAAATCTGCAGTGCAACTTCACGGCTTCTTATACATGTAAGTCTGCAATTTCATACTCATAATTAGAATACTTGAAATGAAAACCATAGTTACTCAAAATCTTACTGTTCGAGCATCTGTTTACCTTTATTATAATTACAAATATTCTAAATATAGGATGAATTTAGTGGTTTTCACATGGTAATTAAAAATTTTGAATTCCACAAAAAGGGTTGTTCAAACAGATTTCCAGTCATTAGTTTTCTTGTTTATCAAATCTTAAACAGATTTTAATCCTTACCATAAATATGCAGGAAAAAATAGCGAAAGAATTTATAGAGAGAATGGTCACATGGGCCAAAAACATTAAAATATCGGATCCTCTTGAAGAAGGCTGTAGAATGGGACCCGTTGTCAGTCAAACCCAGGTATTATACCAATATAAGAAATATTATAATATTCCTTTGCAAAAATAAAAAAACAAATATATATTTAATACTAAAATAATCAACCACTTCTATTTCAGTATGAAAAAATCAACAAGTTCATTTCAAACGCCAAGAGCGAAGGTGCTACAATCTCACACGGCGGTTCTCGTCCCAAAGTAAATAATAAATAATAAATTATCTCCCCGTTTTATTTACCTATTAAACCCTATACTTTGTGTATTATATTAATTTTAATTGATAATGGGCAGCATTTAGAGAAAGGGTTTTATATCGAACCGACTATAATTACTGATGTGAATACATCAATGCAAATATGGAGAGAGGAAGTGTTCGGCCCTGTCATTTGTGTTAAAACTTTCAGCTCTGAAGATGAAGCTATTGAACTTGCAAATGATACTCAGTAATTTACTTACTTTTATACTTGAACAATATTTACATATATTTTATATAACATATGATTGATTTTTCAACAAGAGTTAATTGGTTCTAATGATATTATTATTTTTCTCTTTTTTTTAGTTATGGTTTGGCAGGTGCGGTGATTTCCAATGATCAAGACCGGTGTCAGCGAATAACTGAGGTATTGACAGCTATAATATAAATTATTTATTGTGTACTTATTGTATATACTAAACTTTTACATGGTACTGTTTACAATTTGTGTATTATTCAGTCTCTTAACGCTGGAATTATATGGATAAATTGCTCACAACCTTGCTTTTGCCAAGCGCCTTGGGGAGGAAACAAGCGTAGCGGGTTCGGTCGTGAGCTTGGTGAATGGTTAGTATTTTTTTCTTACTGATTTCTTCTCATCGTTATAGTGATTAATCACTTACATTTCCTAATATCACCTTGTTTGAAAATGTAAATTATTTTTTTATTTTCTTAATTTTAGGGGACTTGAGAATTACTTGAGTGTGAAGCAGGTGACTGAATACACATCGAGCGAACCATGGGGTTGGTATCCTTCTCCATCCAAGCTCTGAATGTTATACAACATTGTAATGAAATCAGAGTTGTGAACATCCTTGTGTTTTATGTGTAATGAACTATGCTTTTGAGGTAGATGCAATGGACAGTGATTTTTGAATAAATGTTATAGGGCCTTGATGTTTGAATAATTCTGCAATAAAAAACTTTTACTCTTGTGGTTTGATTATTTGGCTTGCAATTGCAACTGATCAAGCATTGTTGTATCAAATGAACAATGTTCAACTTATTTTGATTTGACAATACAGAAAGGGTCATCTTATTTCCACTAGCACACATCTTAAAGCAATTTACACATACTACTGCTTGAACTTGTCATTATTAAATCACAATATACAATAGACCATAATGTAAAATATAAAGTAACTTGAAATTATGCTGGTTTAAGCAAACGCATTGTGAAAATATACAGGATACAAAGGCTCTTTCTGGCCACACATTATAGTTCTACTAAAATTTATTTTATCAAATGAATTCAAAATACATCTATACATACAAACCAAACCCCACCAACTTATATACATCTTTAGTGGTCTGATTATTTTCTCCCCTCATTTCCACAACCAATCAACACTTCTCAGGCCTCTTATAAGTGGGCGGCAAAGAAGGACAATTTTCATTCATATTAGCATATGGATTTATAGTATTATAACCCGGTAATTCCATTTGATACTCTCCAAGTATTTGACAAAAAGGATTCGCTTCTTCTGATCTACACCAGCTCGGCAACCTTGTTTGGTTATTCTCAAAAATATTCAACATATATGCATCACGTATCTGTCAAATATCCCAAATTTTATATTAAAAAAGTATATTCACAAGATGACAAAACAATTGATAATATTTACTAATTGCTTACAGTGAATTCAGTGACTTGAATGGAATCAAATAAAGGAGCAAACACTCCAGCTTCTTTATACATTTCAAGAATGAATGCGACACATGTGGTCGATTTACCGTCACTGTAAACCCACTCGTCCTTTTCTGGAATCGTCAGCAATTGATCAAACTTCATTCCTCGTTTTTCCGTTTCCACGATTATTTCATTCAACTCCAACCCCTAAACCCAAAAAAAATAAAAAATAAAAAATAAGAGTGAGAATCACACAAGAATTCTTAAATGATTTCAAACCTCGGTTTCAAGCCGTTTGTTAAGCGCTTCATTCCACATATTAGCTGCATATTCAGGTTGCATTCTTGTCCACATCGCCATCACAGCCATAACCTTCACAAAACATAACCCCACAAAGAAATAACCTAATTAAAAACACTAAACTAATTAACCAAACAAAACAATTAAACCTATAATATTACCAAGTTGGCATCAAGAGGAGGGGGGTAATTCTCCGTAACAGTATCAATCCAGCTGAAGATCATGTTGTGATAGCCGTACGGCTTCCCATGCATGCTCCTTGCATAAGCCCATGCTGACGTGGCGTTGAAGCGGGCCCGCACGTCAGGATGCAGTGGCAGTAATGCAATTTGAGGGTTTGAGCCGTCCTGCAGTGCCTCTTCCCACCATTCTTCCCACGGTATCACCACAATTATCTCCTCCCCCTGTTACAAAAAAATTAAAAAAAGAAATAATTATTGTTATGGGAATTTTCATGTGTACCCTTGTAAAATGTTAATATGTCAAGTATGCCCCTACAAAGTAGAAAATATTATGGAAACCCCTACAAAATACCGACAAAGCGTAAGAAATATTATTTATACTCCTCATTTTGCATATTTGGTTCAAAATATCCCCAAACTTTCCTTACTCATTACCTTTTATTCACACTTGAGTAAGTGAAAAGAAGAGGATAATTTAGGTATTTTTTTAAAAATCAGCTAAAGATTCCATTTGTCATGTTTCATAAGGGGTGATTCATCAATTTTCACATTTTGTAGTAGCGGTGATATTCTAATGTTTTAAGGGGCATATATGCAAAATTTCACCTCTCTTTTAAATCCTACCTTTTCATTCTCATGCCCTGATTCTCCAACCCACAGTTTCCCGTCCTCATCCTTCAAACAAACCGCAGTATGTCCAGCGAAAGCCCCAGTCACCCACTTCTCCAAAGTCTCAAACCCGCCCCACCTTCCCCTGATTTTCGAAACGGCCAAGAAATCGCCTGAATTCACATCGTTAGGATTAATCCTCGTCACCCAAGGCGGGGATCTCGTTTTGAAACTCGCGCCCATGTGCTTAGTTAGGAAGTTTAGGTTTGCATTTTGGCCCCAGATTGTGTTGGAGAATAAGGGGATCACGTCGATTAGGGAGAGGAGGGTTCCTAGCATTCCTGACGGCATTAGGAAGACTGAGATCCCGTGTTGTTTCACCTGAAATGTTAGGAAATGTTGAGAGAAATGGTGGAAAGAGGGGTAATAATGAATAGAAGGTGATTACGTAGTCCATTTCGGCTTGTTCTTCCCAGGATTTGAGCTCGAGTTTGTGATATGAAGAGGAGAAGTAGTAATCCCAAGTTATTCTGTATGGAGTTGCGAATACGTATAAGTCCATGCATGTCCAACTGTGAGCCTCTTCAGTCTGTGTTGAAAGAATTTATGGAGAAATTGAGTCAATAGTGAGTTTCAATGGTTTCTTTCTTCTCAATTAATGAATTTAGAGTATCAAAAGCTCAGTAATTAAGTGTAATTTCATCATTGCTTACTATTCACTATCACTCTTTGCTTCAAAGATTAATCAATTGATCATTTATCTGTTAACAGAGTGATCATCGATCCAAAAGAACGAATGGGCAAAATGAAAGAAATCAACAATCATCGTACCTGAAGATGAAGCACGCCGCCGCCAAGCTCCCCGTTGCGATCACCTCCATTGAGCTCAAGCCTCGCCTGATTCTCCAAAAAGCACGCGCCCTTCCACTTAATCGTGGAGTTGGTAGGCGACACGGACCCGACGTAGGACGGAAGCAGATCGACGGCGCTGTGCATGTTGTTCAGCACCGGCCATGAAATCTGCCTCGGCAAGATCGGCAACACATCCTTCGGCCTGAACGGCGCCTTAAACGCCTCCGCCGTGTTGTGAATCAGACCGGACAGTAAGAGAAGAAGAAGAGCGGAGGAAAGGGAGCTTAGGCCCCCTTGGAGAGAGTCAGGGATCATCGATCCTGTTGACAGAGCTTCTTCTTCTTCTCCGTGAATTTTCTTCTTCCTTCTTCTTCTTCTCCGTGTCGTTGGTCTTTGTTGTTTGAATTGGTTTTGGGTTGGGTTATTTGTTTTTTAGTTTTTGGTTGAGGGAGGAGAGGGCAGCGGGCGGAGACTGGGAAGGTAGACTTTGGAAGTAGTTGGGGGCGTTGAGAGAAGATATATGGAAATGAAACTATGTACGTGGGAGATAACTGGAGAGAACTGTGTAACGACTAACCAGTGACCGAACTTACTCTTTCTTTTTTGGGAAATTCTTCAAAAACCCCCTAGCTTTTTTTGATATTATCAAAAAACCCCTAACTTTTTAGATTCTTTCAAAACTCTTATAAAATAATTATATAAGGACATTTTGGTCCATTGAAAAAAAAAAATTCAATCCACTTTATAGGATTTTTTGAAGAATTTGAAAAATTAGGGGTTTTTTGATAAATTCTAGAAAAGTTAGGGGGGTTTTGAAGAATTTCCCTTCTTTTTTTTACGGTTATAAGTTATATAATTTATGGGCTTGTTTGGATGTGCAAATATTATAGGATAGGAATGGAGTTTATAGGGACTAGGAATGTAAAAGAATTGATCCTAAAAAGTAAGGAGAATATATGTAGATGTGAATGATACGAGTTTGGATGTACTTCAGAAACTTTATATGAAAAACAATATTTTTATAAATAAAAAATTGTACCGAATATAATTTATATTTTTAATTCTAAAAAATGTGATATTATTTCTCTAACAAATTAAAATGGATATGGTATGTTTCTTCTTTATAATGTCATTGATTTCATGATCATGAAGTTGAGATTAATGTATTGTAAATTCAAGTTTTATAAACAGTTGCATTTCATTCTTCAATATATCAATAATAAAATCAATTATCCGAAAAAAAATATGGAAGTGATAAAATCTAGAACTGACCTAAAACAAAATAATCCATATAATATTATATATTATTCAAAAAATAATAATTCATGACAAATTACATATTTATAAAAGTGACCGGTCATAAGGAATTATTTATATTTTTAAACTAATTTCTTTCCCAACATACTTGCCCAAACGCTAGTGAAATAAAATGGAAGAAACATAGCTTAAAAGAAGTTGCGACCATGAATTATGGAACAAATATGCACCAATAGTTGTAACATGTTTTGCATATTGAAGATGGATTTTGGAACGAAACATGCACCAATTTTTGTGATATATTTGTGCATAATGGAATCTTATCCACCTCATAAATCCTCAATTAATTTTTTTAACCAATTATAATCTCTCATCATTCTAATCCATTGAATTAAGAAGTAACTCTCTTTCCAATCCACGATTCTTTTAATGTTTTAATTCAAAATAACCACTTAATTCTCATCTAATACCCCCCCCCCCCCTCCTCCATCACGACATAACCATCATTTTTACATCATCTCTCACTCTCTCTCTTGTTTACCACATCCATTTCTTCCACCATAAATAGTTCTTCTCTGAAAACCGGCCCTAGGTTGTCAAGCTTTTCAAGAAGAATGCTTCAAATGGGTCTTATCTTTTCTTTATCTTGTTGTTTGTTTGATTTTGTGGAGTAAATTATTTTTTGTGTAATTTTATATTGATTTTACTTTCAACAAAAAAATGCTATTGATTTATGACACTATTTTATGAGATCTTATATATCTTAAATACTGTGGTTGAATCGGAGTTATTGTCATAATTCATTAAATTTAAGATTTTAAATGAAATAAAATATATCTTTTTAATTTTTTAGTAATAGGATTTAGTTACAAATTATAAATTGTTCTTGTTACGTTTATATGATAAATAATAATATCTAGGCCCTTATGGAAGAATACAAACCTAACTAACAACTCTTATAAGTATAACTTCTAAATATTTTTAAGGGCCCAAATATGCCCATATTGAAGAATACAAACCTAAAAACTCTTCTAAATATTTTAAGGGACTAAATCTTTGGGCCCAAAAGTTGATCAAAAACTCACATGCCCGCACGTGAAAATTTTAATTTTCAAATTTTGGAAGGCTTTATGAGGAACTTCACAAAACCAAACACATTGGACTCCATCTTGTCTGAACTGAACCAACTCACTTCTGCAAATCAACCGTCCACTTCTCAAATTTTCTTTCCCTCCATTAAGATCCCTCGCATCGCAGACCTCTTTCAGATCTACCATCTCTCACTCTCTTCTCACCCATTTCTCCAGCGTCTCAGACGGCCACAAAAGCGCCTGAATTTAAATCTTCCGCCCTTATTCTACTCACCCAAGGCGGCGACCTCGTTTTAAAACTAACGCTCATGTGCTTTTTCAGAAAGACTCGGTTTGTGTTCTGGCCCCAGATCGTGTTGGAGAACAAAGGGATCACATCGATTAGTGAAAGGAGGGTTCCTAGCATTCTTGACGGCATTAGGAAGACTGAGGTCCCGTTCACCTGAAATGTTCAAAAAAATATGAGAAAAATGATGAAATGCAAATGTGTAGTAATAAATAAATAAAAGGTGATTACGTAGTCCATTTCGGCTTTTTCTTCCCAGGATTTGAGTTCGAGTTTGTGACCTGAAGAGGTGAAGTAGTAGTCCCAAGTTATTCTGTATGGGGTGCGAATACGTATAAGTCCATACATGTCCAGCTGCGAGTCTCTTCAGTCTGTGTTGAAAGAGTTTATGAATAAATTAAGTCAGTAGTGAGTTTTGATTATTACTTTCTTCTCAATTTTTGGTTTTGATATTAAAATCTCAATAATTAAGGGCATGTTTGATTTGACGAAATTTGAGCAATATGTATTTAAAATCCTGGATCTCTTCAACCCCCTGTGTTTGATTTTTTTTTTTTTTTTTTTTTTTTTACTCCAAAACCTTGAGGCGCCGACACTCACGAAATTCATTAAACCGATTTTTAAAGTTTTCAAAGTACAAATACGGAAACAAAAAATAAATAAGCGCCCAAAAAGAAGATCAATCCTAGAGCAACATGGCTCAGCGAAGAACCACCCCTAGCAGCAATTGAATTTCGAGAGAGGAAATTCAAACCACGAGAAATACAGAAGGCCAAAAAGGAATATAAAAAACAGGAACAAAGAAAAAACGAAACCTAAAAGAAACTAAACCCCTCTATTTTCCAAATTCTCCACTCAGCCATTGCCCGAAAGGCCACCCACCATATGCGCACTCGACAGCTCATCTCGGAATAAACGTTAACACCTTTCCTTCCATATTTCTAATAACAAGAAACAAGCCTCGCTGAAACTCGTAGGGACCTCTTTAAATTTTCCTCGATCATCTCTCACCCCCATCTGTTGCCATTCTCTCCACGTTGGTTAGCAATCTCACATAAGTGAATAATGTGAGCTTCGTCATTAAACCGAACCCCCAATCTATATGCCAGAATAGTGTCTCATTTCCCGCACGACAGAGGATTTAGGTTATTCGTGAAGAAAGCAGACTCACTGGTTGCCCCGTTGATTAATCTGGAGGCATAATTGCATTCATCCTTCGACATTAATTTGCAGAATGGGTCGTAGAAGATACAAGTAATTTCATTGAAAAGTTGTATCCTTCTGACTCAACCCCTTATCTAACCACTTTAGCAATAATGCATCGCTCACTAGGCTTAGAGATTTCCATCCCAACCCACCATTTCCCTTTCTTCACTAACCAAACTGGTAATTTATTTACTGACATTAAATATACAAATTTTCCCATCACAACGGAATTTAGCAATATTATTCTCCTGGCCATCGATAATAAATTACCCCTCCAAATCTGTAATTGCTTATGTACTCCATCCAATAATGGCGAAAAAATGGCCCTTGGAAGCCGAGATATTTAATTAGAGGTTTTTCAGTTTGGCAATTGAGGACCAAAGCAATATCCTGTGTTTGATTTAGATTCATGTATTTGAGATTGCAGATGCGTGTATTTTGTAATCCGCTTGAGATTACTACAGGGCGACAAAAATACACGGATCTCTCTCTTGCACGAACCCAACTGTCTCTCTCTTCATGCATACAGTACAGCCCAATCTCTCTCTCTTTCTTGTTGCCAATAGATATGGTACAGCTCAATCTGTAAGAAGTGTTTGATCCTTTCATTGTTATTTCTTTCTTTTTTTCTTTCTTGTTTCTTATAATTAAATTCTGTTTTTTTTCTGAGATAAAATTATAATTAAATTCTGTTAGTAAAATTTATTTTCCAAAAAATCATTTATCAAATTCTAGAAATTCAATTCTCAAATTAAAATTCCGTTTTTAAGAATCCATTCTCAGGCGCTTCAAAATTTAGAAAGGGGGATTTTGTACTTAGAAAAATCTCCAATTTCTCCTCTGTAAACCCTAATTCGAATATGCAGACCTATTTAGATTTAATTGTCGACACAGAAACCTTGAAACAGAAAGAATTCCTGAAATTTAATTATATTATAGGTTGATTTTGTAATTGGACTCCCATCTAAGTTTTAAGATTAAGTTATCATCAATTAAATTAACCAGTGATTAGGTGTTAAAACAAGAAAAATAAGAGAAGATGAGCATAAATTTCAGTTTAATATATTAATCTTTATTTTGACTTTGGTTGTAGCAAGGAATTCAATGAGGCTTGATCCAGTCTTCATGTGTGACACAGTAATTAGGCTTCTAATCTCTGGAATTTTGGTTATATTGCTCATCCAATTTGGGGGGGCTATTTATTTTAGATATCATGAATGTGATCTAGTGGTAGTTGTGTGATGAGTTGGTGCATGTGGATCAATTTTAAACGGTTTTATGGTTGTGATTTTGTAATTTGTAACAATTGTTATCTACAGTCACATAAGAGTTAATAAAAGTGATATATGAAAATGTACCATGTTTTAACTAATCAATATTCAATTAATTCTGAAGATGTTAAAATTAAATAGCTAACAGAAATTAAAATTCAAATGTTCAGAATCTCCAAGAAAAATCAAACAAAAATATTTAAGTTCATGATTTAGTTCATCAAATCAAACATGGATTATTAAAGCATGAATTATTAGGAAATACCCTGTATCTAAAAGTCCCTAAAATCAAACATTCCCTAAGTATAATTTCACCATCAGTTACTATTCATTATCACTCACTGATAAAAAGATTAGTCAATTGGCCATTGATCTGTTCATAGTAAGTATGATTCAACTGACGACAAAAAGATTAATAGATTGATCATTGATGGAAAAAATGGAATCAGCAAAAAGAAGGAAAGAATCTACTCAACAGGAAGCGTGACAGCCTAGGTTACCTTAAAATGAAGCACGCCGCCACCAAATCCTCCGTTGTGATCACAGTCAGTGAGCTCAAGTCTCACCTGATTCTCCAAAAAGCACGCGCCCTCAATTAATCACGGAGTTGCTTGGAAAGACGATCCGACGTAGGAAGGATGCAGACCGACGGCGCTGAACATGTTGTTCAGCACTCGGCCATGAAATTTGTCGCGGTAAGATCGGTAACACATCCTTTTGGTTGGGGGAGGAGAGGGCAGCGGGATGCGAAGGTGGACTTTCGAGGTTTGATTTTTGTATGTTGGGGCGTTGAGAAAGAAGATTATGGAAATGATATACGTGGACTGGAGGGAACTGTGTAACGAGTGAGTGACCGAACTGGATGATCATTTATGTAGGCCCTTCATTATTGGAAATTGAAAAAAAAAATATATATATATATATATTATTGCTAAAATTGTAAAAACAAGTTCTTACCATTAGTTTGAAGTTAACACCGTTAGTTCTAATAGTTAAATTACTTGAGAAATATTTTTAAAATATTTTTAAAATATTTTTAAAATATTATTTAATATTTTTGTTTTTGAAAAATATTTTTGATTTAAAAAAATATTTTGTTTCAGAAACATATTTTTCTAAGAATTTTTTTTACCGGAAAATATTTTTCTTTGAAAGACGAGTACTGCATCAACGAGTATACGAATATAACATCTACATGGAATGTCTTTGGTTATAGTCTTAAGATGCTTTTTAATCGAAAATAACTAATGATGTCTGATTGAATATAAAAAAGTGTAGCATGTTCAACAATGTTTTCAGATTTCAAGTTTATCCTTCAACTTCCAGAAAAGATAATGTACAATCTATCAAATTTTTTTCTGGAATGTGTGTTTGTGTAAAGTTTTCATTATTCTAGATAATCACTTATTTATATAGTTCGGTTCATATGAGGGGATATTTGAATTCACAATTACATTTCATAACTTCTATAGACAATTTCTACAGCCACTGAAATATTGCACAACCTCATAAGTCATACCTCACTAGTCAATAATATGCTCACAAAATTGCTTTGTTATTTCTATACACAATTCTCACAATTTAATCCCAAGAAGTTTAGAACTTCGTTCTCTACTTGTTCATTTATGTGACGGTTGCGATCGGACCACATGAACGCACAACGCTCACCAACCATATAATTTACAAAGAATAAAAGAACAATTGTCAGTCTTTTTATCCTCATAGATCATGAACACTTCATTGCAATAAAACAACTAATAATCTTAAAACTACATAACATTCTTACCTTACGAACAACAAAAAGAACATAATTGGTCAACTAAAAGTCTTACACTAATAATAAATAAAGTATTGTTGAACAACAAAAACACAGAAATATTAAAGTTCACACATAACTCAAAAGAAAACATTAAGTCCAAAAACACAGAGAAAGAAAGACCATGAGGAGAGATAGTCATCATCAGTGGTCCTCTCTGAGAAAAACACAAATAAGATTCTCATCAAACTAACATCAAACTTTTTTTTTATTGAAGTAACAACGAGCGATCGCTCACTAAGTTACAGGTAATAATAAAAAGGAAAGAAAGGAAGAAAATTACAATCAAATTCAACTAACATCAAACTTAACACATAACAGAAATAAAATTCTCATAAAGCATCAAATAAAATTAAAGGGAGGGAAATGGGGAAAATGAAAACATATTACTGTGATACTTGTGAAAAACATCCAATGTCTCACATGGGAGGAGTTTGAAGTTCACAAAGAACAATCATGAATGGGATGAGAAGAGTACCGAGAGTGAGAGTGAAGAGGAAACTGTGAAAGAAGAAGAAGAAGAAGAAGAAGAAGAAGAAGAAGAAGGATTTTGAGGAGGACGAAGATGATGAGGATGGGTAGTAAAAGAAGTAGTAGTATTATTCGTAGGAAATAATATGTATTTTCTTAGTGTAGTTAGTAAATTTTAGTAGATATTCAAATCCAACAATCTAATAAATTTTAATACCTAGTTAATACCAAGGATTATAGGCTAATTATAAGAACTGAAGTATATAAGTGAAACGATGTATATATGTGAATGCTGCATATGTGGACACTTCTATTTTACATATGTGGGTGCATGTTGTGCATATGTGAATACTTACTCCAAAAATAAATAAAGAAAAATTATATCATGGCATGAGTCTGTCACAAAAATGCGTGGACAGCGTCAGAATGATGTCATTAGTGGTAAGTTGGCACAAGGAGATTTGTGCCCAAAAATAGAGCTTGTAGAAAATTAAATTACTTATATACCTAAATTGAGAAAAAAAAAGATAGTGGAATAGAAAAGGAGGTTGATTTGAGTTGAAAATTGAAAAAAAAAAAAAAAGCAAAATATAACTATAATTTTGTTAAAATTATTCATAAGATATAAAAAGATTGATCTAGGATAAATTACGACAGAATTTTTGTTTACGCAAAAGCGGAGCGTGGGTGCTCACTAGTTATATATATATATATATATATATATATATATATTTTATCTTTTAAAAGTCAAGCTAGGAGTTTTTCTACTTAAACTTTTTCAAGATGGGGAGAAATTGGGTGGATCTCCCAGAAGACCTCATCAATTTCATCTCGAGCGTACTCCATGGCATTGAGGATCTAAAGGAATTCCGTTGGGTCTGCCAAAGTTGGAGAATCTCCGGCTGGACACGTGATCCGATATACCCACTTTCGTGGCTTAAACATTCTCGAGACATTGTCTTTATGGATACGACAACAAGAATTGTGATATCATCGTCGGGACGCCCGTATACGTTTGAGTTACCCTATGGCGTTCAGAAGTACGCGGAGAAACGTTGCTTCTTTAGGTTCAGCAAAGGTTTTGACAGACGGGGTTTGGCCCAACTCATAAACGTTCTCACCGGAAATGTTTACAAACTTTCGGATCTCCCCGGTGATCCGCACTGGTGCGATGTCATCCATACAAGAAGGGACAGGACTGTGCTCATATGGGGATCTTAATTCCTATTGCATCGAACCAACTATCGGTATACTGAATGGAGGGGCTGCTGACTGCGTGGTGTTCCAAGAGCGGTATAAGACCTGGAGTCATTTGTGCTTGGGGAATACATGTTATTTTCAGATGTCCTCCATTTATGACGCTACCCCCGTGCAGCTTTAAACATTGTAGGGGAGCCACACACTTACTCGCACGTCTTTTCGAGAACGACGACTCTGATCGAATTGGATGACAATATCATATCGGTGTGTCATCATATAAGGTTTGACAACGGGAGCTAATTCACTATTTTTGGGCTTACTGACGGACCGCGCGGGGCTTTCACATGGACTCCTTTAGCAAATCTGGATGGCTATTTGATCTTTATAGACTAACGACGTGGTTTTGCACTGAGATAAAACCATGGGTACAAGGGTCATCGTAATTCCGTCTACTTTATGAAGGATGAAGTGGATGAGGGTTCTTTCCGGTATGTTGGTTTTAAGCATCGCGTATGTGGTAATTTTGATGTCCGGTTGCCCTTCGAGCTTCAACTTAATAATTGGTTCCGCCCATCTGTGGAGAATTGATGTTTTTTCATTTCTTAATTGGACGAGAAACCATCATATTGAAAAATGAGTTTGTGATTTTTACTGAATTGAGAGATGAACTGCTTGAGGTTTCTATACAAAATTGCTTTGTTATTTATATATAAATGGTTTGGATTAAACATTGTACATATGTAAATTCTTACTCTGTATATATAGACATGCATATTGTGCGTGCGGCAAGTATTTATACATTTCGATTGCCACCTAGTAATTCATGAATAGACATGAATTCACTCCGGTGCCAACACATCAATCATATGGGACGACAAATAAGATTCATGCATACTGTGTCCTTGTCCTTGAAACTAATATCATAATAAAAAGACTTGGAACACACATCCCTAAGTCTTTTTTCCCCATTCTTTGAAGTGAAATTTAGAGTTAGTTTGAACTATTAAGTGAAGTGAGAAGGTTTAGTGTCTGTTGTGGGGGAGAGGAAATGTTGTGCATGTGTGGACACTTATATTTTACATATGTGGGTGCATGTTGTGCATATGTGAATACTTATTCCAAATATAAATAAAGAAAAATTATATCATGCCATGAGTTTGTCACAAAAATGCGTGGACAGCATCAGAATGATGTCATTAGTGGTAAGTTGGGACAAGGAGATTTGTGCCCAAAAGTAGGGCTTGTAGAAAATTAAATTACTTATATACCTGAATTGAGAAAAAAAAAGATAGTGGGATAGAAAAGGAGGTTGATTTGAGTTGAAAATTGAAAACAAAAAATATAACTAATAATTTTGTTAAAATTACTCATAAGATATAAAAAGATTTTTCTAGTATAAATTATGGCAGAATTTTTATTTACGCCTAAGCGGAGCGTGGGTGCTCGCTAGTTATATATATTTTTTTATCTTTTAAAAGTCAAGCTAAGAGTTTTTTTACTTAAATGTTTTCAAGATGGGGAGAAATTGGGTGGATCTCCCAAAAGACCTCATCAATTTCATCTCGAGCGTACTCTATGACATTGAGGATCTAAAGGAATTCCATAGGGTCTGCCAAAGTTGGAGAATCTCCGGCTGGACACATGATCCGATATACCCACTTTCGTGGCTTAAACACTCTCGAGACATTGTCTTTATGGATACGACAACAAGAATTGTGATATCATCGTCGGGACGCCCGTATACGTTTGAGTTACCCTATGGAGTTCAGAAGTACGCGGAGAAGCGTTGCTTCTTTAGGTTCAGCAAAGGTTTTGATAGACGGGATTTGGCCCAACTCATAAACGTTCTCACCCGGAATGTTTACACACTTCCGGATCTCCCCCGTGACCCCCAGTGGTGCGATATCATCCATACAAGATGGGACATGACCGTGCTCATATGGGGATCATAATTCTTATGGCATCGAACCAACTATAGGTATACTGAATGGAGGGGCTGCTGACTGGGTGGTGTTCCGAGGGCGGTATAAGACTTGGGGTCATTTGTGCTTGGGGAATACATATTATTTTCAGATGTTCAATGGAACAACCTCCATTGTTGACGCTACCGCCCGTGCGGTTTTAAACATTGTAGCGGAGCCGCATACTTACTAGCACGTCTCTTCGAGAATGACGACGATGGTTGAATTGGATAACAATATCATATCGGTGTGTCATCATATAGAGTTTGACAACGGGAACCAATATAATAAATTTTAATACCTAGTTAATTTCAAGGATTATAAGGTAATTTATAAGAACTTGAGTACATAAGTGAAACACTATATGCATGTAAATGTTTTGCATATGTGGACACTTATATTTTACATATGTGGGTGCATGTTGTGCATATGTGAATACTTACTCCAAAAATAAATAAAGAAAAATTATATCATGCCATGAGTTATTCACAAAAATGCGTGGAGAGTGTTAGAATGATGTCATTAGTGGTAAGTTGGCACAAGGAGATTTGTACCCAAAAGTAGGGCTTGTAGAAAATTAAATTACTTATATACCTGAATTGAGAAAAAAAAGATAGTGGGATAGAAAAAGGAGGTTGATTTGAGTTGAAAATTGAAAAACAAAAAAACAAAATATAACTAATAATTTTGTTAAAATTACTCATAAGATATAAAAAGATTGTTCTAGGCCAAATTACGACAGAATTTTTGTTTACGCAAAAGCGGAGCGTGGATGCTCACTAGTTATATATTTTTTTTTATCTTTTAAAAGTCTAAGCTAAGCGTTTTTTTACTTAAATTTTTTCAAGATGGGGAGAAATTAGGTGGATCTCCCAGAAGACCTCATCAATTTCATCTCGGGCATACTCCATGACATTGAGGATCTGAAGGAATTCCGTAGGGTCTGCCAAAGTTGGAGAATCTCCAGCTGGACACGTGATCCGATATACCCACTTTCGTGGCTTAAACACTCTCGAGACATTGTCTCTATGGATACGACAACAAGAATTTTGATATTATCGTCGGGTTGCCCGTATACGTTTGAGTTACCCTATGGCGTTCAGAAGTACGCGGAGAAGCGTTTCTTCTTTAGGTTCAGCAAAGGTTTTGACAGACAGGGTTTGGCCCAACTCATAAACACTCTCACCAGAAATGTTTACACACTTCCGGATCTCCCCGGTGACCTGCAGTGGTACGATATCATCCATACAAGAAGGGACATGACCGTCCTCATATGGGGATCCTAATTCCTATGGCATCGAACCAACTATCAGTATACTGAATGGAGGGGCTGCTTACTTGGTGGTGTTCCGAGGGCGGTATAAGACCTGGGGTCATTTGTGCTTGGGGAATACATGTTATTTTCAGATGTTCGATGGGACAACCTCCATTGTTGACGCTACCGCCCGTGCAGTTTTAAACATTGTAGCGGAGCCACACACTTACTCGCACGTCTCTTCGAGAACGACAACTCATATCGGTGTGTCATCATATAGGGGTTAATAACGGGAGCCAATCTAATAAATTGTTTTAACAAAATATCATATACTCTTTAATTATAAAAAAAAAAAATCATATGAACCTTAAGATATGGGTGTACATTGGCCGGGTTGGATGAGTTTGTATGAAAGTTGCAACCCAATCCAACTATAACGGGTTTGTATTTCCTCAACCCGACCCAACCCGTGCTACTAAAAAAATTATTAAAACCGACCATAATTTTCTTGGGCGGGTTTGACGGATTAGACGGGTTGATAAGATTTTGAACTTTTACTAAGTATATATTATTATAACATATACTGACCAAATAAAACATACGATTTTGACACATGAATATACAAAAAAAGATAAAAATAATTTATTATTTAAAAATAAATCATTGAAAATATTTCATTCAATAATTAGCAAAGTAAAAAAATCATTAGAATAACAAATTCAAGCATTGTTGTACAACGTACCATGACAAGTTTTGGTTATACTACTTTTTTTCTCTAGCGAATATATATCACAAATTACTGATTATAATATTTAGTCCTTATTTGTGAGTGATTATAGATTTTTTTTATGTTAAGTTTATAATTGAAAATTAAATATATAATATAACATCGAAATTTGATGTAGAAAAGAAAACAAATAAAGTGAATATAGTATACTCTATATATAATTTTGATATGTACGGATTGGATTGGGTTAATATGGATTTACAACTTAAAACCTGCAATCCGACTCATAACTCCGGGCTATACAATATTCAAACCCGGACCCAACCAAACAACTTCAAAAACCACAAAAAACAGGTCGGGTCGGGTTAAATTGAGCGGGTTCAACAGGTTAAAAAAATATTTGTACACCCCTACCTTAAGAAGATCATCTTTTTGCAAAAAATCCATTACATTTACAAATAAACTATTCATAAAGCAAACAAAAAGTCATCATATAGCATAGGCACATACAATATTTTTCCCTACAAGTTCCAAAACTTGACTCAAGTTTCAAAACAGTAACTAATTCAAAAGAAACATCAAACTACTCCGTCATGGGGATTAGCCAAGAAATCATAGAGAAGGGTTCACCATCTTTCCAGGAATATTCTAGATTCTTTTCCATGATTGTTCCTTCCTCCAAATCAAAAACATTAAAATGTATGCTTTTTACTTCTAATGTAATAAATACAATTTCCCTTTAAACCACATTCTTGTGATTGTAATAATGAGCCACTTGTATTACCATCGAAAAAAAAGAATATCCGATAACCAATATTTTTACCTCAGTCCAAACTAAAGAGGAGTCTATCGATCTTACGGACTAGAACATGAGCAAATTCTGTATCACTAGCAAATTCATAAATAAAATTGACCTGAAAGAGCTCTTTTTCAGTACAAGTACACATTAATTTCCCATTTTCCTATTACCAGCGAATGTCTAAGGTGTACTTTTACTATCAATAAATTATTAAGTGAAATCAATTTTCCAATTATTTTTCTCTCATTTTGCTACTCCAATATGCTAGAACGAAGTTAGTTAGCTATTGGCATATTATGATTATCGTCTCAATTTTCAGAACTAAAATGAAAATATTTTAAAAATAAGCATGTATACCAATACACATGATACAATTTCTTTCCTTCTGTTTTTCTTTTTTGAAGCTAGGCATGCAAACCTATAGTTAATCTCATACAAATACATAGCTACAACTACATACTAAACAACATATATATATATATATATATATATCGGCATTACCATCGGAATATTTGGGATCGGAAGCGAATTCTTGTGTGTGTGTGTGTGTGTTAATAACTTTAACCTACCTGTAAAAACAAACTTAACATTTAATAAAACAAGAGAACAAGATAAAACATTGCTATAAGCCTCCACAAAAAAATTCATTTAACAACTCATTTCATTTCATTCCTCTCGTTACAACTGACTCTCCCTACCTCTCTTATGACCAACATTACTATTATTATTATTATTATTATTATTATTATTATTATTATTATTATTATTCCCCTCAGATCTCGACATTGAATTACCCCGAACAGATTTGGTAAAAGAGAGGGACATATCCGCATAAAGGCCCACCACGCGCGATATGTTCGAATTGAGTTCGCGTATTAATGTGACGTTTCTGCTTAAATTGTCTGGCTCGCGTGACTCGTGGTTCTGATTTATCTCATTTATTAGCAGCCTGTTTTGGTCTAAAATGCCTTGTACTTGCACAAAGCTCTTTTGGAGAGTTTGAGCCATGCCTTTGTTTGTTTCTTCGTCTAGACTTGAATTCATTTGCATGTTGCGGTTTTTTTCCTCCATTCTTGTTTTGTTTTGGTTTGAGCTAAGAGTATAAATCCTGTTTTAAAATGAGAAAATTGGTTCAGAGAATTTCAAGTTTGTTTCCAAAAAAAATTATAAGGTGAACGGTAAATGAGAAACTAGGTTTAAATTGGGAAGCAAAATGATGAAAAAGGAAATTTTATTTTAACATGAAAAAGTAAATTTTATTCTAACATGAAAAAGGAATATTATGCATTAACAAAACCCACATAATTTTAACGACTTAATTAGAATGTATAATTATTTGGTATGTCAGCGCATTCATACAATTCAAGGGCAGATCCGTTTCAACCGTTACAAATAGTCCAGTATATACTTTTATTTTCAATGCGAAAAAGTTCACACAAACAAAAATTAATATAGCCCAGTGTCTTACGAAATCCAGCAAAACAAACAGAAATAGTTCTTTCCATTATAAGAAAACATCTTGGAAGTGATTTTCCAGTAAGAAGCAAAGATGCTTGACAATTTTGCCTATGAATTATTAAGGTCAAAACCTGAGCATTTATTAGCAACAGTTAATTACAGAATTCCTAATCATTTAAATAGAGGCTAGAAACTATGACTCTATGAGAAATTAGAAATTCGATTCACTTCAATTCATCAGTTGTAGGCATGATGAATTCTCAATTGAGCTCAAATTTGTAATGAATAAAGGATAAAACAAACTTCCAGTTCAACTAAATGCTACAAAATCGAAGCTCTGCTGTACTCGCTCAACTGAAATTGACGGCAATCCTAAACCAGAAAACAAATTACTGAAAAAACAAAACTAAAAAAGAACCCCAGATTAATTGATCCAATTAATCAATCATAAAAAAGAAAAAAACCTAAAATAGATCAAAACAAGCATAAAATCTTTCAAACTTTCAGGCGTACCTTCAAATTACGAAATCACGGAGCTTCGAGATCTATCTATCGGAAGGTAGACGAAATGGAATCCCACAAGAAAGGGACTCCACCTGGACCAGATAAAAGTTGATTAATCTAAAATCATGAAACTATCTAAATCTCCGACCACATTAAACCATCGAATTATTTATTGACGGTCGTATAACAAATATCTGAGTCTTCTGTCAAAAAAAAAAAAAAAAAAAAAAAATATCTGAGTCTACGTTCATTAAAAGGCCCAAATCTAAGATTATAAAGGGCCTAGCCCAATTATACAGTAATAATGACATGCTTACGAGTCAAATCCGCCGGTCATGACCATGAGTCACGTCTTTGAGTTGTAGAGTCAACTTTTTGGGCCCCACCAAAAGGACCAACCTCTGTTTCTCCCGCCTTACAAATCATTATACGAACCTGGTTCACATAATCAGCCAATGATATCAAGACACGTAGTTAAATATGATGACGTGGAGTTGGTCTACCATGGACTCGTGTTTTATGCTCTCCCGTCTCGTACGCCTCTCTTCTTTCCTTCCTCACCATTCTCTCTTTTCTTTCTCACTCACACAGCACTGCAATCTGCGTAATGAGATTCCTCGACTCGTCTCTCCATGATAGCATCAAAGTTCTCACTGAACAACCCATCCTAATAACGACTTGTTGCTCTCTTGCAGTCAGAGCGCACGATTCTTCCTCTGCGTCCCCTTTCGTCGTTCATTCTCTGACCAACCCGTATCCCTGCGCGATTTTTGCGTTCTCTGGAGCTTGGACGGCTGATGAATGGTTGTCTGGCGGAAAGCCTCCGTTTGGCGAGACGGAGGTGGATCCATCTGTGTTTCCTTCTCTGAGGAGCGTTGGCAGCGGTGTGATTGCGCGTGTTAATGCGTCGTTTTTGTCATCCTTTGAGAGATTGGTTGTCTATTCTACGCTTCAGTCCGAGGTAATTGATCTTCAGTTCATTAATTAGCATTCAATTTTTTCAATTGATGAAGTTCAGTGCTTATTATCCGTTGGCTAGTAATAACAATTTGAAGATTTACGAAATAAAAACGAACATGAGTAGCATCTTTTGAAAGCAGGTTTCTAAAGCAATATCTGAAGGAAAACGAGTAATATTCACAGGCCATTCTTCAGGCGGTGCAATAGCAGTACTTGCTGCCGTGTGGCTCCTTGAAAACCATGCCAAATCAGCAGCTCATGAACAATTCCATCCTTGCATCACTTTTGGAGCTCCTCTAATTGGAGACAGTGTTTTTAATCACGCTTTAGAGAGAGAAGGCTGGTCGCACAACTTCTTGCACTTCATCATATCAATAGATATCATTCCAAGAATCTTACTTTCCCCTGTTTCTACCTACAATTACGAAATTCAAACCGTTTTGAACTTCTTATCGCCAAAAGCATCCAATTTCGGTCTTGAATCGATTCAAAGATCAAATTTGGTACCATCTTTTTATGAATCCGTGTTGAAGAATTCCTTGTCTGTTTCAAGCTATCAAGCCTGTGGATTTATGGGTTGCACAAATTCATTAATGGGTACTTTAACTTCATTTGTGGTGCTCTCTCCTTACAGACCTTTTGGTACTTGTGTTTTTCTCACGAGTGAAGGAAGAGTTATTGTGACGAAAAATTCAGATGCTATTTTGCAATTATTATTTTATTTCATGCAATTGAATCCACACGAGCAGTTTGCTGACGTGGCATATAGGAGTTTGAATGAGCATTGGCTGTATGAATCAAAACTGAAAGATTGGATATTAAGAAACGGCGAAGGATTATCATTTATTATTTCAGAATCCGATCTTGACGGATCCGCTTTTTCAGATCTCAAACTGGTAATTATCTTCCTTAATTTAATATATAACTGTAAGTCTGTAATTAGATATTACATTTTTTTTTTTTTTTTAATTTTATTTAGGGAAAAGAAGCTAAGCTACGGCTCTGTGCAGCAATGAAATGGCACAAACAGAGACAAACAAACCAATTAAGAATTGACGCAAACTGCACCAAAATCCATGCGGCTCTCAACTCCCTAAACAAGTACAGAACAACTTGCGAGTTAAAAGGCATAAGTTACTACGATTCATTCAAACTACAGAAAAACATAGAGGATTTCAATGCAAACGTGAAGCGGATCGAGCTGGCCGGACTCTGGGACGAAATTGTGGAGATGCTTAGGAGAAACGAGCTGCCTGACTGCTTTGAGAACCGCGCTGAGTGGGTCAATTTGGGCACGGTTTATAGAAGATTGGTCGAGCCTTTGGATATTGCGAATTATTATAGGCATGGTAAGAATGAAGATACTGGGTCGTATTTGTTGAAAGGCCGGCCTAGACGCTATAGGTACGATTAATAACATATATATTTACTATTTAGTTTAATATTTAATAAAATATAAAAATAATGCAGATTTTTATGATGATTTTAGAGTTTGATTGTATTTTTGTAACATTACTATAATAAAATATGTATTTTAAAATGCAGGTATACACAAAGGTGGCATGAGCAAGCTCAAAGAAAGGAAATGGGGTCCAGTTCAGAGTCGTGTTTTTGGGCGGTTATAGAAGAGCTTCAATTTGAAATGGGAAATAATAAAACATTCGTTGATGTGAGGGAAAGATTGGTGAATTTAGAACTTCAAATGTTGAACTGGTTAAGATCAGGAAGTATCGGTCCGGATGTGTTCTTCAAATATTCTTCCTTTGTTGTTTGGTGGAAAACTCTGCCTGAACAGCACAGGATGAGTTCTTGCGTTTTGAATGTTATAAATGGTGATAGTATGTAATGTAAGGTGTCAATGTCATGAATTCTTACTTAGTCCAGATAAGAAGTTATTAATTATCTCATCTTAAATTTAAAAAAAGAACTTTCGATTATCTATCTTCAATCAATTTCGCAGCGACTATACTAAAGCAAAAAAGAACTTTCAATGATTGAAACTCTCATCTATTAATTAAGAACTAATTATTATCACAAACTCAATCTCGGTCCAATTGATGTACTGACTTTTCATTACTCCAACTGATAGAGAAAGGCAGAAAAGCAAATGCCTCAAAAAGGCAAAGCAAAGATATTTTTCTCCATTTTAAGGAATAATCTAAAAAGAGAAAAAAAGAAAATAAATTTTGCTGCCATTTGCCCAAGATATTCCTTCAATCGAGTCCCATGCTCTATGCAAGTGGCACGAGCCAACCCTAAACGTGTCCATCCCACTTTTCTGGTCCGTATATCTCAATGGACTTAATGATCCAACGGCTGAGATTTGTTTATTGATTATTAACGTAACTAGTCCATTGCCTAAAATACCCCTCTAATTATCTAATCTGGTCGGTCTTTTGCCGAATTTGTCTTGGTGGAAGAGTTGCAACTTTATCCTTGCATTTACTTTAATTTTCAATCTAATACCTCCAATTTAGAACTAACTCAAATTTCAAATACAACGCACACCTGAAACCTGATTAAAACGACAAACAATGATTTCTCAGCTTTTGTTCATAAATTTATAATTTTTAAAATATTTTATTCGCCCAATATGCAACGGCCTCTAATTTTCCAAAAATACAACAAAGATGAGGATAAAAATAGGCAGAATCCACTATTCATACAGAAAAAAAACAATACAAATCGGGAAACAAATTCCAGCGGATGGCATTTCCGCACTTTTGAAATGCGGTTGGGTTGAAAACCGCACTTTAAAAGTGCAGCTGTATTTTAAATTCAGGCCCGGCCAAATTTTTTTTTTTTTTTTTTTGCCAAACCGCACTTCTAAAGTGCGGTTTGAAAAAAAAAATTCCGGTTATTGCTCAAACCGCACTTTAGAAGTGCGGGTTGAGCATTTTTTTTTTGAACCGCACTTTAGATGTGCGGTTTGAGTTTTTATTTATTTTATTTTTTTTGTGTTTTTTCCGCACGCGCAGTCAGATCAAATTCAATCATGTCGCTCCTTTAACTATTCCCACCTACCACTAATATCAGCTTAAATATGGCATTCTTCATTCATTTTCATTCACACGGTACTCTCATCTCTCTCTTTCACTTCAAACAAATCACGCCTCTTTCTCTCATTTTCAATCTACAATCAAAGAACAACTATTGTTTAATTTTTAAGGTATTGATTTATTTATTTTCCTAATTTTTTTCTTGATTAAATTATATTTATGTATATTCTTCATCTTTTTCTAGTTCGGACGCAAAATTGTGGAGTTGAAAATCTTCAAATTTCTTGGATCTACAAATTTTCTAAGGTTTGTTATGGAAGGCGGTTATATAAAATTGGTAATTTATTGGAACAGTTCTGTTAATTATACTGGATCAGTTCCCCGCTATGAAGGCGGCAGTAGAAAAATGATTTACATGTCTATGATAAGCAATTATAATATATTAATAATCTTAAAAATTTAATATACCAGACCACAGAAATTAATCGAGAAATTTATGATTTAGAAATTAAGTGTAATTGGCCTTTAGATGGGGGGATAACGGATCTTATAGATATTAATGATGACAATAGTGTTTCAATGAAGTAAATTCAAAGTTATTGAAGTATAAAAGTTTAGTGAAACGTAAAATTGCAAAACTTACTTGGGTGTACGCCATCTCGACAAAATCTCCAGCCAAAAAAGGCGTTGTCGTACCCGCATTATTATTTTTTATATGTGAATGTCCTCTTAGTATAACGACACATGAGCGGCAGGGGCTCAATATGTAAGTCATCTAACACTCGTCTGGTCATCCCAGTGCTAGATGAAAAAATGACCATACCTGCAAAAAATATAAAATTCAACTTTTTATAAAAATAATATTATTACAATATTAGTAATAATAATAATAATAATAATATATTATTATTATTATTATTATTATTATTATTATTATTATTATTATTATTATTATTATTATTATTATTATACCAACTGTAAGCTCTCACAATGCCGGCTCGACTAGCGCGTGACAGGGCTTTGTACATGTATGCTAGAGCGGCTGCCCCCTACGCATTTTATCCTGACAGGATTACCTGTAGACAAATTACCAGTCATTGGAGAGAAACCAACACAAGAATAATTTATAAATTTATTAGGTAAAGTTCCACCTTCTTGGAGCGAATCAGAGCCCCGCATCGGCCTCCAATGGCTGAAAGACAATTATATGATAGTGCCGCAAACTCCAAAACCAACACCTGAGATTTTCGATCGTCATGCTAGGTGCATGTCATGTTCTTTTTAGGTTGTATAATGCTAGCTGATTAATCTACAAATTCATTGTTATTAGAAAAATTTGATACATGCGGTACAGAGTTTGTTTGTGGGCGCCATCTCTCGATTAATGCCGTCACTAAAGGGTGGTACAATTCGGCTGATGCACACTGCATGATAAGATAAAATCCAGATCGTCTGAGTTTGTTATCTATCTCACGGTGACAAATCATCCATTATTTCCATTTTTTTATGTGCTAGGTATAAGCAATATTATTTGAAGATACGCTAGATCGGTGAACATCTTGAGCGTATAGAACATGAGCATCTACCGGTCCCTGGTGATCAAAATCGTCCGTTGACATCTGCAAAATATTAGTAATTTTACAAATAAATAATATAAAATAAACAAACATTCATTTAAATCACTCAATATAAAATATTAATTAAAAATGATATAAAACAAACATTCAAATAAAAAACGATAGTTGATTGTAGAATAAAAATGAGAGTGAGAGAGATGTTATTTGTTGAAAAATGAATGAAGAAGGAGAGAGGAGATGAATGAAAATGAACGAGAAGAAGGTCGTATATAGCGTTTGAAGTGGTAGGTGAGAATAGTTAAAGGAGTGACGTGATTGAATTTGATCTGACTGCGCGTGCGGAAAGAAAAACACAAAAAGAAAAAAAACTCAAACCGCACTTCTAAAGTGCGGTTAAAAAAAAATGCTCAAACCGCACTTCTAAAGTGCGATATAGAAGTGCGGTTTGAGCAATAACCGGAAAATAAAATAAAAAAAATTTCAAACCGTACTTTATAAGTGCGGTTTGACAAAAAAAATTTTTTTGGCCGGGCCCGAATTTAAAACACAACCGCACTTATGAAGTACGGTTTTCTACCCAGCCGCACTTCAGAAGTGCGGAAATGCCATCCGCTGGAATTTGTTTCCCGATTTATTTTTTTCAGGATTTTTTTTTTCTTGTATGGATTCTGCCATAAAAATATCAAAAGCATGAACAGGCAATATAGAGAAGTTCCAGTGACGTGAACGAAAAAATCAACAAAGGCTAAATCCGTAATTAGGACGCTACTAACCCATTATTTCCCTTATTAACCCCAGTTGCATATTTGGTTTGGATAATCCAACTCCAAGCCCGTCTATATAAACTGAGCACTGGGCTCCACAACAACAGAACAGAACTCCCATTCGGCCGAGTGTTATTCCAGCCAGACAGACAGACGAACACAAAAGCGTGAGAGCGAGCGAGCCCGCATCATCCATCTCTTCCTTCCTTCTTTCTTTCTTTGCCCTTTCTGGTTTCTGCTTCTTCTCTCTTCCCTCTCCATCCTCGCCTTCCTGTTAGGGTTTCCTTTCTTCCGAGTTCGAACGAATTGAGGAGGAAACAACGATGGTTTATGACGCTATCGCTTCCGCTCCCGCGTCGATCCCGCGCGACCTCGGCAAGAAGAAGCGGGTAAGGGGAATTTCCGCTGCTGGTTTTGGGGTTCGTGTGGTTTTGAGATTGATTTATGGGTAGATCGATTGATTTGGTGTTGTTTTTGGTTTGAATCTGTAGGGGAACCGGACGGCCAAGCTGAAGCAATGCAAGCTGGATGCCAGGCGCGAGCAGTGGCTCTCTCAAGGTATGTCTCTTCAGATCCGAACTTGATTTTGTTTTTCTGGATTTGGAGTAGGGATTGGAATCAGAATTAGAGGTTCTGTAGGGGAATCTTATGTATGAGTGGTTCTGGTTCAAGTTTCTGCGGAATCAGAGGGTTGGAAGGCATAATCTGTGCTTTGTTGTGAATTGGTTCTGGAATTATTCAGATTCAAAATTGAATTATATTGAAAGACTAAAAATTTAAACATTGATTTCCAATTTCAATTCCTATTCCTTCTAGAATCCTGCAAACAATCCTTCAATTCTAATTAAATCCTCTTCTCTTCGAAACATTTCTTCCAAAATCTCACTCCTTTTTCTTCCTTCTATTCAAATTCAGTAAACAAAGAAGCAAACGGCAGCAGACCTATCACCATGACTGTCCCTCCCAACCCACCATTGCCCCAATCCAACAAGAAAAGGTCGAAGAAAAGAGAAGACAGAGAAAGAGAAAGAGAGCAGCGAAACGAGTCAGTATTTCTGCACGAAATGAGCGACTCAGATTCGCCCTCTTTAAGCCCCAATTCAAATCCTTCAAACGACGGCCGGCCAATCAGCAGTGGTAGCAGCAGTGTGGGCTCCAGTTCCCAAAGCATCAGTGATCCTGACGAATTGGAAACAACAAACCCTAGATTAGAAGAAGAAGATTTAGAAGAAGACGAATTGGAAGAAGGAGAAAACGACGTGTTAGACGATTGGGAAGCAGTAGCCGATGCATTGACCAGTCAAACCGTCCAGCTTTCCAACCAAACCCTAACCCTAACAGAACCTCCAAACCCTAAACCCTCTAAACAAACAGAGCCGGTCCGTGCCGCACCGAGAGCATGGAGACCTGACGATGCATTTCGGCCCCAGTCTCTCCCTAGTATTTCAAAGCAGATGAGCTTTTGTTCAGCTTCAATCGATCGGCATTTCGATCCTCAAAAGGGAATTCTTTCCATGCCTTCTTCTTGCCCGATTTGTTACGAGGATTTGGACTCGACTGATTCGAGCTTTCTGCCCTGTCCCTGTGGATTTCGGCTCTGTCTGTTCTGCCACAAGAGGATTCTGGAAGCGGATGGAAAGTGCCCTGGTTGTAGGAAGAAGTATGAAGCGGATCCGGTTGAAAAAGGATCCGTTAACCCGCAATTGTGGGCGAATAGACTGTCTCGCTCTTGTAGCTTGAATGCTAGATACTAGTGTGTGTTTGTTGTGATGAGATGTGTGTGTGTTTTGAGTGGTTATGTGGTGATATGTAATATGAGGACTTGATGTGGTTTATGTTGTGTTGTGTTGATATAGAAAGTTTAGAGGGTTTGATATAGAAGTTGGTCTCCGGGAAATTATTATGATGTCTCTGAGAATGAGTGAGTAATTACTGCTGTTGTGCATGTTTTCATGTAGACTATTGCTGCTGCTACTTTGTGTTTGTTCATACTTTGTGCCTATAAATATTAAATACTGGTTTTATTATCTCGTTTTGTTGTTTGCTTTGTGATTTCATTTCGTAATGTTGTTTGGATTGATGTCATATGTTGGATTTTTTCAGTCATTCCAGCAATTATTTCAGTATTATTGCTCATTTTGACATTTATTTTGATTGCAATAAAAGAGGGTGATTCTGATAATGAGAGACAGTGGTGCATTTATTTTAGAACTGACAGCTATGTTGAATCTGTGATGGTTCTATCTAATTTAGAAAGCATATTGATGATTATACTTTCTGTTGCTCTATGCTGTGTTTCTATACATCCAGATGGAATTTCTTTGGATCATTTTCATTTTGCAAATGACAGATCTTAAAATGCTATGGCAGTTGTTCGAAATTTTAAATTGAGGAAATTGTAATTATTGTAACTTGAAGGGTTTAGAGGTTCTACTTCTTATTTCAAAATGTCATAATTAAATAACCGAGTCTAATCCCCTCTAGAAATATATATCGATATCAAGTTTTTTCGTTATTTTATCACCCTGCTATCCAGGTTAAGTAATTGACTATTATCATGCAGACGTGTGCTCTAATGCAAACCAAATTAGTTGAGGGGATTTTAGTCAAAAGTTTGTGCTTTGTAATCTCTCAAATTTAAAGGACAGCACATCATTTTTCGATTAATTTTAGTAACTCATCCAAATTTGACTATAAACACTAAATTTATCATTTCAAATTCTTTATTCATAATAATTAATAAATCAATCAACTTCAAGAATTTCAATGTCATCATTTCAAAAATAAAAATCTACTTCAAATAAGATATGCTCACTAAAACTGTCCCCAAATCAAACACCTCATAACGCGGTTAAGGTTTGAAGGAAAATTCAGCTTTTCTTACATGTAATAAAAATTACTTCTTCGAAAGAAAAACACATGTAATAGAAAGTCTAAAACAATTTTCATTGGCTTATGTTGTCCTAGTGGCTTAACAAGCGCCCAAATCAAAGTTTGTCGGAAATCTTCCCAAATAATAATATTTCTTGCATGATCCATATTTAAATTTTCAAATCCTCACAAAGTACAAGATCCCAACACTCAATAGCTTATTACGAAATTTGAAAATTTCAAAAACCTCCACACACTCATGTGGGGGCAGTACAACCAAATAAATAAAAATAAAAATAAAATAAAAAAGAGGGATCGAAATCAAATAAAACCGCTCCAAATCTTCCATTCTAGCCCTTGCTTTTTACTCCTTGACGCTCTTTCATTTCAACAAATTCCCCTCTCTTCTTTTCTTTTCTTTTCATTCACTACGCCGACCTTCTCTCTTCTCCCTTCAATCCTCCGCCTGAAACCCTAGATCGGATCGATTTGGGCCCTCAGATCCAGAGATCTGGTCGGAAATGGAGGCGATTGAGGATCTGTCGGAGCTTTCCGTGTCGATGATCCAAGCGTCGGCGCTTCTGGCCGATGAGGATGTGGATGAGCCGTCTTCTAAGAGAAAGTCGACTTTTCTCAACGTGGTCGCTCTAGGCAACGTTGTAAGTGTAGATTTAGTTATTTTATGGCTTATTTTTGGATTTTTGATTGGAGAGAGATGCGTTAAGTAGTTGATGATTTTGGGAGTTGATTGGTTGAAGTAGGTCTACATCTGATTGTGATTTTTTCACTCAATTAGTTGTGTTAACTGTTAACTTAACTATCAGTTAGTTTTGACATATCATTTTACTGTGTATAACAAACTTTAAACATGAGAGAACAGAAAAAAAGAATCTTAGATGAACAATTGGAGTTTATTGCTAATTGGGCCAATCAATCTGATATTCTGTTTCTACATGATTAATCCAAAATTTGTTCTTTACATGATTGATCTAAAAGTGTAATCTGAATTATGCAGGGTGCGGGCAAATCGGCTGTACTGAACAGTTTGATCGGCCATCCAGTTCTGGTATGAATATTCTTATCTAAACACATTCTAAATCTAATTTTTATTTATTTCACAAAATTTGAATTCTAACTTTTTTTTTATTTTGTGAAAAGCCAACTGGAGAGAATGGTGCGACTCGGGCTCCAATCTGCATTGATTTGGTGAGGGAAGCTTCGCTCAGTAGCAGATCTATTGTTTTGCAAATTGACAGCAAATCACAGCAAGTTTCAGCAAGTTAGTTTTTCATTCTTCATTTGTCTATTTATTTGTGTTCTGTATTTTTAGTGATTTTAATGAAATAAATTGTAAAATTGCAGGCGCGCTTAGGCATTCTTTGCAAGATAGACTGAGTAGGGCAGCAGGGACAAGTGGCTCCTCACGAGGCCGTACTGATGACATTTATTTGAAACTGCGTACCAGTACAGGTTTGTCATTCATTAAATTTTTATTTCACAAAGTACAATATTTCTTTGTCAAATAATTTTCATCAAATTGCACAATCAAGTTCAATTGACTGAGTGGATCTAGTTAAGCAAGAGTCAAAACGGCAAACTTTCCAGTCAAATACTTGAAATTTGTATTGTACATTCATATATACAATTTGAAAAAACACTGAATAATTGTATTATATCTCAGCTAACTTATAGTGACACATTTTTCTTCTTTTCTTTTATTTTCTTCAGCTCCTCCATTGAAATTGATCGATCTACCTGGAATAGACCAAAGGGCTATGGATGAGTCCGTGGTGAATTTTCTCCTAACATACACCCTTCCAATTCAACAACCATCCTGTTTTTAAATACACATTTGTAAACTAATGCCATTATTTTCTTAATTTCAGGTTGGAGATTATGCTTCACGTAATGACGCGATATTATTAGTGGTAATTCCCGCCTCACAAGCACCAGAAGTCGCGTCGTCCAAAGCCCTTCGAACCGCAAAAGAACTCGATCCTGAAGGTTGTTTAATTAATATTCCATCATTCAACCCTCTTTCATATTCATATTTCCACCTGCTTAAATTTTCATCTCTACCCCTATAAATCCACAAAATATAACATGATGTGAAATATCATTAATATCACTTTGAAATGTAAGAAATATCATCAATACCCTTCTCCTAATTTCTTATAAAATTCACGAATAATTTCATGTTGTTAACATGTGTAAATAAGAGATAATAAAACAGATCCAGGAATCGTCTGAAACAAATACGGTAAGGAGGCATTTATATCATTTCTCGTTTTGCAGGGGCATACATGGCATTTCACATTTTGTAGGGACCTCCACGATATTCCATCTAAACATAATTCTAATTCCCACTCGCCCTTAACATTTCCAGGAACAAGAACGGTTGGAGTAATAAGCAAGATCGACCAGGCCTCGGCCGAGCCCAAACCTCTCGCGGCCGTGCAAGCCCTGCTAACAGGTCAAGGCCCGCGCAGCACGGCCGACGTCCCTTGGGTCGCGCTCATCGGCCAGTCCGTCGCCATCGCGTCGTCCCAGGCCGGCGACAGCTCGCTGGAGACAGCCTGGCGCGCGGAGACCGAGAGCCTCAAGGGGATTTTGGGTGGCGCGCCGCAGAGCAAGCTCGGGAGAAATGCGTTGGTCGAGACTCTGGCGAAACAGATCAGGAATCGGATGAAGATCAGGGTACCGAATTTGCTCAATGGGTAGGGAAAATTAATTTATATTGTTATAAACATAAACGGGATAAATGCACCGTTAGCCCCCCCTGTACTTTATTGGATTGCAATTTATGTATTTAGTCCTTGTACTGTTAATTTTTGACATGTGTGGTCTCTGTGCTTAATGAAAATATTCATGCTTAGTCCCTTAGTTATGGACTAACTGTGCACAATTTTTCAAAGTATAGGGACCAGACATGCCAAATCAACAATACAGGGACTAAATTGCAATACTATTAAATTACAAGGATTAACGTTGCATTTATCCCAACATTAAAATGTGATGTACGCCCTGCAAAAATGAGAACTATAATGTGATACAATAGGAATTTTAAATATGAAAGAAATTGCTGTAAGCAATGAATCATATATTTTTAACATCTTGGATTTGTTGACATGAGATTAATTATAATAATTTTTGTTTGCATTTTAAAAAATGGAAAATAGGTTGCAAGGTAAGACTCAAATGGTGCAAGATGAGCTGTTCAGACTAGGAGAACAAATGGTCGACAGTGCAGAAGGGACACGAGCGATCGCTCTTGAGCTCTGCAGAGAATTCGAGGATAAGTTTCTCTCTCATGTTACATCTGGCGAGGTGAGTCAGATTTCAGGGGCCTCATTACGAATTTCAATTATTCAGGGACCCAATTGATATAATATAACGTTTGTTGTGATGTGTAGGGGAATGGGTGGAAAATAGTTGCGAGTTTCGAAGGGACTTTTCCGAATAGGATCAAGCAGCTACCTTTGGACCGGCATTTTGATATTAATAATGTCAAAAGGGTAAGTAAGCTAGCTGAAATTTCACTTATATTAGTCTATTTTGGGGATTTAATTTGAATCGTTTTGTTGGTGGTTCTAGATTGTTCTAGAAGCAGATGGATACCAACCGTACTTGATTTCTCCTGAAAAAGGTTTGAGGTCTTTAATCAAGCAAGTCCTTGAAATGGCAAAGGAACCGTCTCGCCTCTGTGTAGAAGAGGTAAGAAAAATAATCAATTCTTTCATATGTATTTTTCCATTATTAAATACAGTATGTGGTAATAATTTTTTTGTTTTATTTTTCTTTTGGTTATTGAAATAATTGTCAGGTTCACCGAGTATTGATTGATATAGTATCTGCTGCTGCAAATGCTACACCGGGACTTAATAGATACCCTCCATTCAAGCGAGAAGTAAATAAATAAATCAACATTTTAATCATTTAATTTCAAACCTAAATAAAATAAACTTTATATATCTTACTGCATTTTTGTATTTATTTTTTGACAAGATAATTGCACTGGCTTCTTCTGCTCTTGATGCGTTTAAGACTGAGGCGAAAAATATGGTTGTTGCATTAGTTGATATGGAGCGTGCTTTTGTGCCACCTCAGCATTTCATCCGATTAGTTCAGAGGAGGTACTTTTTATTTCCAATTATACCCCTAGGTTTAAATATTTTTGGAAATTCTTTTTTAAAAATAAATATTTTGGTATTTGTAGGATGGAGAGGCAACGGAAGGAGGATGAGCTTAAAAAGCCTACTTCCAAGGCTGAATCCCTCTTAAATAGAGTAAATTTTGTTTTTTCTTGTTCTTTTTGAAATTAATTCAGTATAGTATATTTGTAAGTGATTTTAATGTGATATATTTGTTGTATAATTTGCAGGCATCGAGCCCTCAAACAGGTAATGCTCAAACTGATTCAAAGTCTAGTAAGGACAGCAAGGATAAAGACAAAGATAAAGACAAAAACAAAGACAAGCCTAACTTGCAAGTTGCCGGCCCATCTGGCGAAATTACTGCCGGTATGCATCCATTCATTCAAAATTACTTATTTCACATATATTTCTAATTTAAAATCTTGATTGGTTAATATTTTTGGCTAGTGCTTTAATTAAAAGTTTTTTTCTAATTGGTTATATTTCTTTTTTAAAAGGCTATTTTCTGAAAAAGAGTGCAAAAACAAATGGATGGAGCCGGCGCTGGTTTGTTCTAAATGAGAAAAATGGCAAGGTTAGAGATTTTTTTATACTTTAGACTATTTTTTTTATTATTATTATTTTAATAATGCTACTAATGCTTTGTCATTCATACAGCTCGGATACACCAAAAGCATGGAGGAAACTCATTTCCGCGGCGTCATAACTCTAGAGGTTCATATCTTTTCTTATAATTTTGGTATATCTTTGTTTCATATTGAATGCTTAATTAATTAGGTTTTTTTTTATCCCTTTGTAATTTTAACAGGAATGTATTGTTGAGGATGTGGCTGAAGATGAATCGCCTTCCAAGGATTCAAAGAAAGATTCCAAAAAGGATAAGGACAAAGCAAACGGCCCTAAAGCTCCAACTCTTGCCTTTAAACTAACCAACCGCGTTCAATACAAAACTGTGTTGAAAAGTAAATAATTCTCCTTTTTGTCCTCTCTCTTTTATCTTTAAGGCATATAAATATTCCTTTTACTTATTTTATCACTTAATTAATGCAGCACATAGCGCGGTTGTGATTAAGGCTGAAAGTATGGCTGATAAAACTGAGATGGTTAATAAAATAATGAAGATCATACAAGCTAGAGGCGGCGGTCCTTCCACCATGAAACACAGCCTTTCTGACGGTTCCCTTGTATGTTTATTTAACCCCCCTTTATTTCTTTATTATTATATTACTTAAACATGCTAAAATTATTATTTTGAAAAAAATGAAGGATACAATGGCAAGAAAGCCAGCGGATCCAGAAGAAGAGCTGAGGTGGATGTCTCAGGAAGTGAGAGGTTATGTAGAAGCGGTTTTGAACAGTCTTGCTGCTAATGTCCCTAAGGTATGATTTTTATACTTAAATTTCCTTCTTTTTTAGGTTTACTGAATAATTTTTTTTTTTGGAGTTCTTGTCTTATAATGTTTTATATTCTTTTTTATGTGCAGGCTGTCGTGCTTTGCCAGGTGGAGAAAGCGAAGGAAGACATGCTCAACCAACTCTACAGCTCCGTAAGGTTCGCCATCGAATCAATCTCTATTTATAATTTACCTCCTATTTTAATACTAACAGTAATGAATTAATTAATTAATTAATCGCCCCATTATCAGTTCGCAAAGCAACGAAAAAATAGAGCAATTACTCCTAGAGGACCAGAACGTGAAAAGGCGCAGGGAGAGGTATCAGAAGCAATCTTCCCTCCTTTCCAAACTCACCCGCCAGCTCAGCGTCCATGATAACCGCTCTGCTGATGTCACCTGGTCCGACTCTACCTCCGCCTCCGGTAAATTATCAATTCCACCCTTCTCAAACTTCCAAATATTTAAGACAAATTTTTCAAAAAATCTCTCACGTTTTAGATTCCTTCAAGACCCACCTATAGAGGTTATTGAATTTTTTTTTACCCACCTGTGGGGTAAAAATCTAACTACTCCATCCAATAAATATTTTTAGACCAAAATACCCTCATGAAATTTATTTTGTTTTTTCGAAGAAATCTAAAACCAAGGGTTTTTTTAATAATATTCGAAAAAGTTGCGGTTTTCTTTGTAAATATCAAACGCACCCTTGTGAAACATTTTATTTCCAGAGAGTCAGAGTCCGAGGACGCCAGGACAATCAGGAGGTGACGACTGGAGATCTGCATTTGACGCCGCATCGAACGGGCCGAACAATTACTACGGATCTCAAAGTGAGTCGAGATCCCGCAGCGCGAACAGCCGCAGCCGCCGGCCGGAGTCTTCTCAGAACGGCGACAGCCGCAGGACGCCCAATAGGATGCCGCCACCTCCTCCTCCCCGATATTAATTACTTAATCCATAGATGGGATGTTATATTGAGATATGATACTTGGCTTATGATGTGTAAGGTCTATGTCAGATTGTTATATTAGGAGAATTATTGTATGGGATAGTTTTTTTATTTTTATTTTTTTTTAAATTTAATTTTTGAGTGAGAGATGGCTGACATGGACGGGGAAGAGAGAGACTATGTGGTAATATATCATTGCCTTGGAAATGGGGAAGAGAGAGAAAGGGAGAGGGAGAGGGAGAGAGAGAGATGTTAAAGATGGTAGATAGGATCCAAATTGGTGATATGAATGAATTGATAGCGAAGTGATATATATAGATTCACGTATGTATGCGTATTTTTTTAGTCGGTTGGGGGGACTTGGGGAGTTGGTTGGCATGTATATGATTGATTGGTATGATGCTTTGTTGTAATGGAGTTTTAGATTTTTGGCCACAATGTTTTGATCTTCACATTTATATATAGCTCTGTATGTTTATTTTTCTTTTATTTTGATCTGTTGCTGTATTGGCTTATGAAGTGGTCTCATTTCAATGATCTGGGAGATCGTTGAGATATTTTGAGGAAGCAACTAGTAATTGAGCCTAACTTACATGTTATATGAAGATTTATTAAAATGGTTGACCTACCAACATTGTTGAGATATTTTGAGGAAGCAACTAGTAATTGAGCCTAACTTACATGTTATATGAAGATTTATTAAAATGGTTGACCTATCAACATTGTTGAAGTCGGAATCCTGTCTGAGGCAATAATGTGCACATCTAGAATAATATGTTGTGTGTAGCGCGTCTAACTAATAATGTATTATGTGTAGTGAGCAAATAGTTTGCACATCTAGAATGTACAGCTTGTGCTATATAGGTTTAATCTGTAGATAATACATACTTTTTTGGTGCATATGATGGGCAATTATATAGAAAGGTTTTATATTAGCATTACTTTACAGTCGTTAGGAAGTGGCTTATTATGACCAATCTTTTCGGTGATTAACTCCATTGCCATCACTAATTAGAAAATAATTAGTAATGAAAAAGATGCCAACAAAAAAAAACATTTGAAGGTAGGGTTCAGATATAGAGTGCCAGCATTTTGGAGCACCCAGTAGCGCCCGATTACAAAAGGTATGATGAAATTATAAAAAGATATTTTTGTAGATACAAAAAGTATAGTGAAATTACAAAAATGTATATTTATAAACATAAAAGATATATCCAAGTGCAAATATATATGTGTATAACTAAAACTATATGATGGGCGCTTCTGAACACTCCAAAAACTGGGCACTCCGAATAATTTCTCTTCTTTTTAATCTTTTCAATAGCGATATAACGACTTACGTGCCAGACCTTTCATTCAATTGGTTAGGTTAGACTTAGACGTGGACATAAAGCTATATTTCGAAAGACCAGACTATTACCTGAATGAAATACGTTTACTTTTGACAATTCAAGAAAAGGATATTTTGTATCCATTCTTAAGTTTTCATTAATTCCTAACTTATGATGTATAATATCATTCTATTGGTATAATTCCCCCAACCTGCATGAAGCTATGTATTTATCTCTATATATAGTAGGTTTTCTTGATTTTTGAGTCATATGTTTGCTTTATTTCAATATCAAGATATGAAGACACATGTATATGCTAATACTTTGGAAAGTGATGTTTTACCTAAGGAAGTTAATAATGCCACATTTGCACCTAACTGTCCCAAGATATTTCTACTGTACTTGTACTAGAGACTAGCTTTTATTATTGTGTACTAAGGAGTGGGTTTACTGATATAATTGTCGGTTAATCAATAAGTTAAGTGCTACTGGGGCTAGCTAGCTAGTCGTTTTCGTATGTTTTTATTATTCTATGAGACGTACCTCTCAAACGCTTGTTATGTTTATGTATTGCACAATATGTTGCAAAAAATAGTTGCGGAGTTTCCATTTAAATAATTGAATGTGGTATCAGGGTTATATCTTATACAGTTATTTATATTATCTTATAAAGCTAATCTTTTTTATAAAGCTAATCAAATTATCTAGTGACTAGTCGGAATAAATATTGTATTGGTTGAATGAAACTAAAGATTAATTAATAATCTAAAATGATTAAGCTGTGATTCACGTTGGTACATGGAAATGACTTGACCTGCTTAGGACAACATATTGGCGTGGAATTAAATATGCTGTTTTCTCAAATTAGTGTCTAAAAAATGTAGGTTAAACAAGTCTAGCCTTCATTGGTTAGGTCAGATGTCCATAACTTTGCATTATAAGTTTCATTCTTAGTTAGCTTTTCAATGTAACTGTATTCAAATAATAGATGATACAAACCCATCTATGGAAATTCAAAATATAAGTTTCTCTTTAAATATTATACAGAATACAGATATTTTTTAAAGAAAAAGAGGCAACTGCACTCAATGCAAGAAGAACTTAAGCATCGTATCTGATTCATTTTCCTTTCGCAAGTGAGAATAGCATCACACCATTAAGAATTTAATCATGATGAGGTCACTCAAATACTAAAAAGGAGTTCTTTTAAAAAAGTGACTTGAGCAAAAAGTAGTATTGAAATGAATATGAATGATTTCATAATAAATCATTGGGAATAAATCTCATATAACTAAACCTACAGCAATTTTTTTTTTGAAAAATTAACCTAAAGCAAAAAATAAATCTTAAAAAAGTCATAATCCCTTTACATCAGTTGTCAGACAACACACAAATAATGCACAACACATCAGATATGAATCATATGATGAGTATGAAGATTGTCATAAATATTTGGATCATAAATATATTCATGTTAAACCTCTTCATTTTAGTTGAATAACTGTATTGCTGGCCCTCAAAGGAATGTACGCGTCACTATAGGTCCAGCCAGCTGGAGACCCTACATGTTAGAACTATTTGCATAGGTCTTTCAAGCTGGTCTATTTCGTTTATTTTTCGAAAGAAAGCTCGTCCATTTCTTAAGAGGGAAAAAGTTTTGACTATGACTTTTAATTTATTTCCTGCATACCCCTTTGTTTCTACCCCTAAAATTCCACGCAAATGGGCCCATTTCGTTAGAGATTTTAGTGAAAATTATTGGACCCAGTCAAGAACAAATCATTGTAATCTAACATTAATGTATTTCCATTGGCTTGTTCATAGTGAACAGAAGGGATATTTCATATCAAATAAACTTCTTTTATTTCTTTTCTTTTTTTTATCAAGAAACTTCTTTTAGTTCTTTTAAAAATTATCTATGATTTATTATTTCATAGATGCGCCCGGACCAATGACAGTCATCCCTTCTGTATCACTGATGAGTCATGATACATGTGCGGCATATAGTATTTTTTTCAGGTTTTTAGGGTTTGTAAGTAAAGACAAGAGATGTGAAATAATCCTAAATAATAATAATAAAAAAAAGACCTGGACAAGAGATATGGTAGAAAGGTCAAGTCTAAGTAGGGCTGAACGAGTACGGGCCAGGCCCTCAGGACAATTTCTGGTGAGAAAATGATACAAAGGGAAGAATAGAATAATCCTATGGTTAAAACAAAGTAACAAAGGAAACTGATATTTTTGGCCTTTTTATGAATTTTCAAAATGTTTCTTGTCTGTTATGCATGTCCTACGCAACAAAACACGCAAAAATGAAATCTGGTTATATATAATTGTCAAACTAAATTAATTATAATTATAGTTAGTTTTGTGTTGGAGTAACGATTTGATATTTTTGGCTCTTATGCAACAGTGATATTACCCTGTGCAGTGCAGCATGAAACACAGTTTTGTAGATACGATCATCAAATTTCAAGATCAGTAATAATGGAATGTGTTGTATTATGCCATGGAATTATTTTTTCAGGTTTATTATGCCATGGAGTTTGTACCACAAGCTCAAATTACCTACATGCTATTTTAATTATGGGAGAATTTCATATTTACCCTTCCAAAAACCCAAAATATCATATTTACCCTTCAAAAATTTTAAATATCATATTTAATTTACCCTTCTAAAAATTCAAAATATCATATTTACCCTTCCAAACTTTAAAATATCATATTTATCCTTCTAAAAATCCAAAACATCATATTTACCCTTCCAAAACTTATAAAATATCAAAAGGTACCCATATTACTAATTTCATCCAATTTTTCCGTTAAAATTAACTGTTTCTATTTCAAATTACTATTTTACCCTGAGGCATTGAAGGTTATGGTTACAATACAAAGTAAAAAAAATATAAAAAAGTATATAACTATGGCTTTCAAAGTCTAAGTGCTGAAAGTTTTTTAGGGAACTAAATCGATTTTTAATTCTTAGAACAATCATAGATTATTATGTAAGAAAAAAAAATAGTTTAAGAGAAATAATGTGGGAGAGAAGAAGGGGTAAAATAGTAATTTGAAATATAAACAATTAACTTTAACGGTAAAATTGGATGGAATTAGTAATTATGGGTATTTTTGATATTTTGTAAGTTTTGGAAGGGTAAATATGATATTTTGGATTTTTAGAAGGGTAAATATGATATTTTAGATTTTTAGAAGGGTAAATATGATATTTTGAGTTTTTGAAAGGGTAAATATGAAATTCCCCCTTTAATAATCTTTACAAGGAGAGTGGTTCATGAATAAATATGAATTTCAACCAAATTTTGCGGTGCTCAAGTCAATAAGAGGCCAATTTCAAATTCAAACCATATAATAAGAACATTCTTAATAAATCAAATTTAAAGATTTCCAGAATCGAAGTACCAACCAAACCCTTTAAAATTTCCCTTGAGAAATGGCTTGGGTTGAACTTCCACATGGCAAAGACCCTTATCTCTGCCATAACAATATTTTTTGTTCACGTTCTGAAGTTGTTATTCAAAAAATAAATATTTTTCATCTTCAGAACTCATCTCACAGATCGGCCCCTCATTCTTTTACTCTTTTTTCTCATGAGAGAATCTTGACTTCTGTTCCAATTTTATCTCTTTCATACCCAAGCCTACTTATATTACTTCAATTTTTTCTTTTTATTTCTCTCAATCTGGAATCAGAACATGTGTTGTACCAAAAAAATGCAAAAATATGAATGCTTTTAGGTCATGTCATTTTTGGGAATATTGGTCCTTTTCTTTTGAATAAAACTACTTTTTCAGAAATTATTGTTTTTATATTTGTTTCAAGTGGAGCAAAAGAGTAACATGAGCAGGTTTTATTTATACAAAAAAAGACTGAATTCGTTTAATACTTTTCATAAATTCACATGGCTTTACTTTGGTTCAGATATTATCAGTCGGTGCATAACTTCCATATTTATTCAGACACAATATAAGTATATAACATAATTTCAAACAAATAAAATGAGTATGTAACATATACTCTTATCTTATTCTTATTTTTATTTTTTTGAGAAAATTTGGAGGGGCTTAATTATCCCCCTTCTAAATATTTATATATATTTTTTGTAATATATACAAGGAAAATCTTTTTTCTTTTTTACATGTATCCTTATGAAAGAAAAGGAAATAAAAAGAAAACTAAAAAAGAATAAAAAGAGCAATAGGCTAATAGAATTTCTTATCTTATTCACGGTTTTCTTATCTTATTCTTATTCTTATATACATCCTTTGTTTCGTAATTTCATGTTTAGTTACCTAAATAAAACAATATATTTTGGTATAGTTTTTTCAACACAAAATGCTCTTTAATTATTTCAACAAAAAAGATCTTCAATTATACTGATTCCCCATATTAAGTTTATATGAAAGGAAGTTTTACCAAAACAAAGCACATACATGTGTGACCACTGACCACCCGGATATAAATACCACAATCGCGCTTTAGATAAAGTAATAATGATTATATATAGTATAATATAGTCTATGCTACTAAAAGAGATTCCATTTTCCTCTTTTCTTTTTCGCTTTTTTCCCAAACTGAGTTGGTCCATGGGAGAGAAGAACCGTCGGAGCTGTGTCGGTGGCTGAATATTAGATTTAACTTCTCTCCAGGCTTAGAAAGAAAAGGATATGTCCGTTGCGTAGCACCAGAAATTGACATTCCTTGTATCATTGTTTGTATGTTATTCATATATCCTCATCTTTAAATCGAAACGGAGTAACTCCGAACAATTATTTCATTTAAAATATAATCCTAAATGGAAGTACATCATATACATCCATCACTACCTTAATTCTTGTTAGTGCATCTCATTCTCAATTTTCATGTAAATAATTCATATATAAGCTAATATGTTTCATAATTGTGAGGATACTACAAATACAACATATCACTTGTTCACTTTGGACATGCTTGATTTGATGTATTTTGAGGGATTGCAAAACATAAATACAGTATTTGATTTAAATCCATTGTTTGTTTTAACATGATACTGCATTTTAGAGCTTAAAATCATGTAAAATGTTATATAGAGATAAATACGGGATAACAACTTTACAATGACTTCCTGTCTACTCAATCAATCTCCTCTTTCAGTTTCACCCGTTAAACTTTACAATAAAGTACTTTCTTATTTCGTCATTTTTCTGACAACAATAATAATTTTTTCTATCATTCCAATTTTAAAAAATTGAACTTTTCTTCGCTGCACACCAGTTCTTTTTGCATGTGGAAAATTGAACTTTCTTATTTCGTCTTTTTGCATTTTTAGTAATTTTTGCTTATTTCGTCTTCCAATTTATACCAGTCACACTATTAGTGGTCAGTGCTGCTCTGCATTGGATTTTTTTACATTGAGATGTACTAGCTTCTTGGGGCTGATGAGTTAATTTCTTGTATGATTTTTTGACATTTAGATGTACTGACATTATGTTTCAAATTGTATTTTAGGATAGAGAGTGCTACATCTAATTATCAATGGATTCTAAATCATTTATCAATTTACAAAACAATATTTATCTGACATTTCGAGAAGAACTAAAACCACTGGAATTGAATAAAAATTTGACATGATATACAATTTTATTTAGATACTCCACAATTATCAAATATTTAACTTGAATCAAAATTAAAATCTCAAATTTACATCAAAAATCAAATAATTAATTCTTCTTTACATTATTTAAAATACACCAAATCAAACAATTCACATGTATTTTCAGAATGATGTACTATCGTAATAATGTATTATCATGAAAGTTGAAAAACCTCAAATCAAACATGTCCTTTATGTACGTCAATTTTATGATTTGAATCTACTCGTTCAAATATCTGTTATAATCTTTGAACTGGAGAGGAGAGGAACACATGCAGAAGGATGTTATGGGTCCTTGGCATCATGTGGCAGCTGATCTACCGTCTACGCCAGTCACCCTCAACCTCGTCCAATGGAACTTTTCTGGAGCCTACGTCATCACATCACGGAATTGACTGACATGTGGAGGTTGTAACGTAGATGCACATCGTAACTTGCTACCGGAAACAGGGGAACCACCGGTTTTCGTCTGGAAACAAGCTATTGGTTGGACCTGGTCTAGCTCGCTTAATGTTTTTTCAGTGTATTTCTTGCTTGATAAATGTTCTGGAAATGCTATAACGATTAAATGAAAATCAATACTTTGTCTAATTATAGACCATCTCTATGTTAATATACCACTCTACGTTCATTTATATTATCCTTATGTTTTATGAGGTTTTATCTGCAAAATACGGTATTATATAAAAAAAATATAAAAGAATGTTTTTCTTATGTCAACATACATTTCAAACAGCGACCTTTTTTTGACATTACTTTTCTCTGATTGATCGCCATTTGTTGTGATTCTAGATTAATGAAAAAAGGAATTCAAGAGGAAAGCAATATCACATCTTTCTCTTGCTGGCTTCCAATTATAATCTCTTTCTTTATGCCTCAAATTAAAAGCTTACATGATTGATAGTGGAATAAAACACGTATCATTAACCTCTCCCCTTTTCTTATTATTATTGTGACGTTCTTTTAGTAAACATGGTTTATAATATTATTATTTTGTTTATTTTCTTATTATTGTTTTGCGTTGTTAGTTCACATCACATTGATTTGACATTTCCAATATTTTTAATTAGTGCTTCTATATTTTTCATTTTTATTCCAGTTCCGTATGCACTTCTCTTATCTCGAATTAAAAAAGTAAATAATTCATATTATTAAGTGAGATAGTATTAATAGATAACATTAACATATCGTCTGTTATCAATTGAATATGTATATTATATTGAGTCCGTACATCACTTAATATTTACCTTCTTTAATGGTTCCCAATTTGTTGATTTGAGATGGAGAGTGGAGACCTCGCAATAATTTGGTTCTTAATTTGTTAAACCACCTCATAAGAACATCAACAATCATGCAATTAACTTTATGTAGGCAATTATGTTTTTCTATTTGTTTATATTTCCAGTTGCTCACACTTTGTGTTCTATAATTGATGTGGGACTTACCAACTTTGATTCATGGTCTCAAGGATTAATGACTCGGAGCTGGTTTCGGTGTGATTGGCCTACGCTCTTGTTCTTATGTGCTATCATTCTATAAGCTCTATTATGTTGCCATGCCTCCAACACAATTTTTGTAACATATATAAATAAAAAGAAAAAAAATGAACGAATAGTTTTCAACAAGATTGAAATTTGGCTGTAGCTTTGCAGTGGAGAAAAAGGATTGGGTCAATTTAATGAGTATATGCTTACTAACTATATTCGAAAGCTTTATCATTTGCATATAGAATATAACAGATCACATGTTAGTATATTTCGAAAAATTACATATATTTCTTTTGTCAATGACTCAAAATAATAGATGAAACATAACTATTTCATTAAACAATAAAAAACTATTATTTTGATTTATGGACTCATTAAATGTTATAATATCAAATATTATAATATGTAACATAATTTTAATTATAATGTCACTAAATATTTTAATTTGTTACACTTGCGGTCTGTTTGGGAGAGGTGGAATAAGGGGGTTAAATAGAATAAAACGGAATAACTCTCTAATTCCAGCTGAACATGGTCAGATTGATTTGGAATAAAGAGTGGAAAAACTGAAATTTTATATTCCATGTGATACATAGAATACATCTATTCCGTGAAATAGGAAGAATATTTAGACAAAAATGTCTTTTTATATTCTATTTCTACCTATGTGACAAATAAAAAATAAGTTCTTCATCTAACTTCACTTTTCTCTTCCATGCACGATCTTTGAAAGATTTTTCTCTCTATACTTTTTCTCCAACGAATATAGGGCGATCTATTAACGATTTCACCTTTCAAACATATTTTCGAAAATGTGCCCATTTTTCTCTTTCTAATAAGATCCATATCGACTATCTTTTTCATCAATCATTTTTCTCTGTCCACTGAAGATAGAGGATAAGAATGGAGGCTTGGAAAGTAGAGAATGATTATGATCTTGGCATAGAGACTCAATTAGTAATAAATCATCTTCATTTCTCTACCTGAATGTTTGATCTTGATTTTTTTTAATTTGATTCAAAATGGCTGTTTAACACAATTTCAAAAAATATTAAACCATCTAAATTAGAATTTGGTGGCACATTTAATTAAAAAAAATAAGTTTATCTTGTGTTTCTCTAATGCTCTCAGTTTATAATTAGTATTATCACTCAAATTAGAATATTCTATTTGGTTTATGCCAGTTCGCACGCCAGGTGTGAGGACTATGCAGTCAAGAACCAAACGGTACTGGGTTATCTTTCTCTGAAAATAACTTAGATAATTGGCGACTTAACCGTCAAACAAGGAAAACAGAACACCGTTCTTGGTGGGATGTTATGTGGATATCATGTGCTTGGGAGACATGGAAAGAACGAAACCGGCGTGCCTTCAATTCGGCAACGGTCACACCTTCGATGATCTTCGACAGGGGGAAATCATACACCGAGCAATGGAGTAAAAGCTGTTGATCGTGATCCTTCAGCGCTAAGGAAGTCCTTCTTCTTCTAGGGACTTAGGAAAAACTTCAAAAGCTTCTAGCTGTCTATTCTAGTGTCTGTATTTTTAAGAGTACTTTTCTTTTAATCTTGGTCATGTAAGGAAACTTTTTCATTAAATGAAAATTTTGAGAGTATGCAATCGCATACCCTCCTTCAAAAAAAAATTTGGAATGTTCTATCTGCAAGAATATTGACATCAGTTCATTGGTAATTTGATTGGTCATTTTCTTTATTTGCTTAAAATTAATTCTTACATATAAAATTACCTTTGACATTTCTAAATTAGCTCCTTTCAAGAAAAAAAAATACTTTCAAATTAGCTAGCAAGCAACACTTGTCTTTTTTTGCATCAACAACAATTGATATATTTTTTTTTCTCGACATAATATTATTAATTTCATGTAACTTTAAAAAAAAATTTGATAAATGAAAAAAATAGTAAGGGCATTGTGATAATTGACAATTTTTATATTATCTTAACTAACTTTCTTGTTCTATGAACATTGTCGAACAGACATGTAATAAAATAGAATAGACATTTATTTGTTTTTCTACTATTTTTCTATTCTATGTGTGGGTACGAGATGTCTACATTTCTAATGCCACATGAGAGCAGTCTCCTTGAATCTGAGGAGGCTTGAAGAAAGAAGGCTAACTGTTCAAAACAAGTGTCTCTGTCAAAAAAACATATGCCTGGTCAACATATACTACTCCCTATTTTGCCCCTCCCTCATCACTCCTTCTATATCCTCTCTCTGATTTCCTTCGTAATTACAGTCTACTTTCATAAATACACCCACGCAAACATAAAAACAGAGAAATACAGAGAGCTAAAGAGGGAGAAGCCTCGTCCCTCTCCCTCTCTAGTTCACACACAGACTCCCCTCAAATCTCTCCGTATTCTCATTTCAGCCCCTCTGATATGCTGCTGGCGTACCATGAGAGGTGGTCGATTAAAGCTCCTTTCCAGCTTCTCAATTATAGCATCCATTCTCTTCACCATTTCACCATTGTTGACTAGAGCTGATCAGCTGTTTAACTACCAAGATGCCCTCACCAAAAGCCTTCTTTATTTCGAGGCACAACGCTCCGGCCATCTTCCTTACAACCAACGTGTCTCATGGCGTGGCCATTCTGGCTTAACCGACGGCCTTCAACAAGGGGTATCCCTTCAAAAAAAATAAAAAATAAAATAATAAACTACTTTTAATTATATTTTGATTAAATTGGATTTATTTCAGGTGGATTTAGTAGGAGGATACTATGATGCGGGAGATCATGTGAAATTCGGATTGCCAATGGCATTTACAGTCACTATGCTTTCATGGAGCGTGATTGAGTTCGGAGAAGAAATAGCCGAAGCGGGAGAGTACCAACATGTTTTAGAGGCGATCAAATGGGGTACTGATTACTTCATCAAAGCTCATACTCATCCTTTTGTTCTTTGGGCAGAGGCAAGCCTAATTTAGACTCAACCCCTTTTTTATGTAATTGTAGTTAAATGCATGTATTGTTATACTGGCAAATTTTTCGGCATAATTGTACTTTTTGGAAGGGTAATTTTTTTGTTTCTTTTTTGGATTTTTGAAGGGTAAATGTGCAACTTTTGGTTACTTTTCCTCTTCAAGATTAAGTGGATGCTTGACTACTTATATAAATGATGTATTTATCATTAAAATTTGACTTCAATATTTTGAACTACTGTTTTTGTTTAGGTGGGGGATGGAGATACAGATCACTATTGTTGGCAAAGGCCGGAAGATATGACGACATCACGACAAGCATATAAAATCGACAAAGATAATCCAGGATCAGACTTGGCCGCTGAGACAGCTGCAGCCATGGCAGCGGCTTCAATGGTCTTCAAGGAATTAAACCCGCATTATTCACACCTACTTTTACATCATGCTCAACAGGTATGTGATATGATAAGTTAATAAGGGAAATTGTAAGAGTTTTAGTATATTATGATTATGATTTTTGTTGGTATGAATTATGATCTTTCTATAAAGTAGAAGACAACCGAAATTTATGGGATTTTGAAGGTGGAAAGGAAGATTTAATGCCTGAAAAAAATTGGTACCTAACAATTTGATAAGGAAATATCTCAGGCCCGGTATTAAATGCAAGTTTACCTCGTATAGTTTTGCATGCATGTTCATGTTTTTGGATATTTTCGGTATAGGATTTAGATGGTATGCAATTTAGGCATGTAGGGTCTTAATGCTAGTTCCTTTTTTTGAATGGGATTAATGCTACTACTTGATTAGGTAAGAAATTAGTATTGTAGTGATTATGAGATAAAAACTTAAGTGGATAACATAATTAAATTGTTATATTATTATTACTAGTTTCAGTTATTGTCTGAATTTGAATAATTAAGCAAATATGTGAGCCATAATAATAGTTTAATCTTCACCTTTTTTTTCCAGTTGTTTGAGTTTGGTGACAAGTACAGAGGAAATTACGACTCAAGTGTAGAGGAAGTGAGAAGTTACTACGCATCGGTAAGCGGTTACAGCGACGAGCTCCTTTGGGCGGCGTTGTGGTTGCACAGAGCCACTGGACGAGTCGAGTACTTGGATTACGTGGTTGATGAGGCCGAGCCGATGGGCGGTATCGGTTGGGCCATGACTGAGTTCAGCTGGGACGTCAAGTACGCCGGACTTCAAACACTTGCTGCCAAGGTTCGTTTGTACAAGTTTTGTTGGCAGTTTTTTGTTTTTGTATATTTGTATTTTTTTTTCTTTATTTTTGTTATTGTATTTTTTTTTCTTTATTTTCTTTAGTTATGGTTTATGATTTGACTTCAATTTTGGGAAAATATTGGTCGAGGAACCAATATGCATTAGGGAAATATTATGAAGTAAATAAGAAAAGAATTTAGTAATTATTCCGTGAGTCATTTATGATTTACCAAAATATTAAAGTTTCCTTTTTAACCTTAAAAGTTAAAAGTATGAGTATATGCCAGGTGAATAAATGATTTTGACATGCAATTTAATATATTTTAAGTTCATGGTAAATTCTTTAAGATAATTTTTTACACTGTGAATGCAATCTTTTTAACAGTATAATTCTTCATGTCTTTTTCATGGAGGTTGGTAGATCATTATATTAGTTATGAGACACGAAATTACCTCCTCATAAAGAAATAATTAATTTTCCAAGTACTCTGTCCCCATCTAAACAACTGTATACCATCTTGACTAAGTTAAAAGCTTCTTCTCAACTTAGACTGTTCAAACTGATCTAGAAAATGACGCTAATTAGAGTCAATTCAATCAGTCTTTATCCAAACTAGATAATAAAAAGAAAAGAAAATCTAACATCATCTTATTTCCGTTTTCAAAAAAAAAAAAATCATCTAATTTCTGCAGTAACTTAGTCAAAACTAGGTAATAAAAAATCCAAGTGTTGTGAATACAATTAACATTCAATATGATAGAAAAAGTTTCTTCTTTTTCATCTAGGATTCTTTTTAGGGTGTTATAGACAAAATCATTGTCTAGGATCAACCTTTTTTCTTTTTAATAGTGAAAATAATTTGTCATGCACCACTTTTAGAGCATTAATTGACGATTCATAAAATAGCATGCCATGTGCATTGTGGGAAAACTTGCTGAGTTGTTGAATGCAATAGAATATAAGAATATTGTTAGAACTAGTCAATTAAGTAGTTGGAAGGCAAAGGATTACACACCAGAAACAAAATTTAATGCCCATGATGTAAGCATTAAATTGAAAATTTCTCTCTAATATTAAAAAATTTGACCCTTTCACCGGAGGAGTAATTGGCATTATTTCTTTTAATTTTTTTGTGCAGATTTTGTTAAATGGAGAGCATTTGGATAAGCACAAGCTTGTGCTAGAACAATACAAGTCAAAAGCAGAGCATTACATTTGTGCATGTTTAGGCAAAAACAACGGCACAAATGTCGAACGTAGTCCAGGTGGAATGCTCTACATTCGTCAATGGAATAACTTACAATACGTCTCGAGTGCTGCCTTCCTTCTGACTGTTTACCACCAATATTTATATGATTCAAATAATAAAGAATTACAATGTCCAGACAGACCAGTTAATCCAAACGAGCTCTTAGCCCTCGCGAAATCACAAACCGACTATATTTTAGGCTCTAACCCAATGGGAATGAGCTACATGGTAGGTTATGGACCCAAATACCCGACTAAGGTTCATCATAGAGGTGCATCAATCGTGTCGTACAAGGAGAGTAATGGGTTCATTGGTTGCACTCAAGGGTTTGATGATTGGTTCAGTCGATACAGGGAAAACCCTAATGTGCTTGTCGGGGCAATTGTCGGTGGGCCGAACTCTCAGGATAAGTTTAGAGACGACAGAGGAAATTATATGCAGACAGAAGCTTGTACGTATAACACAGCTCCGATGGTAGGCGTGTTTGCAAAATTTAATCAACTTGCAAATAAGCGGGATATGGATGGTATAGTGTCAAGATCATCTTCTTATAATTCTTTGGGTAAAATGTAGATACAAGTATAATAAAAAATTAGTTTTTTTGTTGTAGTAAATTTTTGAATTTTTGAACTGTTCATATATATGTAGAAATTGAGGCATGTAACAAATATTGTACTATTTTTACCAACATTATAAAATAAGATGGAGGTATATGGATAGTCTAGTTATGTGAATATGTTCTCCTTTTCCCTTTTGATTACCCACTTTTTAAATTTCAAATAATACAATTCATATGTTTTTTTTATATATAATATATTAAATTGTACTTCATTGCAACACTAATATAACAACGTACAAAAAAATATTGTGATATAACTATACATCGAAATTAACAAAATATTATGACTTTTTTTTTCCGAAAGATTGTGCCCGAGAAATATTATGACTTAATTTGCAAATTCATAATGGAAGACCCTGACAAACTTCTCAATCTGGTAATGTTCAACAGACCAGCCCATATCATCAGGATCCATCATCACTCATCACTAGTAATCTTCAACTTTCATTTCTGACCTGAAATATCATAGAGATTTCTTTATTACATTGTTTTGTTGGTAATAAATAATGTAAGAGAGTTTTAAAAAAAATAATGTAAGAGAGTGATTTCTCTGAAAATGAATATATAGATTGTCACTTCTTTCATGTTCAGCTGGCCTAATTGCAAGGATTGGGGTTATTAACCTCTTTTGAATTGTGAAAGAAAAATACACACCTGTTTGAAATTTCTCAAGTTATAGTAAAACATGTTAAAATCTTGCATGGAGCAGTTCAGCGCGTGATAGAAACAGAGTTTGATATATCCTTCAGGTTATAACAATTAAAATATGGAAAATTGTTATGACAAACAGGAAGCTCTAGTTAAGGTTCATCAGGTGGCCCTGCACGCCAGCACCATTCGAAACATTGCCTCTATCCGTAGCTTTAGATCCCTCCATCCATGCATGCTTTCACAATAAAAATATCATTTGTTTTCTCCAGTAACTTACCAATTTAATCTATCAGTAAGTAACCACATTTATCTAACATTAACCAGAATAAACCTTACTGGAATATGCATATGATTTGTAGTGGAGAAAGTCATACAATGCAGCACTTCTAACTAACAGGTTATACAATTTCACAAGAGTTCATCACACTTTTTGGAAGTAATCAAGTAACATACTCTACTAGGAACAAAATAAAAACAAAAATGACATAAAAAATATAGGGAAAAGTCTGAAATTAACCTCTCAACTATTGAGATATTTTACTTTTCATCCTTCATTTAATTCTTGGTCTAATTTTAGCATCTTAACTAGTAAATAACCTCATTTGTGGCCTTTCATTTGTTAAATGTTTACGGGTCCTTTGATTTGATGACGTGAGAATATTCTTGACAGAGCAAAAATGAATTGTAGCGAAATTCACTTGAAAATATTTTTTACATGAATTATTTTTGCTATGACAAAATTATTCTTGAAATAACAAATATTCTTGGTATCGCAAAAATATTCTTGGCTGACAAAAAATTACAAAATTATTGCTTACATATCAAATTAACAAATACGGGCAAGACAAAAGCTTAACAAACTCAATTTTTCTTGCCCCGCATTAATACTAAGAAATGCTCAAATCACTAAGAAATTGAGGAGCAAAAATTGTTTGAGCACGTTACTCAAACTTAACATTATCTCAATAGTTAAGGACTCAAAATCAAACTTTCCCCAACGATGCAAAAAATGACACCAAAAATGATGATGACAGATCAACATGCAATACTAACAGATATGTCTGGAAACCGATTCTGGCTTACTATCAAATCAGGGAACGGAATTCCCGGCTTCTTCATGATTCCGGAAAAGGAATCCCAGTTTGTTGGTGTATATCAAATCAGGGAACTGAATTCCCGGCTTCTTCATGATTCCGGAAAAGTAATCCCAGTTTGTTGGTGTATATCAAATTAGGGAACTGAATTCCCGTCTTCTTCATGATTCCGGAAAAGGAATCCCAGTTTGTTGGTGTATATCAAATCAGGGAACTGAATTCCCGTCTTCTTCATGATTCCAGAAAAGGAATCCCAGTTTGTTGGTGTGGGATTGCGACAGAAACACAATCCCCGTTCGATTGGAGAAAAGAAAGAAAGAAAGGAAGCTTGATGATCAGATGAGCAAGAGAAGCTTGGCGATACTGTTGAGAGCACGAATGAGAAGCCCTCCTGTTCCTCTCTCTCAGCCCCATGATCAGCACCACCCTTCTCTCCTTACTTCTCCTTCCCATGTATGTTCGGAATTTGAATTAACTCCGCTCGTTCGTTCTGTTTCTCTTCGTTTAGAGAGCACTTGATCTGAATTGTTCAGAAACTATGTTAGTTTGATATTTGTTTTTCTCTCACTTTGTGAATTACGGATTTTCATCTTCTTTTCTGCCAGGACCCGTCCAGTTCTAGTAATTTTGAAGATAACAGCATCAGCAGTAGTGCGAATCAGCAAAGGTATCACCTTTTCTCTCCTTATCAATTAATTTATTACGAAATTGATTCACGCGATTGAATCATAAAATACGAATTTTATAGGATACGTTAGATTTCCAAATATGTATATAACTATGATTTGTCTCATTATGGAGCAATTTTTGAGCTTTCTGATTTATCTACAAAGTAAAATCTTTCATTTGTTAACATTCAATCCAATCATATGAATTGTATATTTTTCTATCAGAATAACAGCAAAAGATGTAAAAGAATGGATGCATGAATCCATCTCGATCCCAACTGGTTCAAAACAATCCGCTGATGTCACTCTCCAAGAATTCTCTCAGGTCATTTGATGTTTTAATATTCCATTTCCAGCCCAATTTCCCAATTCTTTTTTTGAAAAACTAATTTTACATCTCAAAAATTTTCATGTAATTCTCAATTTTAGGGATATTTAAAACTTCCTAATGACGAGCGATACAATTTACTAATTTCACTCGCGAAAGATTACGATCTAAACCGAGCAGAAGTTCGTAATTTAATGACCCAATATCTAAACCTAGAAATATCTCATAAAGGTTAGCTTAAATTATCCAAACCCTCTCATACAAAATTTCTGAATTTTACAAGGGTAGATCTGAAAAAGTGCGTTCTTATAAACAGGTACTGGAGAGGATGAAGATGGAGGGAATCTCTCCATTTTGTTTAGAATGGAGAGGAATCTTAGAGATTCTCTCAAGCCGATTTATGATAATTTCTTTGAGCGATTAAATGCAAATCCAGGTGGATTAAAGCTATTATCTCTTCTTCGTGCCGATCTCCTTTCTCTTTTGGCGTAATTATATTACATGTTTTTATTTTGTAAATATGAGCATTCATATTTTTGTGATTTGTAAATGTAATATGGGCTTTTTTGTGATTTTTTGTATGAATTTAGGGTGAAAAATGTACCGTCTTTACGTGCGTTGGATTCTTATTTGAAGGAGAAATTAATAACTTGGCTAAGTCCAGCTGCTTTGGAGCTTCATCATATTACATGGGATGATTCTGCTTCTTTATTAGAGAAAATTGTTGAATATGAGGTTGAATATTTTATTAATATCTTTCACTTTTTTTTACAAATTATGGAACTTATATTTTTAAATTAATATATGTTTAGGCTGTACATCCAATAAGGAATTTAATTGATTTGAAGAGACGGTTAGGAGTTGGGCGCCGTTGCTTTGGTTATTTTCATCCGGCTATACCAGGTTAGAATATTTCTATTATATTTAATATTTTAATTATTCAATTTGATAGTAAATTATTTTTAAAATTATTTGAAATTTTTTTACTTTGGTTAGGCGAGCCGCTTATCTTCATAGAGGTTGCACTTCTGAAAGATATTGCTTCCTCAATTGAGGTGAATAAAATGTTCAATTGTTTTTTAATAGATTGAACAAATAAAATAAAATAAAATAGACATATAAATATAAATATAATATAATTAATATTTTCTTAATTTAGGAGGTATTATGGGATGATCCCCCAATTTCTGAGAGGGAATCTCGCTGTGCATTATTCTACTCTATTTCTTCTACTCAAGTAACAATTAATTAATTAATTACATAAAAAATTAATTAATAAGTTAATATTAGTATTTCCTGAATTAGTTTAAGAAATGATAGGCAGGTTTATCAGGAATCAATTTAGGAAAATTTCTTCTCAAGCGAGTGGTTGAAATGTTAAGAAAAGACATGCCTTACATTCAGGTACTTAATTATCCACATTTATGCGCATAATGTTTTCTCGCATTTATGCAAACTAATTAATCAATATAACTAACATATCAAATCTTTTAATGAAGAAATACGCAACACTAAGCCCAATTCCTGGTTTCATGCAATGGCTTAATGCCAAGCTGGCATCACAATTAAAACTGATTAAATCAGAAACTGGAGACTCAAGTGATTCAACTTTTAAAGAAACTATCCTTTTACCAAATGAAGAAAAAATTATACTCGAATCTTTTGGGTATGTTTTCATATATGCCCTTCAAGTTTTGTTATTTATGTAATTGTTTAGGGCATTATTTTATTTTGTTATTGTGCAGGGAAGAAGGTTGTGGAAAGAGTGGGATGGAAATAATGTACGAAATGTTACAATCAAAAGAGTGGAAGAGATCTGAGCGGTTATGTACTGTTTTTAAGTCTCCTTTAATGCGATTATGTACAAGGTATAGTTTATATATTATTTTTAGTTATTTATTAATGTTCACAAAATCTGATTACTTATTTGTCCTTTTTAGGTATCTATTGAAGGAGAAAAAGCGAGGAAAAGCTCTTGATGCCGTTGCGAATTTTCACTTGCAAAATGGAGCAGTATGTATTATAATTTTAAAATTTCTTAGCCCTTTTTTTTTATATCACAACGTACTTATCTAGACATAATTTTTATTTTTAGTTTATTGAGAGGATAAACTGGATGGCTGACCAATCAGAGAAGGGCATTCAACAAAGCGGGGGTATCATGGTCAATTATGTGTATAGGTATATATTTCCAAATCAAAACTTAATCCTTGTTATATGTTTTTTGTTATTTATTTATTTCATTATTTAATTTGTTTATTTATGACAAATTTAGGTTGGAGAACATAGAAGAATATGCACAGGAGTATTTCAATACAGGGCATATTCATGCTTCGGTTGATCTGTATCATTCTCTTGAGGTAACATTTAATGCTTAATGTAGTTTTTTCTTCATTCTTTTGTTATGATTCATTTTCGCACATTAATTTTTTAATGGATTTCTTTTTGGTAGATGAATGATTCTTGAAGAAACGATTAATGTGAAGAGAAGATTCAACTTCATATCGCAATCAGTACAAATGCTTCATAAGACATTTGCTCCATTCATAAAAACTTAAGCTTTTTTTTTTCATAGTTCTATTCTTTTGATCGGCTTGATTGTACATGAAATGACATAATAATGCAAGAAGTCTATATTAATAGAAAGCTTCGTGCAGTAATTTGGGTCAAAATTTCAAAATCAAAACCATATCCCTACCACATTATCATACAAGAAACAGAATAAAGGAAAAAAAGCCAACACCACCTAAACAGTAAACACTCATAACTAAATTTACTCTTTTCCTCATTTTCCCTCTTCTTCTCTTACTCTTCTTATCTTTCTTCTTCTTCCCCCACCTCAACTCCATTAGTCACTTGACTTTCGGAGCTGAGGTGGGGAAGAAATGATGAAAAAGATAAAGAGGAAGAGGAATAAGAAGATGAGGAGGAGTGAGAGAAGAGTAGTGAAATTCTCTTGAGGGTATGAAAACTAAAACACTCATAAGTTGACATAATCCTCTCACTCTTCCACTTCTACCCCCACTTCTTCTCTTCCATTTCTTCTCTTTCTTCTACTTCCTCCACCTCAACTCCATGACTCTCTTCTCTAAGTGGGAGCTGAGGTAGATGAAGGCGAAGAATAAGGACAGAAAAACATAAGAAGAGGAAGAAAGTGAGTACAAGTGAAAAAGTGAGAAGAATGTAGTGAAAATGTCTAGGGTTTCACTAGTCTTGTTTGTGGTGTGAGGAGAAAGAAAAGTGAAATTGGGTGTGGAAGAACTGAACAAGAAGAGTGACTTTTATAGATAAACAATGGGCTGAAATTCTACTCTTAAAAGTTAAATGTAATGTGTGCAGTGGATCATATCAAAATCTAATTTATTCATTTAGTTAAATTTGTTCGATTGCAAATATCAAATGGTCACTGAAGATCAATTACACCATATTTGGATGTTTCTTCAGTTGAACGAAATGATGGTAGTAACAGATAACAAATAAGTTATTGTGGATTCTTTGGATCCCTCAAAATTGTGTGTCAGATCTAATTTTATGTTTTATAAAGGAAGTGGGACTCTAACATTAGTGTATATTTACATAGTATACATTTTTTATTCACAACTAATCAGTTCTGTTTAGCTGTCAAATATGTACAAAACAAAAAAAACCACTAATTTCTGTTCATTTTATTCTTCTCCATTATCTGTTAATGAGGGCCTCCATTTGAAAAACCTAAAGCTAAAGCATTAACCATTATGTGAAAGCAATGGAAGAGTTCATTTGAATAGAAAGGGATAGTAGTCTATAAGCTTATAAAACCACTCAGTTTAGGGCCAGAGCTATTAATATGTTCTAAGAGGCTCATATCTTAAACATCTTGTGCAAGGACTGCTCAGAAAGAAAAGTCTCCATTTAGAAACATTTCAAATCAAAAAGATTGCAAAATCCCTTCATCCTGCATGTTGTTGACCAAGTGAGGGCAAGAACGACATTAAATTAGGGATATGTTTTGTACATTTAATAGATAAAAGCTCATTTTCATAGAAGTTATTCTTTTACAAACATTTTCTTGCTCATTTGTATTGAAAACTTAAAATCTCAATTACCTAGTCACTAAATTTGCCAATGATCAACAACTTAAGCTCATCATTTCTCTCCCCAACCACAGATAAACCTGACATTTTTTTGTTTGAGAAGAAAACACTTTATATTTATCAGTTAGTTGTGGTGATGAAAATTGGTGTTAAGAAGGCTGAAGCTGAACCATAGAAGAATTTCTCAACATAAAATATGGACAAAAAAAAGTTAAAAATAAACGAAATTTGTAGCGCCAAAATTTTGCATCTATAACCATGTTCTTACAAAAAGTAATATCAAGGAAATGTAAAGTTAAAACTTAAAACCAATGTGCAAGAAAAACTTAAAACAATTAATTGGATTCTAATTCTCACTCAACCATACCCAAAACCTTAAAACCTACATAAAACAGAACAGAAAGCAAACATTTGACACAAAAATCAAAATAAACTACTTATGCATTATGCCAAAATTACAGAAAGGTCCCTCCACTGAAAATTGCAAAGATGCCCCTTCCAATAGATCCTTGTTTAGAGTCTGCCTCAGAGTTGCGTTTCTTTTGTGCTCTGTTGTTATTTCCTTCACCCTCCTTAAAAGACAGAATAATTATACTTAATTAAACAATATACCACATAGAAGATCTAAATAAATAAATATATATCTACATGAATATAGCTTACAGAGAGGTGGGAGGGAATCAACACGGAAATTTCTCCTATGGTTTTCCATTCCAGGCTGTTTTGCCAAAGCAGAAATTTATATTTAGATATTCTGTGACACTGTGATTGATGTACTCTGTGGTTTTGTTATCTCCTGTTTAAACAATCAAGGGAAATAAATAATATTATATAAATGTTTTTTATTTATTTTTTGAAATTAAATGACAAGAGAGAGAATTTACTTGGAGGAGATGCATTTGAAGCCAAACTTGACGAAAAACCGTCCAATAAATCCAAAAATGAAGCTGGAGCGGATTTTGTTTCTGGTACCGTACCTACAAGCGGTACCACGTATTCTTTTATTTCTATTTAAGTAATCAAATTTGGATAATATATAGACAACTCGTAACTAATAATTTAAATGAAAAGGGAAAAGCATACTCTTAACGGGCAGAGTTGTAAGGTGGGAGCGCCAGCTGGCAGGTAGTTTTATTCTCCACTGGAAGGCTGATTTGGTGTCTCTTGAAGGGCTGGCTCTCTTTGTCAGATGAGACTTTACCTACAATTTAAGGCTGAATATAAATACACCATAGTTGCTAGTTCAACTCAGAAAATATATAAATAAAGAAAAAATATCTATAAAATTTAAATATACTTACAGTTATAAGCACTTCTACTTCAAGAGCAATGATGTATTAACCGCAAACGACATATAGCTTCTCATATTAAACTTCCCTAACAAAAATAAAATTACCAGGAAATAACAATTAAAATCTATGCAAAAAGAACAATATATTATTCAAAAAATATACTGAAATTTTTAAAAGTACCTGCTCAAAAGTGATTGTATGGCCCTGTAGGATCTTCTAACAGAGTACCCTTCATGAGGACATGTCACACATCATCTCTCAATTAATTTCCAGCCTGCAAAATATTTCAAGACAAAAAAAATTAAGTAATAGAATATTTACAATATAGAAATAATTGGTACTCTTCAATAAATTTCACACTCACTTACCAGTGAAAAAACCTTGAAGGCTTGAACATCCCCAAATTGAAAACCTTGAACAGCTTCTCTTGAAATTGAGACAAGCTCAAGTGCTCTCTTTTTCGAATTGAGACAGCAAAATTGACTTTTTCCTTTTTTTCTGTTTTTTTTCCTTTTTTTTTTCTTTTTTTCTTTTTTTTCTTTTTTTTTCTTTTTTCCCTACTTTCAAAAGAACTTAATCACCTAAAACAAAAATAAACTTGAGACTTTTTTTTTCTTTTTCTTCCTTTTTTTTTCTTTTTTCCTTTTTTTTTTTATCCCTACCTTGAAAAGAACATAAACAAAAACAAAAAATTAAGCAAAAACATTAAACAAAAAACATTATAATACTTGCCAGACTCTTTTTTCTTTTTTTCCTTTTAGAGCAGAGCAGTCAGGGTCTTTGAAACATAAGAGCAGAGCAGTCGGTCTTTGAGTCAGGGTCTTTGAAACAGAAGTTTTGGAGCACAGGACTTTCGAAGAAGGGTAGAGCAGGTCATTGCAAAACTTCTCACAAGATTAGGTGTTTGGAGTTGTTTGGAGACGGATTTAACCCATTGGAAGAGACTCGGAGCGAGCAGCTTGTTGAGTAACGAGCAGGCTGTTGGCTGCAAATTCCATTAAGCATCATTAAATAAAATCACGTCACAATTACAAAATAATATAAATATATAAACAAAAATATAAATACTTTAATCAGTTACCTTCATACAAGGAAAAGCACTGGAGGGAAGACAAGGCGAGCAGGTCCGTTGACTAAGAGTACCTGAATGCCAAAACTACACATTACGAACAAAACCAAACATTGAATAATTTAGTAAGAACAAAAAAGAGGGACTGATTTGTAAAAATGGATACTTACCAGAGGGTAGAAGAGCATTATAAGTCCTTGAAGCAGCTCGGAGCAGCAAGCATAAGCCCTTGAAACAGGGTTGAGCAGCCAGCATAAGTCTTTGAAGCAAAATATCAGATTCGGTGTTTGGGGTCGGTTGGCGATGGGTTGGAGCATTGGAGTCACAGCGGATTCCGACATAAACAGGCAAAGTCTTTGAAGAACGGCCGGGCGACTTAGCCAAACAGAGAATCGGATCAGGATGCGAAGGCGGGCAGGACAGAGGGGCGAGAACTCGATGAGGCTGACAAGGCGGACCGAACTGTTTCTCCTCTTGTGAAATCATCACAGTTGCAGGATGTGAAGCCGAGAGAGCAGGAATCTACAACACCAATAAAACAGCGAGGCGAGGAGGTTCTTGACCGCAGAGTGCCGAAGCGACCAGGTTACTGCAAATTCCATTAAAAACCAATAAATAAAATCACATCACAATTATTATATTGATTTACACAAACACACAAACACACACACACACACACACACACACACACACACACACATATATATATATATATATATATATATATATATATATGCAAATATAAATATTTGATCAAGTAAATTCATACAAGGAGAAGAAGAACGATATCTCTATCTCTCATGAGGCTGACAAGGCGGACCGAGTCAGGTAGCATAACATGTCGACAGTGTCGGGAAGAACAACACGGAGTCCCTATCGGAATCCGGAATTTTCAAGACGGGCGGGCCGACTATGCTTTTTTTTTTTTTTTTTTTTCTTTTTTTTTTTTCATTTTTTTCTTTTTTCCCTACCTTACAAAGAACTTAAACAAAAAAAACATTAAACAAAAAACAAAAAACATAAAGCAAAAAACATTAAACAAAAAACAATATACTACTACTCGCCAGACTTTTTTTTTCTTTTTTTTTCTTTTATCTTTTTTTTCTTTTTTTTTTCTTTTTTTTCTTTTTTTTTTCTTTTTCTCTCTAACTTGAAAAAAACTCGAACAAAAAAACATTAACCAAAAAACCATTAAACAAAAAATATTATAATACTCGCCAGACCTTGTTGGCCTCCTGCTTTACACCTTTGGATTGAAGTCCTTGCAAAGAGCCCTTTGAAGAAGGAATCCGGCTGAAGAAGCTGAGCGACTGGATGCGAAGGCGGGGCAAGAGGAGGGGCCAGAACTGGATTAGGCTGAGCAGGAATCTGCAGGAAGTTCCATTCAACAAAAATTAATAAAATCATGTCACAATTATTAAAATATATACACAAATATAAAAATAATATAAACTCAAATATTAATATTCTAATCAATGAAATTCATACAAGGAGAAGAAGCAATACAGAGTCCCCTCTCTAGAGGCTGACAAGGCGGACCGAGAGAACATGTCGCACAGTGACGGGCAGAACAACACAGATTCCATCTCGGCCGACTTGCTTGTCTTATAGTGACATCATCACTGTAGGAAAGGGATTTCTCGCGCTCCTCATGCTTTGGATTTCGTTCAGTGCAGGGAGAACATCACCACTTCCTGAAATCAATTCATTTCGAAATAAAAATGTCAGAAATATAATAGGACGAATAAAGGCAGATATATAATTTAGACTAAAAGAAAATAAGATGTGGCAGTAACCTTTTTACATCAAGAATGTCTAGACCAGACAAGTCAGCCACTATGAGATCCGTGCTTTGAGACCGATGACTGAGCAGGATGCAAATGCGGGCAGGAGCGAGCAGGTTGCTGCTGAAAATTCCATTAATAGCAATATATAAAATCACTTACTAAATTAATATACACAAATATAAATATATTTTAATATTTTAACCAAGTAAATTCTTACAAGGAGAAGAATCAGTGGAGGAAAGACATCTCTATCACTCTTGAGGCTGACAAGAAGAACCGTGTGAAGCAGAACATTTCGACCATTTTGGAGTAGAACAAGCAGTGTCGCGTCTCGGAATCCGAAACACCAAGTGCAGAGTCCATCACCTTCAACTTCCAAAGGCAACCACCGGAAACAAAGTAGATAACACCACCATTACGACCACCACCTTTTGGGAACCGCCAATGCATGTTTGTGTTCATGCATCACCACCACCACCACCTTCCCATGCTGTATTATACAATATATAAACAGAAAAATATGTTAAAACTCCAATTAATCCAAGTGTCAATTTTAAAAAAGAATATTGAAACAAAATTGATGATGCATACCTCGGAGATCTGAAGATGATGCCGAACGGAGGGTTTGATTGATCGGGGCATGGAAACCCCATTCGTAGTAAGTCAGCCAACGTCGTGACGGATCCGTCTTCAAGGTGTCGTGACAGATCCGTCTTCAAGGTGTCGTGACAGATCCGCCTTCAAGGTGTCGTGGCGGATCCGTCTTCAAGGTGTCGTGACGGATCCGTCTTCAAGCTGACGTGGCGGATCCGTCTTCACAATTGGCTGACGCTGACTTCTCCACACGATCGACATACCCTCCGGTAGCTCATCTTCAAGATCTGCAAAAGAATATCATTTTTTAATGATATGTTAACATTTACATTTACATTCTCAACAGAATTTTGAAAAATAAAATATTATGATTAAACTATGCCTAGGTTTTACCTCGAGCTACTACTTCCGTCCCTGCCTGTTCCCTGGCGGCTCCCACTCTCCAGTACATGCACCGCTTCACACAGTGTGTGCACGATCATTTTCTTCACCTGCACAAGAAGGCCATGCATTTATTTAATTTTTATGATAAGACCAAAAGTTATATAAAGAGTAAAAAAGGATGTTGTTCTAAGGTTTTACCTCCAACTTGTCCTCCTTTGCGCGGTGGTTCCTTGGAAGCTTCCGGAAATCCTCGGTCAAGTCCAAGAACTGTCCCACATTTTCTGGTGAGACGAAATCCATCGCCACCTTGGTGCAGGACTGCATAATTGCACAAGGAAATTAAATACTTAATTCCAAAACAGAATAAAAAACATAATAGACAAATTGAAGGAAAAGCAACAAATTTGTGCATGACTGACTCTGACTGTACAGCTGCATGAATGAATTCCAAGACTAAACTAAAGATAAGATCTTAACTCGTAAAGTAAAAAAACATAGTACAAACAAAACTCAGGGGCTTAAAATCAAGGCTTAAAACGAATAAAAACATTCTAAAATAATTAAACAGAACAAAAAAAAAAAAAAGTAAAAAACAGAATTAAAAAAATCAAAGGAAAACCAAAAAAACTCACCGACAGATTCCGCACTTGATGCGGACATCCAGCTGGCACGAACACCGCTTCTCCCTCCTTCTGCTCGAAAGTCCACGCCTCCACACCTGTGCGTAATTAAATAATATAATCAATTGTAGAACATAAATAAAAATAAAATATTGAATTTTATTCGAAAAATAGCAACACTCACCGTACTCCTCGCGCAGCCTTTTCTTATGTGCCTTCGTCAGATAGAACGTCTCATCATGCAGAGGGTTATATACCTACAAAACAACATTGGAAAAAGAAAAAGAGTTAATAAATGCCGATTTTTCACATCACAATAATGTTGTAAAAAAATAAAAAAAAAGTTAACGAACCGTTTCAACCGTGTCGCAGTGCGTGTGGCGGAATTGCTGATGATATTTTCTTAGATAGTTTGAGAGTTTAGTCGCGTCTTCTCTCCTGAAAATATCCCACAGCGCCCCACCGCCCTGACTGGATTCCGGCTCCGCATTGACCTTCTGTCTTATTTTCTTCCCTCGTGCTTCCTCCTCTGTCCTGTCCTGCTCATCGTGCTTTCTCTTAAGATCCTTGATATTAATCCTTTGCTCCTCGCTAAGCTCCACCTCCTCTGTGTGAACCAATACATTGATCTGCAAGTACAAATTCATAATCCCAACTAAATTTAATCAGAAAAACAAATACTATAATTTAATCAGAAAAACAAAATATTATAATAATATAAGAAAAAAAAGAAAGTCATACCGCGTCAGCTATATCAAGGTGGATCTTAGTCACCGAGTCCCCTCTGCCCAGCTCCTGTCGACAGCCATACGCTATATACGATTTCGGGCCGAGATCCGGCTTGACAACGTCATCAGGCAGTGATGTGGCGAGATTCAAGCCGCCCGTTTTAGGGTTTGTGTAAGGCTGGAACGGGAGTCCGGCTGAATATATCTTGGCATGGTGCGGCAGGATTTCGTCGAATCTATCTTCGGGAGGCCAATCTTTAAGCTTCCACATCATCGGCCACCCGTTCTCGTACGCGCGCCCCGTCCTGTACCCATCGAGGAACAAACCCGGCTCAACGGAACCCTGCTAATCCAATATGCAAATCATAGTTACTACTGTCACATCACAGATAATAATCAAGTAATAAAAAATATAATAAAAAAAAAGAAAAACCAGCTTACCACGCAGCCGGCAAGACAGTCCAGTACGTCCATCTTATCCTCTTCTTCTTCTTCTTCTTCCTGGCTGGACTTCTTCGCCCGCTTTGCTCGGTGCCACATATCAGCCGGGTCCCAGTTGACCCTCTTCATCCTGTCCAAAACCCCTCTGACAAGAACCGGCTCCCCCTTGCTCCAATGGTGCTGAAAGTGACGCATCGCTTCAGGGCTTTCGGTGTCTTTTATGTGCGGGCAGAAGAGCCGGTTGTCTCGACCCGCGTCCCTGTGAGCCGCCTTCCTAGACGGACCGCGGTCCTTGCATTCACACCTGGCCTGCTGCTTCGCAAGCTCGTACTCACCAGCCAGCTCCCTAACTCTGTTCTCCAGTTGCTTCAGCCCGCCGGCCTTGAACATGCGCATCAGAACGAGCTTGCCTTTCCCGCAACCGCGACGGTCCGGCCCGGGGCAGAAAATCTCCCTCTTCGGGCTCAAACTCCACGGGCTCAGTTTTATCGTCTCCTCTTCTTTCGGCTCAGGGGCAGTCTCGTCCTTTGCCGGCTCGCCACCGTGGCAGTACCCCGCTCCTCTGTCGCGGTACTGGTTCTTTGCAGAGAATTGGTTAAGCAGGATCTTGCCGGCGCGGATTTCCTGGCAGCAGGTGATGCACAGCTCGAACTCGCAGTTGTTGCACCTTCTGTGCAGATCCAGGATCGAAGTCCCACACGCATCACTGCAAACATGTAATAAATCAAATTGGATTAGTTTAAGAAATCGGAATCATGTGAGCTTTGTACAGATCTGGTAAAGAACACGACTGGATTAATCAAATAGGATTCATTTAACAGGGGGCCTAAATGTGTTACCATTTGTTCATAGATCTGATTCAGGAGACTGGCATATGAAAACTAGAGAATGAATAAGGAACAGTAAAGACTACATACCAAGAGACTCGCTCCAATGCGCAGTTTGATTTCTTCATCTCAATCTCCTTTGGCGGAACTCCTGTCCACAGTTTACAAGTGTTAGCATTACAAAATTTGAAGAAATTAAGAATGAATTGCACAAAAATACTCTATCAGGTCAGAACTAAGAATTAATTACCTCTGAGCTTCGCCTCAAACAGCTTCTCCTCGAACTGCTCCCGGTTCAGCTTGATCAGATACGGAAGAAGATGATGGATATTGTAGACCGCGTTGTTCTTCCTCCTCTTCTGACTCTCGCTACCAGATGAATCCTGTTAATTTGCAAAAAAAATCTAACTGTCAGCATCAAATTAGAAAAAGCATAACTTACTGTTAAGAGAAGAAAGGGACGAATTAAAAGGAGTGGTTTGAGTGATTATGCAGCCTGAATAGAGAATAAACGGCTTGATTATTGCGATTTGAACTAAAATCCGGGTGATTTCAGCTCGATTTCACAAGAATCAAGCCAATTATTTTCCATTTCCCTCGAGATTTTGAGATCGCCAGGGGTTTTAAGATTTTCTTTTTCTTTTTTCCATTTCTTTTTCTTGTTTTGAGCCAAACGGTGCACAAGTAGGATCCTGTGTAGACTGAACGGTGTGTGATCTTGTGTGTTTGTTATTCCTCATTGCCCATCTTTACAGTTTACAGTATACCTACAACTCTTAGTACGGATCTTACGTGGACTAATTTGCTAAGATCTGAGCATTGTCAACGGTCAACAGACTGTAGTCGACAAAACACATTTTTTTTTTTTACTTTTTGACACATGTATACACTTACTTGATATTGGAATAAAAGAAAGAAAAAGAAAGAAAACAAGAAAGGAAAAGAAAACATTAGAAATGAAAATAAATTAAACCAAGTAATTGCCATTCATACCAAAAGCTTGAATGACAAAATTAGAAAATTATGCAAAGTTTGCCTATCTGAATATGATATTGGAATATTAATTATTGAATTGACGGAAAAGAGTTCAGAAATTTACAAATCCAATGTACATTCAGAGTCTCCAAACAGATTACACAAATCCATTTCCTCGAAAAAAAAATATTACACGAATCCATGCATAAAAGAAACAATCTAAGAGGATTACCATTAATCAAAGAAAAACAATCAAATATCACAAAACCATTGAGTCTCGAAAGAAAAACTAGAAAACAAATGAATCAATTACCAACGAACGAGCCGAAGTGGAACTGGAAGCCTTCTTACGAGCTTCCCTTTCCTGAGTTACTTTCCTCTGACGAGCTGCTTCTATTTCTTCCTCTTTCCGACGAGCTACTCTTTCCTCCTCTCTCTGACGCATCGTCATAATCCTCCTACGACGCACCAGCCCACTGGCTGGAGTTCCCTCCATTACTCTCTGGAAAATGCGAATTAGATCTGAGAGAATTGAAGATCGAAGGAAAAATGAGAGCTTTGGAAATTGATCGCAAAGAGAGAAGGCTGAAGGAGGAGGTTGTTATATCCCCGATCTTGAGATCATTTTCGCTGCGCGCGGTGTACATTCAAATAACTGAGGATAGTGCAGATCTTGAGTGGGGTCTACCGTTTAGATCCAGGCTTAAGCATTCAAAGTGGAGTATTTCTATATAAGCCGGGTCTATCTACACAAAAGAAGGGAATAATCTGATAAGAAACGTATGATTTAGTGTATCCTTCTATAGAATTTAATATGAAACGAGTTCTTTTAATAGAGGAAATAAACTGTTACACGAATGGATAGACTATGTCAGGTACAGAGGAAAACACAAGACTCTAAATTTAGCTACTCTCGTGCACTGATGTCCACGTGTCCCACTCAGCAGTTAACTTTGATTTTAGTTTGATTTACTAAAATACCCTTATGCTTTGTTTTTTTTTATATATTTATTCAATTCAAAAACAATACATAGATTTTTTATACAATAATATTTTATGGAAAATAGAATAAAAGATGATGTAATATTATAAAATGAAATGAAAAGTTTTATAATTGCACATATGAAATACACTCACAAGAGGCAAACGAAAAAACATGTTGATTTACATGATGTAATATTATAAAATGAAATAAAATTTTTTATAATTAAACATATGAAATCTTATTCTTGAATATGTTCAATTATTGCATAAAATAAAATAAAAGTAACTTTTATTTGGTATTTTGTATAAATTAACAACATGCTTCCTTTTGATTCAGGATCCTTGATAATCCTAAATATTCTTTTTTAAGGAGAGATATTTTAACAGGAGTAAAAAAGTCATTCATACTATTCAAAAAAAAAAAAAAAGCCATTCATGTATCTCCTATTAATAGTAAACCGATATGCTGTACTTTCATTGCTGCTGCTTATGTGGAACGGTTCGGATTTACTTTAGAAATTCAGGTAGTTGAAAATATAAACTCTGAGAGAGAAGTACAATAAGATACAAACGACCTTATCTTTTGTAATCTTAATTTATAATGGTAAATATGATATCACGATAATACTGTAGCACGATAAATGTAGATATACTGTTTTTGTAATTTTACATATTATTTTATCATATTCATATATTGTTTTGTCATTTTTTATATTGTTATTTATTCTTGATGTATTTTTTATTTTTTTTTTACTTTTATATATTGTTTTCTCATTTTATATACTGTGATCAGCTAATAAAGCAGCTCAAACTTGACCTTTCTTATATACTGTTTTCACTTTTATGTATATATTGTTATTAAAAATTAATTTATATATATATATATATATTGTTATGTATATATTGGTATTAGAAAATAAATAATACTGAATAAGGAACAACAACATTGAAGTATGAATGCTGTCAATTCACACACCAAATGCATAATGACTATATAATACACAACAAGACACATTGTAACAACAAAACATAACCATTTCACACTGTTGCATTCTACATCCAAGTTTTTTGCATTAAATAGTTATCACACATGACTTAGGATAAATTAAGAATGAAATTTGGCATAACAAATTATCCATTCAGAACCCTATTAAAAATCACTTTATTTATTATCATCCAATGATTACATTAAAATATTGAAGGAAATCAATTTAATAATTATGACTTACACCATGGCAGAACTCATGGGCATTCTGGTCATCTTTTTTATGGAGAATAGATTATACATGGATATCTGACAATTCATATTGGAATATATTGGAATGTTAATTATTGAATTGAAGAAAAAATAGTTCATGAAGTTACAAATCCAACATTCAGTCTCCAAAATGATTACACAAATCCATAGAAGAAACAATCAAAGAGGAAACCTTATGACGAGTTTTGTTGATTTATCAATATATAATCAAAGGAAACCAATAAAATATAAACAAAATATTAAGTCTAGAAAGAAAACATAGAAAACAAAATGGAGCAATTATCAAAGAACGAGCTGAAGTGTGGAAGCCCTTCTGACGAGCTACCCGTTCATCTTATCCTTGCTAATCCAAAAGTGAGTGCATCATCTTATATTGTGATTAATATTAATATTACAAATATTATAAAATAATAGAAATGATAATGTAAGAAAATATGTAAGAAAATAATCAATAATTTTCGTCAATTATGAGAAATGAGAACATAAAATGATGTATTTATTTTTATATTTGATAAATTAAATACAGAATGAATCTATGGACCATCATTAAAAAGATTGAATGAATAGATGTTTTATAAAAGAGATAAACTTGTAGTAGTTTGGTTATATGAAGTGTTATATGCTCTGCACCAGAGAGCTGGGAGTAAAAGTTTTTTTAAAAAACAGAAAAGAGTAGTCACATGTATATTGTCTTGATTTTTTTCGCAGATTTTCTTTAATAGATAAGTATATAATATGATTATATGAGGAAGTCTCTCTACATGCATAATGGTCTTTATAAAACTACTGAATAAAAATGAGTAAAATGTTCATACGAAAATAATTGTTTTTAAATACACTAGCCTTTGACTCAACTTGAAAATATTAATCCAAAAATGCTTTAGGTATAAATTGTTTAAAATTTTGCAAATGTTTTCTTTAGATACAAATTGAAAATATCTTCAGATGCAAATGTTTGTTAGTCACCGCCATTTAAAAAATGTCTGAACACTCAACACTGTATAGTTAACCACAGTGGAATTTAGCTGATCTAATATCAAATAGCTAATTTAATCGTACACAGATCACTTCCCAATCCAAAATTTTCATAAACCACTGGCCGGACCACTTTTCAGTATCACCTATTGTTATTGTGTTATTAATCGAGAATAACTAATACTATTACTTACTTGGAAAATAAAATTTCATAATTTGATAGTATGTTCAGATTTTTTGATGCAAATTTTTTTTCTGGAAAAAGCATGTATAAAAGATTATTCCACCATTGAGTCAACAAAACGTTGAAAACAGGGGTAATGAAATGATAGAGACCCAACAAAAGTTTCTGTTTCTCATATGAGTTTATAATTCAATTCAATTTTAATTCGGTGATAGAAACATGTAAAATTCAGGCCGCCTACCTATAATTTTATGTAGGCCTTTTTTCTTTAAAAAAAAAGTGCTCCAATTTAAGTGGCTAAAATTCAAAAAATTCACTAGCAAAACTGTGATAAAGAATCTTGTATATGATCTGTTTGCATAGTAAACTATATTTGTCTATACTTTTTACAATAAGAAAAAAGTAAAAGATTGTACACTATAGATCCTGTACACTACTTCGTATATAGAAAAATGAAATGGACACTAAATTCCATCAAAATTCAAAATGGTCTCTTTATCCCTCTAAAATCCATAGATTCTATACACTCAACACTCATTTTAGATCCATTTAACACCTTGAGCAAATCACTCACCTTGTCCTTTGTTCCACCATTGTTACTGACTTGCAATAGAACCAAAAGTTTTTGAAACGCGCCGGATTTAAGAGCTTCTTCCACACAACAATTTTCTTTCTGACAATTCTTGCATAATTTCCAAAGCGCTGAAACGGAGAAATTCGTTGCCAAATTGGAGACGCGGATCATTTTCTTCACCAAAATTGGCACAGTCAATGCATGTCTACAACCCTTCTCTCTTCCTTTCTTACTGCTAAACAATCCATCAAGTATCCCCAAAGCCTTCTCACAAATGCTTTTATCACAGTCTACTAAAATCTCCGTGAGTAAGGAAACCAAACCCAACTCGGCAAAATTTGATGCGAATATTTCATTATGGGAAACTAAATAATAGATGGTCACTAAAGTTGTTTTGGTCGCTTGACTCGATATAGGTTTCTCTATGAGTTTTACTAATGCTTCAGCTAAACCATTTGTTCTTCTAACCAATTCAATCTTCTCCGTACCCAATGAAGAGACAATTTCTTTCAGCAGTATAACCGCATTAATTCTTCCAGCCAAATTTCCTCGGTTCAAAATGGAAACAACCAATTTCAAACAAGAAGGGGAACTCAGGTACCGTCTAGCCTCAATGTCAAGAGGAGAGAAACAAACCAAAGCTGATAAGATCTCCTCTAAAACCCCTAAATTTGACCCTTCAATGCCTTCACCTGATAAGTCACGCAAGACCGATGAAAGAACACATGATGCACCGCATGAAACAACACACCGCCTATTTCTTTCGCTCTCTTTCCCTAACGCTCTTAATTTGGTCGCCAATTCAGCACATCTCACACCATCACCTCTTAAACCACTAAACGAAATATCATTTAAAATTTGTGAAGCTTGTGACTTATCGAGGGGAATTCGTGGGGTCAGTATTCTCTCTACACCCAAAGACCGATTCATCACACACCAATCTTGGATCAGTCTGCGCAATGTATGATTTGGGATTAATTCGTCATGTGAAACGGGCTGATTTGTGACCGGACAAGAAATATTTCCCATTTCAAGCCATGTTTCTATGCTTTTCCGGTCATACGTGATGCCGGTTGAAGCGGCAACGGGGTCTTGCATGAGATCAAGTGAAATAGGGCACATGAAATGACTTGGTACCGTCACGTTCGTTTTAATCGGTATTGATTTTACCGCTGCCTTTAGCTCCATGATTGTTGGAGAAAGAGTGATACAAGTAGGAGAAGAAAATATTGTTGAGTTGGAGAAGAAGTAAGAACAGAGAAGAATTTGAGGAATATGAAGAGGAGGTTTGATTTGAATGTGTGAGAAGTGAGAAGAACGGGATATTTATACGCGGAATGGAGGCTGTGAGGTTTGACTGCTGACCGTTGAAGTCAGGTCAGATTAGTTGAACGGAGAAAAGGAAAATCATCATTATTTATATTCATGCATTGAATGACAACTTTGACTTGTTTTATATTTATTTATGGTCCATATTTTAGGCTTAACAAATCTTAGTTGGGCCATACTAAATATAAGCCCAGTGTTTAATACTCTTTTTTTTTCTAAAATTTTTGGAGAGGACTGACAAGTCCCCCGTCTAAATCAACCTTTTTATATCTTATATATAATATTTTTTACAACCCTAATTCTATGATATTTACATACATTTTTACAGGTAAAGTAAAGAAGAAAAAAAACCAACTCTAAATTTTAATACTTGATATTATTTGTTAGAATATATTCAAGTTCGACAAAAAGAGTCAACAAATATCAGAAAGCACATTATAATATGGCTGGGGTATCATTATGGTATAAACATACACTCTAAAACGACCAACATAACGTCTTTATAAAAAGAAAAAAAAAAAAAATAGATCCAAAACAAAGATTCAACAATTCACAAACAAACTTAGACAACTCAAACTTGAACTTTAGCTTTCGAAATCTCTCTAATATTAAAAAAGAAATCCCTCGAGCATCTCTATATTTCACTATTTAATTTCTCTATCTTCCATTCTCAATATCAGAAAATTGCGGAACGGTGCTAATCTGACTCATACTATCCGACTCCTGCCACCTTTTGAGCACCTTAGACATAGTCAAATCAAAATCAACCTCAAAATTATCCTCTCCATTCAAATCATCAATAGGTTGCCACGCTTCAAATTGAGAAGAAAGTACATTCACAACATGGCTCATATCGGGCCTTAAATGCGGCTCTCTTTTGCAACAATAACAGGCTAATTGGGCCACCTCATGTATGCTCGTAATGTTATTTTCTTCTTCTTCGAAATTTAAGTTCGGGTCGATGAATTGAGGGAATTCGTTTTGGTCGAATTTGCGTCTGAACCAAGTTACGAGATGGATGTTTTCCATGCTTTCGTCCAATTTGTCGGATTCGAGGGCCCGTCTGCCAGTGATTAGCTCCATTAGTATTACTCCAAAGCTGTACACATCTGCTTTTGTTGTCACTCGACCGGTCGCTATAAAAAGATGAATTATATGATAAATAAATGGTACTTACATTTATGTTGTTTTATTAGTTTTTTTTTCTTTTTCTCTTTTTATCATTAATAAAGAAACTGAAAGTTGATCAATAATGTAATTAGGTAAGTTAATATATTATTAATTACATCGCAATGTTTTTTCAAAGAAGAAAAGAAGAGAGAAGAAACTACACCATAAACTAAACAGAGTGTACATTATCTCAGACAATAACTTATAAGCAAATAATCTCTTATTAATGAGAAATTTATGTTTTTTATTAAAAAAAATGGAAAATTTGTTACCTGCATATTCCGGTGCAAGATATCCAAATGTACCGGCAAGTCGCGTCTCGACAGAAAACTGTCCATCCGGTGCTCTCTTTAGAAGTCCAAAGTCCGAAACTTTAGCCCTCATATCATCCCCTAAAAGAATATTAGAGGGCTTCAAATCTCTATGTATGAAACTTTGTTGCGCAAGCCGATGCAAATACTCCACACCTCTCGCCACATCTAAACCGATACACAACCTTCTTTTCCAATTCAAAGGCTCTAATCCTTCTTTCTTCCACTCAAAAAGATGCCTCGTCAAAGTTCCTTGTGACATGTATTCATAAACAATTATATTCTCATTTCCATCCGAACAATACCCTAAAACCGCAACTAAATGACGGTGCCTCACATTGGTTAGCACCAAGATTTCGGATTTGAACTCTGTCATACCGGTCGAACCAATCGCACCACATTCCATTCGTTTAACAGCGATTTTCATACCGTCGTGAAGTTCCCCTTTGTAAACCGTACCAAATCCGCCTTTTCCCAAGATATTCTTTTCGCTAAAATTATTTGTGGCGCGCCTTAATATTTCGATTGAGATTTCTAATTTTGCTGGTTCGCAAAAGCTTAAATCATTCGTAGCACTGCCTAAAAGAACCTGATTAGAGCGAGTAGCACTTGATGTAGAAATATTATCCTTCTTTGCCTTGTAATGAGAATAAATTGGAGGTATAACAATTTTTACTTTCTTGGACTTTTTACACCACCAATAAGCGAGGAATCCAATTACTAAAACAGCAACAATTATGCAAAACAAAATCAAAACAATTAAGGAGGATTTTTTCATTCCATTTGAACTTCCCGGCCCTTTTTTTCCAATATTTGGATTTCCATTTGTGTTTATCATCACATTTTTACCAAAAGAGGGTACTTTTCCGTAAAGATTATTATACGAAACATCCAACTCTCTCAAGCTTTTCAATCTAGTGAGAATTGCCGGTACGGTACCAGTAATATTATTATTTGAAAGAATTAATCTTTGAAGAGAATTTAATGACCCAAAATCAGTAGAAATCGTACCGTTTAGACCTAAATTCTTCAAATTAACGACAATTATATTTCTGTTTGAATCACAAGTAATTCCAAGCCAATTATTACACGCATCGTTTCCCCTCCAGTTCTTCGCAAATGTAATTGGATAACCGAATGATTTTGCGACAGAAAGCAATGTGTTCACATTTTTATCACAATCTCCAACTTCATTTCGGCAAAAACTCTCTGTTTTCGCATCAAGATCAAGATCCAAACTAGAATTTCGGAAAACCGGTACAGGCCCTTGCAACAAATTATTAGTCAATACGACTTCTTTAAGTGTATTTAAATTTGTCAATGAATCCGGTACGGGTCCTGTGAATTGATTATCCCGTAAATTCAAATCCTCTAAACTTTTTAGTTGCGTAAAATCAGGCAAAGGGCCTGAAAAGGAATTTGAGTGCAACCAGAGTTGATTGATTGAGGGCATATTTGCAATTACATCGATATTACCGGTTAGTTTTGCACCATTTTGATTATTCATCAGAAGGTTTTTAATGGAAGAACTCGCAAAGCTCTGAGGTATCTCTCCTTCTAGAGTATTGTAAGATAATTCAAGGTGTAATAAACCGGGAAACGAAGTACCGAAAAAATCAGGAATTCTCCCTACAATTCCGCAATTCGTAGCTCTAAAAGTCTGAAGATTCGATGAGGATTTCAAATCCTCTTTTAAAGACCATGGAGATAATGGGTTGTTTCCAATCGTGACGTAAGACAGAGAATTCAAACGGAGAAAGAAATTTTCAGGGATTGATGAGAAATTATTGTCATGCAAGAATAAATACTGGAGAGACGAAAGAGATGATAAAACCGGTACAGGACCTTTGAAGCTATTATTCATTACTTCGAGCCGAATAAGAGCGGTGAGGTTGTTTAAAGAAGCCGGAAGTGTACCGCTCGTACCGGTATTTCCGATTTGTATGGCCGTGACACGGCCGTTGCTGCACTGTATGTGGGACCAGGTACAAGGATCCACTGACTTGGACCAATTGAGAGAGGTTGAAGTGATGAGGCTTGCGAGCTCATGCATGGCGGCTGCATCGTCGGCTAGGGTTTGGAGAGAAAGAGATGAGAGGAAGCTTACCAGAAGAAGAAGAAACGGGATTTTTTGGTGCATTTTTTTGGGGGAGATTAATTGAATTGGATTGAATTAATGGAGGAATATTGAGAGAGATTGACTGAAAGGGTTTTGGAAGAAGAAACGGCTATTATGGAAAGCGTGAACGCGGTAAAAGTTGCATGGACGTGGAATGACATGTTGAAGACCGAATAGTTTTATTTGAACTTTTAAAGTAATGATAATTAAGGATGGCAATACTTACTAATAATAAATGTGATATAGATGGTAAGTGAAGAAATTAACATTTTCGTATACACCCTTCCATATTTTTTAATTTCAATATTCCACCCCCTTAATTATCATGAAAATATAGCAGATTTTTTTCAATTATGATGACCACGATGAGGTTCATCATCATAGAAACAATATTTAATCAGTCTACTATGCAATGTGAATGTAAATATTGAATAAGTTCCATGAACATTGATGAGGTTTGTAGTTATTTGATGTATCCATTTATTAACACAATCAATGGTTAGTTATATATGATATCCCGAAACTTCAATATCTGATTCTGTCAGGAATTTCGTATTCTCTCTCTGTTGGACCTGGTAATAAAAAGGTCTAATCCAATTTTTAGAGTTGTGATAAAATTTGAAAATTCTTGTTAGTATTTGATTTAAGAATACTTTAAATATTAACTAAAGTTAAATATTTATTATATCAGCATGCCCCTCAAAAATTAATATTTTCCACTGTCCTTATATACATAAATCAAAATAGTAAACTCCAAAATGTGAAGTATTCAATGTATGTGCATAAAGAGGGGTTTTAAATTAGTTGTTGGGCAGTGAGAGGGAGCCAGCTTAGAGTCTGATCATCTGTGGCCTGGGCAATAAATCTCTGACTAATCAGCTACATTCCTTGTTGTTTTAATTTTTCTTACTGAACTATAAAAGAACTTTATTGACAAAATTTGCATGAAAAAGTAGTTCAGGTCGTTGAGTAGCATCTCTTCATGGGTTTTAGTAATTTTAATCAGAACTAAAGATTACTGCAGTTTTCATATTATATTCAAATCCTTTCAATCACATTCACATACTCCACTACTAACTGCTAATTACAAATGTAATTGTAAAAATTAATTAGTATGAAAGTAATTTATATAAATAAAAAAAATAGTATAGAAGATTACGAATAAATTTTACAGGCCTGGGAGCAAAACTCACAAACGATTTTTGGGCCTAATGGCATAGAACAGTCTCGGCCCACAAAAGATTCGTTGTATAACCTTTTCAGTCCAATTGTTACTTTCTTTTGAAGTCCAATTGTTACTTATAATTCTTTTTAATGGAATTGCAATTGTTACTTATTATTTAGACAGATGAACGCAATATTTTCTTTCGCCTGAATTTCTGTTTGGTTTACTCACAAGTCACAATGAACTGCTCCTTAAATCATGTACTATTTTTTAAACCTTTTCTTTATCTCTTCCCTAGCCTAAATCATGTACTAGTTTGTAATTAAATATGGAAAAACTAACATAGGTGAGAAGAATAAATGAAACTGAAACTTGCAAATAGAGTTTATATATTATGTCTAAACTGCGAAATCATTTATGCGTATCATATTCACAATCACTACTCTTCTTTCCACAAAACCATCATTACTAAACCATCTCTGCCTAACAAAAGATAAACAGTCAAATACATAAAGCTGTTTATAAAGATTGGAACATAATGGCCGATTACATATAAATCAAAATTCATCACCATTTCTAAAACATAATTAAAATTTCTGCAAAAACCAGGGCCTCTCTGAAAAAACAAGAGTAGGCATGGGCAGGTTAAAAGGAAGAGGCGGCGTCATCAGTACGGGTACTAGTAAGGCTGCTCAGATTCTCGTTTATATTCATACCAATTTCAAACATATTATTCTCTTGTCTGTATAACAAGTTACTTATATAACACAATATGAATTAGTTCTATTACGGAGCCTATATTTCAGAGAACAAACACACAGCATATACTTTTGTATTGACACAGTGAATTTGGAGAGATTAATATTATCGTTACACATCATCACTTTCTTTTACCACCTTTGACCTTGACTCCCTCTTTCTTTTACTTTTTTGACCTGGGCAGTCAGGACTATGACGAGGGGCACTTTTGTCATTTCAACAGCGTTTAACTCAGGCCTGGGTATTTTCTTCATATCGTACAGTCATCACGGGCTCCCCCATTATTAATCAATCTTTCAATCTTGTGACTGATAACTCACTTTATTTTTCAATAAGATTCATAAAAGAAGGTTCAGAAACGGAGTGAATAAATAAATCCCCCCCCCCCCCCCCCCCCCATTCTAGCATCCAAGAGAGTCTTCAAAAGGGGTCACGTCACCTTCTTTTGGGGACTGTTGGATGGAGTGATGTGGTTTGATATGGACCGTTCGATCGTTTAGAGTTTCTGATATTTTATGGCGGTTTCTGTGTAATTAGATGGTGTCAGAATATGATTGCTCGAAATTCGGTGTTCTGCGTTCTACCCTGATTTAGTGTGAAATGTCAAATCAAATATAATTAATTATTTTGAAAACTAAACTGTGTAACTTATGTGTTGTGAGTTATAATATCAATTCCTAAATAATAATAATTTTTTTTTTAAAATAATGATTTATCAAAAAAAAAAATGGGCCCACATGTCACTCTCTTTCTCTCTCTCCCTCAAATAAAAAAAATAATGATTTCCAAAATAAAAAAAAGGTGGGGCCCTCTTTCTCTCTCTCTCAAATAATTAAAAAAATAAATAAATAATTCATTTTCCAAAAAAAAAATATGGGTTCCATGTGTCTTTCTCTCTCAGGTAATTTTTTTCCAACGTTTTATTTCAAAATATAATTTTTTTAGTAGCTCATTTTTTTATGAAAAAATGAAAAATAGAACAAGGATGATGAGATCTTTCATTCAGAATCTCAATTGTTATACTTTCGAACGCACCATTATGTTTTCTCATAATGACTTTCAATATCTCGTGTCTTCAATCGACTGGATTGAATATCACAATGTCAGATGACATTATGACTCATTTCTGAATAAAAATAAAAAAATAATAATTTATCAAAAGAAAATGCGGATCTCACGTGTCACTCCTTTTATCTCTCCCTCGAGTAAATAAAAAAAAATAGATTAATAATTTTCAAAAAAAAAACGTGGGCCCTCTCTTTCTCTCTCCCTAAATAATTAAAAAAAAGAAAATAAATAAATCATTTTTCAAAAAAAAAAAGAATGTGGGCTCCATATGTGTGACTCTCTCTAAGGTAATTTTTTTCTAACGTTTTCTTTCAAAATATGATTTTTCAATAGCTCAATTTAAAAAAAAAATGAAAAATATAACAAAGATGATGAAATCTTTCATTCAAGACCCCAATTGTTATACTTTCGAACGCACCATTATGTTTTCTCATAATGACTATTAAAAATAATTTATATAGATTCTTTATGATTATTAATTTATAAGATAAATTTAATGTGTTAATTATTAAACAATAAAAATAATAGAAACTGCAGCGGAACGCGAAAATTCTCCTAGTATAAATAATGTCACAGTAAACTAAAAAGAAAACGAGGTGGGGGCCGAGGTGGAAGAGCAGGGAGTAAGTCTCTCTTTCTTCTTATCCAACACACCTGTCAGTACCCATCACTATCATGAAGATCTCGGTACGATTCTCTCAGTTTTTCTCTCTTTGTTACTCATTAAAGAGGAGAGACTGACTCTTCAACTTAAAGCGAGATAATGAAAAGTAATTACGCTTTAGTTTACTGAGATTCTTGCTAAATAATCCTTCTCAGATTGAGCTCTGATTCTGTATTAACTGCGGATAACGGCGCTATTTGCAGTAGAGATTTTGAGTAATGCTGGTAGTTAAGTTCAGTTTATTAGAGAATATATGTTTAGTTAATTAAATAATGAGATGAGAGAGTGGGATTGGGCTGTTGGGCCGGTGCAGTTTGGGTGGAGATTCTCTCTTTCAACTCGCCTGTTCAGTTTAGTTCGGCTTTGAGAGTCTTTTTTAATTGCATCATATCTCTCTGACAATATCCAAGCAATAACAAAACATTTAATTTTTCGCCTCCATTAATCTCTCTCTCTCTCTCTCGTTTTGAGTGTTAAAGATGTTGCTTTTGAGAAGGAGGGGTGTATTTTGAATTATAGTTTTTGTAAAGGTGGTGCTTTTGAGACCAGTCTAAGCCACGCGCTCAAAACCTGATCAAGTAACACTACACTCACTAGTCACTACTACTCTCTGTCTCTCTCTCTAGCTCTTTAATAATAGTCTCCTTTCTCAAAAAACGATGAGACAAATCATGCTTCTAAATCCCTACAAAAGCCCCCATTTCTCTTTCTGACTCCCCTTAACAACAGAACAGAACTCAAACAAACAAACTCAGATACAACAAAAAGGAAAGAAAGAAGAGGATAAAAAATGAGGAGGGTTTTGAACAGGGGGTTAATGGTGGTGATGTGGGTTTTGGTTTCTGCTTTGATTTGGGTGGGATTGCATTTGTATATAAGGGGAGAAAGCATGAGAAGAGCTGAAGAAGGATTGGTGAGTATGTGTGAAGAACGAGCTAGAATGTTGCAAGATCAGTTTGCTGTTAGTGTGAATCATTTTCATGCTCTCGCGATTTTGATTTCCACTTTTCATTATGAGAATCAGCCTTCTGTTATTGATCAGGTGAGTTAATTTCTTACAGTTTAAATCGTTTTAGAATTTTTTTTCTTTTTTTGGTTATTATTAGTAGTTGGATAATTTGGGTATTTCTCTCTGTTTTTGCATGATTTGTGGCTTGCTTTTTCTTAACCAAGATGATTTGTTCAAATTCGAACTACTTTTTCCCCCATCTTTTTGAGTGATTTATGGTACTTTTGCTTAATTATTCCACAAAATTAAACGGAAGAACATTTGTGTTCTGTTCCGTTCAAAAAAAAGAAAAGAAAGAAAAGGAATTGTAACAGACTTGTACTTCCACTTGTTTCTTTTCAAATGATGTAGGCCATAGTCTAGTGTGCTTCATTCCTTAAACGAGTTAAAAATTAAAACTACACAAGACCCTACTAAAAGAACCTCTTTACATTCCAAATTTTCATTCACACTCTTTTCCATTTCCTTCAAAACTCCAACATTATACCACACAATAAAATTAAAAATTTATTAATTTTCAGAAAACATTCGCATATTACACGGCAAAGACCGCATTTGAACGGCCATTACTAAACGGAGTGGCTTACGCGCAAAGAGTTCTTAAATCAGAAAGAGAAGCCTTTGAAAAACAACAAGGCTGGATCATCAAAACCTTCAAAGGTGAACCTGCCCCTGAAAAAGACGAATACGCCCCTGTCATTTACTCTCAAAAAACCGTTTCTTACATCGAAGCCCTCGACATGATGTCCGGCGAAGTAATTTTACTATTTCCTCTTAATTTTCACATATTTATTTGTTTTGAATTAAATATTTGGTAAAGTAGAATTTTATTTTTTTGTTGAACTTTAGGAGGATTATGAGAATATTTTGAAGGCTAGAGCGACAGGCAAAGCGGTTTTGACAAACCCGTTTAGACTTTTAGGGTCGAAACACTTAGGGGTAGTTTTGACATTTGCCGTGTATCGAGCCGGTCTACCTCAAGCCGCCACTTTACAACAACGCATCGACGCCACAGTTGGGTAATTAATAGAAAAAAAAATCAAAATTCAATTATTTACGTTGTTCTTGTAATTAATCACATGTTATTAATGTATTAATTTAACTGTGTAGATATTTAGGAGGGGCATTTGATGTGGAATCTTTAGTAGAGAATCTTTTAAGACAGCTGGCGGGAAATCAAGAGATATTAGTAAACGTGTATGATGTCACCAACGCATCTGAGCCGTTGATCATGTACGGTCCTCAAAGCGCCACCTCATCCTCTCCTGACTCGCCCCACCACGTCAGCGTTCTTGATTTTGGCGATCCTTTCCGAAAACACGAAATGATTTGCAAGTAAGCACCTCAAATTAATTACAAAAAAATAATATAATCGTAATGATTATAAGAAGGGAAATTGAAAATTTCAAACAGTCCCTCTATTACTTGAAAATCCAAATTTTAGTCCCTGGTATTAGATTTCGAATTCCCCAATAATAGAGGGGCCTTTTCACAATTTTCAATAATGCAAGGGTCTTTTCGCAAAATTCCCTCATAATAATCGTGATAAATAATTAACCAACATACATTTATCTTTTAACTTTTTGTTTAGGTACAGGGAGAAAGTACCGGTGCCGGTATCGGCAATCACTACCCCATCAGGAGTGTTTGTGATATGCATGTTGGTTGGATATATCATTTTTGCGGCGTGGAGCCGGTACGATAGTGTCAAGGAGGATTGTAGGAAAATGGAGGAGCTCAAAGTCCAGGCTGAGGCTGCTGACGTGGCAAAGTCTCAGGTTTGTTGAATTATTCGGCCTTTCTTTTGTTGATAATTGTGATCATGGCCCTGTTGGTTGGTCAGAGTTGGTCTGTTTGGTTTGTTAGTTGTGTTTTTTTTTATTGTCCTTTTATGTTATTTTTCACAATATTTTGGCTGGTTGTGTTCTTTTTTCATTTTAAATAATGATGATGATGATGATTATAATTATTGTTGTTTTTTTCGCAATCTTTTCTCGTTAGTTTTTTTGTTTTTATTTTTAATGATGATAGTAATTATAATTATTGTTTAATGTGCTCATTATTATTTGTTTGGTTAAATGCAGTTTCTTGCGACAGTTTCACACGAGATAAGAACACCTATGAATGGCGTTTTAGGTAATTAATTTAAATTTAATCTCTCCATTCGACCTTATAAAAAATAGAAATATTTATTTATGAATAAGTCCTTGGAATTTGAGCTGATATTTTAAAACTTGCTGTGAACTGATATTTTAAAACTTGCTGTGAACTGAACAGGGATGTTAGACATACTTTTAGGAACGGATCTAAACTTGACTCAGAAAGACTACGCGCAAACCGCACAAATTTGCGGAAAGACCCTCGTAAGTTTGATAAACGAAGTTCTAGACAGGGCGAAAATCGAGGCGGGAAAATTGGAGCTTGAAGATGTGCCATTCGATTTGCGATTTTTGTTGGATGACGTGCTCTCTTTGTTTTCTTCCAAATCAAGAGAGAAAGGCATTGAGGTACGTAAATACTTTACACTTTAATCCCTAGTTTTAATTTATTTTAATTTATTTTTGGTTTGTGTAGCTTGCGGTGTTTGTTTCTGAACAAGTCCCTGAAATTGTGATTGGCGATCCGGGGAGGTTTCGACAAATTGTCACAAATCTTGTGGGCAATTCCATAAAAGTACACACTTCTTTTTTCTTTTCCTTTTTCTCTTTAAATTTTACTATTTTCACAACCCAAAAGTATGCTAATATTCAACACATCCCTCTTTTTACTGCAGTTCACAGAGAGGGGGCACATATTCATCCAAGTCCATCTCGCGCCAGAAAATTTCAACTCATACAAACACAGGGACCAAACTGAAAAATCTGACCAGCAAGACAAAATGCTACACGACACCCTAAACTTCGCCCCAAACACTCTGAGCGGTTTCGAAGCGGCCGACCGAAGAAACTCCTGGGAAAATTTCCGCCTTTTATTTCTCTCAAGCGAAACAAATAACAACCACATCTCAAAATCCAGGAAAGTAAATCTGGTCGTGAGTGTGGAAGATACAGGAATTGGAATCCCGGTTTTGGCGCAGGACCGGGTTTTCACGCCCTTCATGCAAGCTGACAGCTCGACTTCTAGAACTTACGGTGGAACAGGAATAGGTTTGAGTATTACCAAATGTTTGGTGGAATTAATGGGGGGAAATATTGGGTTTGTTAGCAAGCCAAGAGTGGGGAGTACTTTCACTTTTACGGCAGTTTTTCACCGGGGGCGAAACGGTAATTTCGGCGAGGGTTTGGGGTCGGAGTTTGGAGGGATGAGGGCAGTTTTGGTGGATAAGGGGCCGATTAGGAGTTCTGTTACTTTGTACCATTTGAAAAGATTGGGTATTTGTGCTGATGTGGCGGTTAGTTTACGCGCGGGAATTAATATTATTTCACTCAGAAATACGTAAGTTTTGTTATAATATATACTTGAGAAACCTTTTGATTATGTTTATTTATTTATTGTTATTAGTTATTTGTTTTGTAGGGAAAAGGTGGAAATATTGTTAATAGAGAAAGATACTTGGAATCCAATAACAGACAATTTGTTAATGGATCAAATGAAACAAAACGGGTTTATACCAAAAACGATATTGTTATCGACATCTGAATCCAATAAGGCGAAACTCAACCCGTATTTCCACACAGTGATAACCAAACCTCTCAGAGCCAGCATGATAGCGTCCTGCCTTAGAAATATATTTGAAATTAGTTGTGATAATGGTGGTATTAATATTTATGGACAAAAGATTAATGGGTCGGGTTCGGCTCTTCGCGGGTTATTGGATGGAAAGAAAGTTTTGGTCGTGGATGATAATAAGGTGAATTTGAAGGTCGCTCATGGAATTTTGAAAAAGTACGGGGTTGAAGTGAAATGTGTGGAGAGTGGAAAAGACGCGCTTCAACTTGTTAAAACCCCGCATGATTTTGACGCGTGTTTTATGGACGTTCAAATGCCTGAAATGGACGGGTAAGTAATGCATTAAATATTGGTATATTTTTGTAAGTTTGTTTTAAATTAAGGTAGTAGAATTGTTTGAATTTCTTGGTTTTAAAAGTTTTAATTGAGGGACTTTTTGTGATACAGGTTTGAGGCGACAAGACAAATCCGATTGATGGAGAGCAATGTGAATGAACAATTGAATGTTCTAGAAGGTTCTGGAAGGTCCAGGTGGCACTTGCCAGTTCTGGCGATGACGGCTGATGTTATACAAGCGACTTATGAAGAGTGTATAAAATGTGGGATGGATGGATATATTTCCAAGCCTTTTGATGAGGAGCAATTATATCAAGCGATTTCTCGGTTTTTAATACCGAAATGAGAAATGAGTTTGTTAAAGAAAAAGAAAAATAGAAGTTTTGTATGTTGTAGTTTAATAGTTTATTTGGGATAGAAGAGGGTTTTAATTGGGGGATTTTTTGTTTGTTTGTTTGGTGTCTGATTTTGAGAGAAGCTGGTGTTTTATGTTGTATATACACTGCTTTGTTAATTTATATTTTCTTATAGAATGTTTAAATCTAGTGATATATCCATGATATGAGATTTGATTTGGATTATATTTTAATTCGAGATTTCAGAGGCTAGAAACATGAGATTACATCTTACAGAAGGCCATGCAACTTTAAAGCTCCGTAGGCCTTGGGTCTTGGCCCATTTATATTTTTTTATTAGATTTTTGTTACTAATATAATGACTACTCTGATTGACCTAAAAGTATATTGTTAAGATTAGATTATGTGACTTATGGATTTTTTTAAAAGAATCAATTTATTTGGTTACTTTTCACAAAAATAAACAAGGACCACTTGGAAAAAAAAAACATGGTGGTCCAAAGAAAATGAAAATAGCAAATTAATGGGGCATCTTTTATTCCCTTATATACATCAATATTATTCAGCCACACTATACCTTAACATGAGGGTAGGACCTTATTTTCAGATTTGGGCTTATTTCTCTGCAAAAAGCTATTCAAAAGGAAAAATTCCACAGGCCCATATGAGTTGGCATTGTCTCTCAACTCAAATCTTAAATCAATCTGAGATGATTTCAAATTATTTGTAATGATGTGTGTATCATTATTTTACTTTTTTTAGATTGAGGGTGTCATTGAATGAGGTTGAATTATTAGGGTTAAGATGGGAGCCTAATTTTCCATTTATCTTTGAAAATTGTCACTGGAATTAATGGTAATGTTGAATTTTGAAGTCAAATAATTGGAACAGAGAGATAAAATGAAGAGAGGAAGAAAAAGGTCTAGTGTGTATAGGCAAACAAAACTAGAGGGGCAGGAGACAAATGTGGCAGTGTAATGTCAGGTTTTGATGAACTTTACACGCAATTTTTCATTTGTTCTTGGACTTTCTTGCACAAGACGATGCTTACTCTATTCACTAGTGTAGGATACAAACAATACACAATAAAAAACGTGTATACATATAAGGACCCCAACATTCGCCAGAATTCATGGACCTATGCTATCTAATTTTCATTTCGTTTCACATAAAACCACAGGTTCCATTTTTTGACAAATAACATTGTGCTTATACTAGACACATATACCAGTTGGTTAAACAAATTACATAGAAAAACACCATTTAATAAAAACAACAAACAAATTTTTTTAATATTATGTCATTATTTGGCATTTGGAGAACTTTATGTTATTTAATAAATGCCCATAACTTGAGCAATCGATTAAAGTCTATATGAAAGAGATACTCATCATGACATGAAGGTTGCCACCCTCATAACTCATCATATCTTTGTTACATTATTACGTTACACCCTGTATACTTTTGACTATTTCATACTTGATTCACTGAATCTCATTAATTATACATTTCAAGATTTATACATTTCAAGATTATTAATGTATATAGTTCCATTAAATACAAAATATTGGCCAACTATTTTCATGTGATAGAACTTTGTTGGAAATAACTGTATGATCTGATCTAATGGGTCTGAATGGATGAAAATGCATGTGAGCCAACTTGATCCATTTGAGAGACAAAACAACCGCTCGGTTTTCAACTTTCTTGCTGAAATTCTTTGAAATTTTGTTCTTTATCTTGGACCTATCCACTTGCTAGAGAGTTAGGTTTCTGTTTTTTCTTTTTTTTATTCATTTTTTTTTATTGAAGACCTTTTTTTTTGTGTTTGAGATGTGAATACATTATTGGATTGGACCTATAGCTCTCCTTCCTACGTTTTGCTCAATTGAATGATCTTCTATGGATGTGGAAGATACTTCGATGTGTTATTAAGATGCAACATAAATGCAAAACATTTATCCTCAAAAAAAGTTTCAACATAAAGATTGATGTTTGGTATAATGCTACAGTTTAAAATGTATTCTTAAATACTTTGACTATTTTTTTGAAGGCATAGCCGAAACAACTACTAAAAATTTTCATTTTTTTGAAAAAACAAGCTACATTTTACGTTACAAAGCGTAGGTAATTTTGATCTATAAACACAAGTCAATTAATTATAACAAGTCCTGATCCTTCTAATTCTAACACCTAATTCACTTAATCTTCTTCTTTTGAGTTGTCTTGAGCCATTGGGAGGGACGTTTCGTTGGCCGCGTTTATAATCTTTCCTGGGTAGATGTCATATTCTGGAAAACTTTATTGTTTCTTGCTTTCCAAAGCTCCCAGCAAGTCGCCGTCCAAACCGTTTCTCATTCCGTTTTCCGGGACTTGTCAAGCTTCCAATCGATCGAGAGCAGTATCTGAGTATGATTCTTTCATGTGCAGGGTGTTGTTTGGACGAACTTTGCAGTTGTTTGCCTCCAAAGTTTACATTCCTGAAATAGATGATTTCAATTTTCACCTATGTTTGCATTGCAGGTCTGACAATTATCTGTTTGTAATTGACCTCTTTTCTTAAGCTTGTCTTTGGTAGATAATTTGCATTGGTGCATTTGTCAGGTAAAGAATTTCATTCTTGCCGGCATTTTAAGCTTCCAAATAGCCTTGCGTGTATGGTCTTTAACTCTCGTATTTGATTAGATACTATTTTAATTATTGCAAAATTAATTTTAATTGTTATAACATTTAATGGTAATAATTCATATTTATTCTTGTTTTTCATTATTATGATTAGTACATTATATACTGAAATGACTGAACTAAAGAGAATAAATGCATTTTTCTTGATACATATAATAAGTCTATATTATGCATCTCACATCAAAAACGTCTTTTATGAAGAATGAAGATGCTTCATGAAACGATTAGTTTTTATGCATTTTTTTCACAATAAATAGAAAGAAACAATGTTTAGAGTCAATGTGATTGCAACAAAGTAACATGTTTGTGCCACAAAAGATCTGGGTTAGCTAGAGCTGAGGCATCTATGGGGCTTAGTAATATTACTCTTATAAAAATAAGAATGTAAACTAGCCTAATCCTTACCTCCAGCCAAACTCTATACCTTAATTTTTAACATTTTCATGATTCCTATTCCTCTCATGAAATGAATCCATCTTTTTCAAGTACATTCCATGCCAAAACTGAAAAATGTCTGGCACTTCAATTCTGCTACTGGCTTCCACTGAGATGGAACTAGTTCATGCATCTAGTTTTAAAATTTTGGGATAAAAGAAATCTTTTATGATTTTGAGTAAATATAGGGATTGGAATTATGAATCTCCAACATAGTTGTCCTTTCAAATTCAAGAAATAAAATAAGAACTATATTCATAAATGTACAACATATAACTAAAATCAATGTGAGAAATTTCAAATAAACCCTTGATAGTAAATTACTAGGTAGGATAATTTTATCATTTTTTCCAAGTAAGCTTTAACCATTAGTTTCTGTACTAATTACTACCTACCCAAGCAAGTAGCTTGGAGTGGTCCAAGGCTCTTAAGTGGCAATTAATCACTTTAGTAATATTCTGAAATGTTGACCTGTTTTACCATATAGAAGTAAATGTGACAATGAATTTATACAGGTCCCATTAAATCCTTTTTTATTTCCTTGAATCCCTTCTTTTGTTTTAATTTTTTCTTTTTAACTTTTTTTAACAAGCTGAAAAAGGTGTACTTGAATATTAAAAATGTATACTAAACAAGATAAAACAGACAAGATAAATTTTCATATTGAGTAAGATAGAAAATATTCAGACATATTTATTTAATCATATACAATTATCGCATATATAGTCAACCATATATAATACTGATGGATGCTTATATACTTAAATAACCCAATGGGCAACACAAATCATCATAATAACATTGTCTGAACCGAATCCAACTATCTGTTCTGAGTGCACTGCCCTAAATATACACATTGTTTTCATATTTCAAGCTAATAATTTAATTTAAACCTACGCCCTGTATAACAATATTAATAAACAAATTACATAAATACAAGGGACAATACAAAGAAAGAATCTCTAGTGTTAGTGGTCGATTAATTTAATAAAGAATCTCTAGTGTTAGTGGTCGATTAATTTAATTAGACCAATAAATAAAACACAAGTACTTAATTTAATCAAAAAACAAATGGTTGGAAAATGGACAAGGCCTTGGGCAGTTCTTCTGTCAGCCCTCCGTTCCATAATCTTGTTTTACCTAGTAATATGAAATATTTACCTTTAAGTATATTAGTTAACTTGTTAATTTAGAATATTAGAAATCGAAAAGTTTTGTCCCGTGACCTTTTTCACTCCGCCCCTAGTTTTACAAGAGGTATTTTTTTCTCAAAAGAAGATAAAACCATTGTTTTGTCTATTAGATCCAAGAGATTTACCACTTTGGGCATTGTTAATTAACATAAAGATAATTCGCAAAAACATGATTAAAATCGCATATACACCCTCAAAACATATGAAAGAGTACAATTACATACACCAAAACATAAACAATAATCCACTACCCTCAGTTCCCTCGTATTCTTAAGAATTGTAAAAAAATGCTCCCATGTAATCTTTTTTTATACATAAATCAAGAAGAAAATAGTTCTTTATAGGTTCATGTTTGTAGTAAAGTTCCAATTAAATATATGTTCTGGAATTTCATGATGAAATATTGTTCTATTATTGAGGGGCACTTGAGGCCACATGTTATGGATATAAGTCATTTAATTAATGGGTTTGTACTACAAATAACATATTGTTTTGTTTGATTCTTTTAAGTATACTGCCATGTGCCCACGGCCATGTAATCGAAAGGGAAAAAAAAGTATGCTGCCATGTTCAAATCAAATATTTTATTTTCGATAAATAATTGTCAAAAAAGAATATCAAGATGAAATGATACAATAGGCTGTGACATTATAATATATATATTATAATGTCACAGCCTATTGTATCATTTTATCTTGATAATCTTTTTTGACAATTATTTATCGAAAATGAAATATTTGATTATATATATATATATATATATATATATATATATATATATATATATATATATGCTTTCAAATGCCCTTAGGCGTGACTGTGATATTATTATATGATGGAAAATATTTGAAAAAGAATTAAATTTTATCTTCCACTAAATGCTATAATAGACTGTCGCATGAAGGATAACTTCTGAAATCACGACATTTATTTCTCTCCGTGTTCAAAATCTAAAAGAGATGCCATTACAACAAAAAGCCTCTTCAAAATAAAAAATAATATATTTTATGTAAATGTATCATATTTGTAGCATACCATATTTCCTTACATATTTACTTCACACAAACAACTGAATAAATTATTCAGTACAAGCAATATAATTCACTTATTTCCAAGAGGTAAAATCTAAAAAGTGACTTGTATAAAATTTGGCTGGGTTTGTTTGTATTTTACCACTCACAAGTGAATCCAATGCAAATTCAAGAGACAGAACAAGATAAAAAGCCGGGTATTAATTTGACACACGAGCCCTCTTAACCCCTAACGTACATCTTTACCCAGACCATTTATTTACATGCCGCTCTCATCTCCTTCCTCCAGTCACATTTTCACTGGAGATATCCTTCCTTATTCAAATGTACTACAAAGCCATGTTGCACCGATACAGATATTACGGACATCGTATCCGATATGATACGACAATTTAAAAAAACTTATAAAAAAATACGATAATTCTATATATTATTTTATTAGTTATATTTTATATATTTTATTATATTTAAATGTTTAGATATCATATTTTGTTTGTAAGATATTAACAATTTATTATTTATATATATCTTGATGTAAAATTGTTTGTTTGTTATTGTTAGCTATATAATTAGATATTTTAATATTATTTTACTGATTTTATTATATTTGTTATCATATGTTTTAAGTATATATGTTCTTATGTTCCAAAACAAATACAGAAAGTATCCGTTATATTTTGAAGTAAAATATTCAGATACGTCATGTAACATTTCTCGTATGATATTCGAGTATCTGATATCCGATAGTATATAATTGGAACTTTGAAGTATCCACGTACATAAGCATAACATAACATAGCTACAAAGAGAATGATCAGTTGAATGCAAAACTGGAGAAGAACTGAAACAATGAGGATTGGATCCAATAAGACGGCCCAATAAAAGGCCCGCTTTATATCCCTCTGATTTCAAATCCTGAATTACATAAAAGCCCTTATAAAATAAGCAAAACACGAATCAGGGAACGGAATTCGAAAAATCACGCATATACTAAAGACATAGACAGACAGAGAAAGAGAGTATCATATCATATATACATACACACTGCACAAGAAAGAGAAGAAGAAGAGAGAAAACAATGGAGATGGGGTGCTTCTTCTCTCCATCTCTCTTCTTCTCCTTCCTTCACCTCCTCCTCCTCATCCAGTTTACGAGCGCCATTAACGCGCCTTCTGTCCACAACCTTCAAACCTTGTCATTTGACCAGGGGTATACACAAATCTTCGGCGATTCGAACCTCATGCTGGTTCGTGATGGGAAGACTGTTCATTTGTCCCTCGATGAGAGAAGCGGTATTGTTTTTAAAGGATTGTTGATTGTTTTTGTTTGGTTGGTACTTGGTGGGCGTTTTTATGATTTGTGAATATTTTTTGAAATGCTCAGGTGCTGGATTTGCTTCTGAAGATCTTTACCTCCATGGATTCTTCAGCGCTTCGATTAAGCTTCCTGCTGATTATGCAGCTGGTGTGGTCGTCGCCTTTTATGTGAGTTTTGTTCTTCTTTTTTCTGTTCCGATTTGATTTCTTGATATTTTGATGCAAAAGATTCGTTCTTTTTGGCGATTTTGTAGCTCTCAAACGGAGATATGTACAAAAAAACGCACGACGAGTTGGATTTTGAGTTTTTGGGGAATGTGAGAGGGAGAGAATGGAGATTACAAACGAATGTGTACGGAAATGGAAGCACGAGAGCTGGGCGAGAAGAGAGATACGATTTTTGGTTCGATCCAACTGACGATTTTCATCAGTATTCGATCCTTTGGACTCATGACAAAATAGTGTAAGCATTTCGATTTACTCGTTTAGTCTTAATTTTGTTGTAAGATTTAAGTTTGATATTTTTTTGGATTCTGATTCAGAAAGAATAAGCATTTTCCTTTTTGATGATAAATACTGAATAAAGCACTGACATTTGGATAAGAACGTGGGGATCATTCTGAAATTTGTATTCTTTTTATGGAAATTAAAATCTCTTAGAATCTATCGATAAATTCCTTTACATATTTCTAAATTTCCTGTTTTTAGCATCTGGATAAAAAAAATACACCCTTTTCAACCAAAAACCAAAAGAAAAAACAAATTAATCATATCTTGAATAAAATAATTTCCCCAAATAAGAAAGAAAAAAATTCAATCCAATTTTTCTTGGCCCCACTTTTCCTCTTATACATCCTCATTACATCGTCACATGATATCACCAACACAATAAATACACACTCACAACAATTCAACAAAAATAACCAAAAATCTAATCACATTTTTTCATCAAATCACAGATTTTACATAGATAATACGCCAATTAGAGAGATAAAAAACAGCAAGAAAATGGGAGCCGCATTTCCTTCAAAACCGATGTCTCTTTATGCCACAATTTGGGACGGATCGACATGGGCCACATTGGGCGGCCGGTACAAGGTAAATTACAAATACGCCCCTTTCGTTGCGGAATTTTCCGATTTGGTCCTCGAAGGATGTCCTGTCGACCCGTTAGACCCGTTTGTGACGACTTGTGAGGAACGGTTTGAAGCGTCGGTTTTGGGATTGGGTGAGCTGTCGAAAGAGCAGGTGTCCGCCATGGACTCGGTCCGTGCGAACCACATGAGTTATTCTTATTGTCATGATAGAAAGAGGTATGCTGTGCCGCTCGCTGAGTGTGAGGTTGGAATGGGAAGATTGTTTGGTGATGATGGGTCCAGGTTTGGAGAGAGAAAGAGGAAGAGAGGAAAGAGAAGCCGCATTGGTGCAGATAAGGATACGGCGATTTGAGATTTGAAATTAGGGTTTTATGAATGAGGGGTTAATAATATGATGATTGATTAGGGTTGAATTAGGGTTTGTGGGTGTATAGAGATTTAGTGAGGGAGATGAGTTGATTAGGGTTTATGATTTTGATTGGAGGGTAGGTGATGTGATGACATTAGATGGTGAGCGTATTTTTGGTACAAATTTCATGCATATAATATTTGTACTGCTTCTTGCCTTTTTTCCGTGATTATCTTGACTTACTATTGTCTGTTGATGGTGTTAAATACGTTCTTTTAGTTTAGGTCTATTTGAATGGTGAAAAATTATTGAATTTGCTATTTTTGAAATAAATAAAAATGAAAGAGATGAGTGATTCCATTATGTCACATGCGGATGGTAGCTTTACAGCTTGTGAAATGTAATGTTTAGAGACATGGATGTCAAATAAAAAGGATAATGCCCAATTGGCTACTGTGCAATTTGTTTCCTCACTTGCTGGCCTTCTTTGTTTTTCTTGCCTGCCTTTCTCTTTCTCTTTCTCTATCCTCTTTCTCTCTCTCACGCATTGTATAAATGCTATATAGTTGCAGTGTTGTGGGCCTTTGATGCACATGTCTGATTTACTCAAATTTATCTAGATTTAATGTCGTCATTTTGTATTTTATTATAGATTTATAAATTAACAGTAAAAATGGTCTTTCTAATTGTAGTCCTCAAAATTGCTGACTGAAAAGTATACATGAGTTGGAACTAGTTAGATAGCCGTTGGAAGCTGTATTGTAGGCCTGGTCCTGATACTGGATCTGAATATCTAACCAATGAGAAAAAAAGTCGTAAATGAATGAAAAGTGGGTTTAGAAAATGGAACTTATGTGATATTGACATGTCATTAATGAAAATTTTCACAGTGCTTTCCAGCTGGATGCCTCTGTGAGTTTTCATAGGTGCCAACTCAGAAATTATGTTGGGTTTTAGAGTTTTTAATATTTTAATCATGTGCCTCGAGTTTGTAAATGTCTTTAATTTAAGGCTTATATTTGACCCATGTCTTGCAAAAGATAAGCATTCATACATGGCATGTTCGATTTTAAGGATCCAACGGACTTTTCCAGTGCAGTTCATATCAATGAAAAAAAATATTTCTCTTTTTATCTAAATCATACATTTAGCGAATTTTTCTTAACCTAATTGGTTAAAACATTTACATATGTCGCAAGAGATCATAAGTTCAGATCCAGGCAAACATAATCATATTATATAATTTATGGGTTGATATACTTTGCTAAATAATAGCAAGATGACTGACGAAGTAGATTGAGTTAAAATTGATCATGTATTTATTATATAATATATTTTTCAAAATAAAAATATTGAGAGCATTATATAATATGTGTTAAAATATGTTCTTATTCTTTATTATTTTAACTGGCCTAAGCATGAAAATTATAAATAGTAAGGTTGCGATTATAGTGCTAGATCATAAATGAGTGATGCCATGCTTAGACAAGAAATTAGGGAAGCATTAAGTGAGTGATTTGTTGAGAAATGAGCCCCCCCTAGCTGCTGTTTGGTTGTACATAAATTCTTTGAAATTTGAATCTTTCCATCACGATTGCATTATTGCTTGTTTTTATCTTTTTGGTCTCCCTAAGTTAGTCAAATGACAAAAACTTACTTAACATAAGCACCTTAAATATCTAGAGTTCCAAATACGGGCCCAAGTTAGGTTTTGATGAGTTTGTAGGGGGCAACCTTATTAAAATTTCATTTTTATTTTATTTCAATCTATTTCACATTACTATCACTGAAATTAATGGCAGCCAGGGGTTGGCATGTGAGTGCATGATACTATAATGAGATTGAGGTATTATATTATGTGAATAATAAAAGGAATTTTCAAGTTTGAAACAGAAATTAGGGGGTCCCTTCACAGCAGGAGTTATTAATCTCTGTTAGGTTTGTAATAATAATATTGTATAGTTAGTTATGTCAGGAAGGACCATAAATTTATTCAGTTGTATAAGTTGTTGTTTGAGACACTATTCTATCCTATAGCAAGTTGGTACCCACCAAAATGAAATGCATTAAAAATTATTCATATTATTAATTATACTTATCAGACAAAGTACCTGATATAAATAAGATTAAATAGTCATATTAAATTTCAAACACCCAAACCTTTTTTTCAAGAAACAAAAGAAAAATAAAATGATAGCGGGCCTTAATTAATAGGTACAACATTGAGTGATTTCAATGTGTTTCGTATTTGGGCCTTTAGCAGAGTGTGTAGGCTTCCATCTTATTAAACAAGCAACAAAACGAAACAAAACAAATAAATAAAATCAAACACAGATTCCACACTCGTTTTTTCATAACTCCATAACAGAACAAACAAATCAAACAAAACCCAAAAACTATTCAAAAAACAAACACAAACACCTGAATTTACAAATGGCATAAAATGGTAAAAAAGAAGTATACACAGCATTTAAGAATCACGCCTCTGTCTTGAAGAAGAATAAGCTGACACAGCAGAACAAGATAAATCTATAGATTGCTTGGTCAGATCCAAACTCTTCTTCCCAATAATCCACACCATCAAAAAGAGTCCAACCCAACCTGAAATAAAACATTAAAAATAACATAACTAAAACTTCATTATCTTAATTAAAATTTAAAACGATAAAATGAAATGAAATGATAAGAATTTATACCAGAAACGATTGAGATTGCAATAATTGTAGAAATGGTTGCAGCAGAAATGACGAAAATTGCAACTGATAATGCACCGACGTAAATTGCGGTCAAAAGGGCAAAGAAAATTGCCAAGAAACCTCCAAATGCAGCGAGAGACATCAGAAGAGAGATTACAACTGAATTAACTGTCAGAGCCGCCAGAAACGCCATGAACACCAAAACCCCGGTCAGCGAAATCAGCGCTATCGATCCAACCTAGCCATATTTAATCAAAGTCTAAATTAGTCATCAGATTCAAACCAAAGTCTAAAATCAATCAGTAATGCGCAAATTTAACCAGTGACACATATCGAATGAGAACAAGAGGAAAGATTGAAACAAACTGAAATAACAAAGAGATGACGCAGAGCGCTGCCTCGGCGAGTCCAGGCGATCAGATTCGCGGCGGAGTTTCTAGAAGCGTCCCTCAGCCGCGGCGCGTGCTCCGACGCGGCGTCCTTGACCCGGCGGATCAGCGGCTGAGATTCTCCGCCGTGGGAGTAGACGACGCCGTCGAAGAAGCTTCGGAAGACGGCCGGCAGCGAGTCGTCAGCGGAGGCATCCGGGCCGTCGTCGATCTGGATGGAACGGTCAGGATTGTTCTTCATGCCGTCGGGAAGTTCGGAGGAGTTCACTTCTTCCTCTTCTTCTTCTTCTCCGAACTCTGTGGACATTGTTGGAATGGAAATGAAGTCAAGATTAAAACGATTGGAAGTGGGAAAGAAAGGGCGAATTAATTAGTGAGAAATGGACTGGTGAGACGTGTCCAATTGTTTCAGATGCCACGTCGATTACTGATGTAAGACCAGTCTGTATCTTTCTTTTCCAATCACGAGGGAATATTTATTTCGAAGGCCCAAATTATAAATGGGCTAAGAAATATATTAATAACCATATTTGAGCTGAATGTATGTAAGTTTATTTTCATGGACGGGAAGAAATAAAGTATAATGGGCTTTAATGGGCTCAATAATTTATAAATTTCTGCTCTGGAAGGCCCAAATAAAGTAAAATAAAATTAGGATGAGAAATTAAATTACAGGTGCCCCCTGTAATTTGAGAAGCAAGCATGAATGCATGCAAAAAATATAATTTCTCTCTCTGATGTGGTCCTAAAAACTTTAGTATTTATCTGTCTCTCTGTATAGATATAAGATATTAATTTAATGATACCACCTTTAATCTATACACGAATAGTTGGGAGCAAAACATGCTGTCTTTTATCTAAGGTCGTTTTCATGAGCGTGTAATTTTGCGTTGAGGTCCCCGCAAGTTTGTTATATTACATTCCGTGTTTGAAGACTGGAACAGATTTTGGCCACTCTGGATAGAGACACTTAACAGTACTTCTCTGTAGAGATAGAGACAAACAGTTTTTTGTGTTTTTCTTTGCCTCCTCTGAGATTTAAATATTTGAACCACTAAATCAAGGTTCATTTGTTCTTAAATCATAATAAGAAAAATAAGATTATTAAAAAAAATTGAAAAGAAAATTGATTATATTTATTCAAAGATAAGATGAAAAATGAAAAGAATAAATGGGGGAGCAAAAAAGGACAGAAGGAGTTCAATCATAGAGCAATGGATTGCAAAATCATTTCTGAACACATGTTTGCACTGCTCCCCTAATAAATTCTCTCATATTTATTTATTACGTATAATAAATAAATATATGATATGAACATGATACACATATTTATAGACTATAGACTATAGTAACGCAATAAATGCATCTACTGAATAATGTCCGGATTTAGGTGCGATCATCCCTACACATTGTTCCCTTGATTAATTTATTTCTTTTCATTTCATTTCGGTTTGTTGTTTCGTTTTCTTTTTAAAATTTGGACATAATGATACTGTTTCAATACATATTAAGTCTGGTGCAGTTTATATCGTATTAATTGTTTCTTTCAATTTTAGTGGTAGCTAGGAGAAGCTAGGTACCATGGTCCATTCGAGGTATAATTTGATTTGATATTTTGTCTATACATTCGACCCGTTCAATTTAAGGGGCCCATATATTTGTTGCCGCATTATCAAAATAGTGTCATACATGCCTTTGCAATTACATTCACTAGACTAGATAAACAAGCTTTAATGTTATATATCTAAATTCTAAGTTTATTTTAGTTTGATTATCCCACATTTTTTCTTTTTATTGGTGAAGCTTCTAGTATAATCTTAGTACAATTTTGTGCCAATTATCAAAAAACGCACCCATTTGAACACCAATCTTTTCTAAAAACAAATATATAATTTTTTTTAAATTAGTATACCTTTAACCCTATAAAATCATTGTTTATCCAGTATAATATTTTTATCATGTATATTTTTATCAAATATAAGGATATTTGAAATGAATTTTTTGTTTCCAGATTAAAAGGAAAAAACGATGAGCCCAGCAGAAACGGAAAATAACCTGGATATTGTTTGCCATTTTTTTAAACCTTAATTTCTCTGTCACATAGCATTTCTGTTGATATGTAGTCGGTCCGGCCGCGACCATTGTCAAATTCCTTTTATATATATATATATATATATATATATATATATATATATATATATATATATATTAGTGTCTAGTACATTAACTGGTTCAGCCCAACCTTCAGCCCCACACCATATTGTTCTGAAAAAAATTTAAGCTTGGTTGGTACTAGTAGTTATTGCATTAATCTATTTAAGTAACTCCAATTTACATTCATTTCTCAAGATGAGACTAATCAACTAGTCCCTTTTCCACTATTTGGTTTCGGGGTGTAACAATATATATATATATATATATATATATATATATATATATATATATATATATATATATATATATATATAGTGTGTGTGTGTGTGTGTGTGTGTGTGTTTGTTAAAAACAATATATATATTTTTGAAAAGATTAGTACATATATGAATGTATTATTCACTATTTGTATATATTATGAAGATATTATCAAAGATAGTATACAGGTTTAAAAAGAATGTATATGTTTATATAACCACTAGATATGTATTAATATAAAACAGTATATATGTGTTTTATAAAATTATTATATATGTCCAAGATTATATGAATTTTTTTTTTCAAAGTAGCACTTTTTTGAACAATAATTAATCAGATGACGCTATTTTGCAAATAATTGGATATCTAGCACTTCCGCCAGAGGTTCTGGCAGAACTAGTAATTTTTATTTTTGTTGATCCCGACCATTTGGAACCCTTAAACATGCTTAATTCAGGAAAAAAAGCCAATTTCGCTAAAATTTATTTTTTCAGGTTAAACTCGTAATTCAGAATGCCAATTAGCTCAAAAAATTATGAATTCATAAGTTCCGCTAGAACCTCTGGCGGAACCGCCTATTTTATATTTTTTTTGACTCTAAACAGCCATGAAAATTTAGCCAAAAAAAAAAAAATTATTGTTCATAGTTCTGCCACCGCCTCTGGCGGAACAGTGATTTTTTTTTTTTGCTAAATTTTCATGACGGTTTAGAGACAAAAAATATAAAATAGACGGTTCCGCCAGAGAGTCTGACGGAACTGCTGAATTCGTAATTTTTTGAGCTAATTGGCCTTCTAAATTAAGAATTTAACCTGAAAAAATAAATTTTACCTAGTTCCGCCAGACCCTATGGCGAAACTGGCTTTTTTTCTTAATTAAGCGTGTTTAAGAGTGCCAAATGGCCGGGATCAACAAAAATAAAAAAATCACTAGTTCCGCCAGAGCCTCTGGCGGAACTACTTCAGTTCCGCTAGACCCTCTGGCGAAAATGCTAGATATCCAATTATTTGCAAAATAATATTATCTAATTAATTATTGTTCAAAACAATGCTACTTTCCAAAAAAATTCAGATTATATGCGATAAGACAATTAGTCCTACACTAAAAATAAGTTATAAAATCACAAAATAATTTTGAACTTGAGAGGCTAGTGAAACCAGTCAACTGTTGACTGGTTGACCAATGTACGAGGTGCTATATCAAAACATTCAACATACATTACTTCAATTTATTCCATGGTTTAGATTAGTATCTATCTCAAACCTTGAAAAATTCCACTAAATCCTTCTAGCTAAAAGGAAACAAGAAAAACAATAAAAAAAGTTATAATGATACAAAAAAAGATGTAATTATATTCAAGAAATATTAAGCTTTCTTCATAAGAACACATGCACCCTTTTTCTCCTTTTCTACTTTGCATGTGCAAATGATAGAATCAAGCAATGACCGAACTTCACCTTTAGTCACCTCAAACTTCAGTTTAGCTCAGAAAAAAGAACAAAAAAAAAAGAGAAAAAAAGTAAAAACAAAAAAGAGAGAGATACATCATACATGCACGCATGTTTTAATACACTAACTACTTTGTGAATCTCTCATACTCAGATTTTGTTCTCTCTTTTTCCTTCTTTTGTTCACACTAACTAAACGAAACAAAAATCATATGATCGACTTTAGTCATAAATAATATAAATGTTCGATCAGTCGTGGTCCGATCCCTGCCAGTCTGGTCTGCCTAAGGTGAACTCCAAGCTTGGGATGTTTAGCTCAAGGTTAGATAACTGTGAGTTGTTTGATCTGCATGTTTCGTTGTTCTGTTGCAAAAAATGATATATAGTCTCAATTCATTCAAAAAAAAAATGATATATAGTAGGTTAAAGAAGGACAGAATTTTTTTGCAAGTTAAGAGAGTATGGTTTACCTGATCGGCTTGACATGATAATCCAAGTTGTCGATTTGAATCCATGTTACAGGAATTCGCTAGAGGCCAGGGATCCCTGCTGAAATTATTCAAGAAAAAAATATTCAGGGCCATAAGAGGAACAAATTGTCAAAAAATAATAATAAGAAGAAGAACATAAGTATCATGCATACTAGTCTCAAGATAATGTTATCAAAAGTAAAGTGATACATATTCAACACTTTAGAAAATCGGCATAATATGTACTTTTTTTCCCATTTTCTTTATTCACTGGTCGTTTTTCAAATCAAAATCGTTCTACATTAGAATGTATGTTTTTTACTATGAATGTAAAATGAGAAAAAGACATAAAGAAGAGGTGCTTGTTAATTCTTTAATAGATGACGAATAGTCAGTTCAAAACCTTTCGCAATGTGCATGTTTCAAATTTCTCCATTAAGATTTTGATTGTATTTCTTTTTCTTTTTTCTTTAATTTTCTTATTGAAGGATTCAATGGTTACACTCCATATATACATCACATACAAAGCATTTTTAACATATATTATTGGAGGATAATAGTAACTAATGAAAATAAGTGCAGTAGCTTCGTTAATAAAAAAATTAGAAACTTAGTGCAATGACACGACACTCAAATTAGACGAACCACATATCTAAAGTATCATTCATGCCTATCACTCAAATGATACTTCACAATTTTCAACTCCATTTGTTTGATCGAAAAAACAAGAAGCCTCTTGTTTTTATACCAAGTATCATAAAAAAAAGAACAAAAGATAAGAAAAAAGAGAGCAAAAAATAGAGAAAAGAAGCCCCAAAGAGACAAAGTCTTATTTCTAGATATGAGAGCATGTCAAGTCAAAACAATGTCCTGCTAAGCACAGGCGATGCATTGAAAAGAAAGGATTAATAAACAATGTACCTATGGTGGAAAAGGACAATTCTACCCCTCAGCCTCACACAGCATCAACCCAATTTTTAATTCTAATAAAAACAAAGTATTGAAGGGGAAGCTCAAGTCAATGGATATGAGAGAGTGAAGGGACATTTTGGTCTTATTTGTGATAAAACATTTGCCCACTGCTAAACCTCATCCTATTAGATTAGATGTTACATAGGTTCCTCATTTCAAGATAAAGATTTACATACATAGTTTCTCATAGTTAACTTGTATCACGTTATCTTTCTTTTTCTTTTCTCTCGATCTGTACTATTCTTGGCTTTGCCCTAAAGCCAAACAACTAATCACTCAGACAGACATGAGAAGAGAAACAAAGCACAAAAAGAAAAAGCTGAGCTGCTACACTCCTTTGTTCATCAAATATGAACTTTTACACATGTGTGTTTGTGTGTGTATGCAAACACTCGAACAAACAAAGCACAATGGCCATGCAAAAGTTAAAGTTGTACTGGTACTGGAGCTGGCAGTGGTACACGTCTTATATGAGAGAGAGAGAGAGAGAGAGAGAGAGAGAGAGAGAGAGCATTGTACCTTGATGAGTTACTCCATCTGGTTGAAGTGTTGGTGAGAGAGTAATCCTTTTCATTGGGTGGACTCGGTCTATCAGAGCCTCGCTGGTCCATGAACCGCCTTATGTCTAGCTCGCCACTGGACGTGAAATCATCCTCTCCCATCCCCTCCATTTGACCTAATTCATGTTTTGAACAAAAACAAATTCGTCTAATCATCAGAAAAATAATAATGAAGATTTGTTAAAAGGTTGAGAAAAAAACAAAGAATTACCTGATGAGTTGGCAGGCTTGTCAGTGCTCTTCACAGTTCTATACATCTGCTCAGAGAGCGTGACAAAAAAAAAAAAAAAAAAAAAAAATCAAATTTCAGTCTTTCAGAGTGAAAGAGAGAGGTTTTTGGACTTGTCTTGTGATGTAAAGAGATATAAAGAGAAAAGAAAGAGATGCAGGTCGAACTGATATCTTCATAGAAAAGAAAGGAAATAAACAAGGGAAAATAATGAAAAGAAAACACAAGTGAGTTATTCTTCTTTTATCTTTTCTTTCTCTTTTCCATCTTTTCAAGGTTTTATTTGCTGTGTGTGTGACAATTTTCCAAGAATGGCAGTTTCTTGTCATAGTGGATCGACTGACTCATTTTCTCATTCATTCATTCATTGATTCCCGATCATGCTTCCATTGACAACTGTGCCATGAATGAGACGAGGAAACTTCAAAGTTCAACCCAATTAAAAATGTAGAACAAACCTACACCCAGAACCTTAGAAAACAACATAAATGCACATTTATAAATTCATTATTCAAACAAATCATACCTGTAAATGGCTTTTCACATGAGCTAGTGTAAGATCCTTCACATCCATCAACTCCAGAACTGATTTTGGCGTCGCCCCTAAAAATTATCACAAAAAAATCCATAATCAAATTACCCAACAAAATCAAAATAACATCAATACATGTTACATAATAAAGTTTATAACATTGGAAATAATCATACGTTCATGTCCGCCTAAGAGCTCAACGGCATGAACAAACCGAGCGTGAAGAGTACTAGTCCACCTCATCCGTGGGGCACGCATGCTTCTTTTCGCCGGGAGTTTCGACACGAATCTAGATCCGATTCCATACTGACTAGCGTGATGATATCCGTTAAACCCTTTAAACGGGTTCATCTCGTTTGAGAACCCATTAAACCTCGTACCTGGTCCGATCAACATGCGGTGGTACGCCGACCCATTAAGCAATGGATTCATTTGAAATGACGGGTTTGTCGGTACTTGGTCGAGGGTTGAAGAAGGAGGAGGAGGCCATGTTAAAGGGTATTTATGTCCGTAAAAGCAAGGCATGGTGGAGTTCTTAGGGTCTGGAGGTAAAAATGGTGAGGTCATAGCGCTGGTGCTGGCTGTGTTTGTGTTGTTGTATATAGGGATTCCTCTGATGGGTCGAGAGCCATCGGATGAAGGAATGAACGGAGAGGATAAGGGCTCAAGGCGGCGCCAAGGGCTCTCAGCCTCAGCTGAGGCAGGAGAAGGCTGGGAGAGGGAAAGATCGGTGTAACTATCGCTGTGTGACTTGGGCCAACCGTTGGTATGGCGCCACGTCTCTCTGTTGGGGCCGAGAGCCGTGTCGGAGAGGGAGGATGGAGCGGAGTTAGGAAGACTGATGTGGAGCGAGAGGTCCGGCGTGGCCGCTGATGTGGCCTCCATTGATAGCCTGGCTGGTTCCTTATGGTTTGAACTTGAAGTTTGATTTGTATGAATTTGTTGTGAGGTGAGGTTTTGAAAAGGAAGGAGAGGAGAGGAGAGGAGAGAGGAAGAAACTTGTAGGGTGGGTTTGTTTGTCGTGGTTAGGTGCCAGTATTAAAAGGGGAGGAGATTGTGAGGAAGAAAGGGGCCGGGGAGGGAGAGAAAATGACAGTGGAGGGCAAACTGGTAAAAACGCGAGCTAGGTTCCAGCCCGGATAATTCGGGTTATAAAAACCATCACTATTAGTGTCTAGACAGAGAGAATCATAGAATATATATATATGAGAATTTTAAGAGCATGAATAAATTATATAAAAAAGCTGATTTTGATAGTGAGAGAGAGACTCGTGTGTGTGTTTCGCTTTTGATTCCATTCTTTTTCTTCCGCTCCCTTCGGATTTGGGCTCCTTTTTTTTTCTCTGGCAAATATTGTCTCTTTTTTTTTAATGTGAAGGAAATAGGTGGATGAGGTATTAGGGGTTTTTCGTTCTAACATAATAAATGGATTGGACCCAACATCATTTAGGTTTACAAATTGCAATATTACACTAATAGGATAAATTTTGCGGTAGGTTATTTAACTTTTAAAATTGATCAAAAAATTACTAAGCTTTTAATTGTCCAGTAGATATTATTCAATTTTCAAAAATTATCAAATATGTTACTCAAATTTTAATTATTCTCTATAGAATACTTAACTTTCAAAAAATAATTAAATTAGTCACCAAGTTAATTAAAAATTTAGTGACTTAATCGATCTATTTGGTCATTTTTGAAAATTAAATGACCTATCAAGAATTTGACTTGTCTGAAACATGACAAGAATTTAATTCAAAAGTGCAGTATTAATTGTAGATGTGCCGTTAAAGAGAATTGTAGAGAAATGGAAGATTGATTCACAGCTTTGGTTTGGCATCTCCAACAGGAGAGAGAGTATTAATTTTTCATGAAACAACTGACTACGTATTGTCATGTTCTTTTTCCCTTTCTTGTTTTAATTAATGCTTCGCATCTTTGCTCTTTCGATAAAATTACTTCTTCGATGGTAAAAAATGGCTCATCAACTCTCTCTGTCTGTCACCAAAAATTACTGCCTCTCTTCTTCAATAAATTGCCACTTTTTTCATGCTAGCTCCTCCTTTTTAGGGTTGGTTTTGTATCTCACATCAATTCCAACCCATTTCTCTGTAGAGAGAGATTCGTGTAAGTAAAAAAAAATCGAGTCACTATACATTTTACTACATATAAATAACAAAATTTATGCCCAAAGCAAAAAAGTGACTTGATTGTTATTTATCCTAATTTAATATGATAAAGAAAACTAAAACAATTTAGGGCTTGTCTTCCTAGCTCAAGGATCATAAATAAATAAACAAAACCGAAAACAAATAAAGAATTGTCAGGTGGCCAAAAGTTAGCTAGGCCCATTGACCAAAAGTTTTTTTTTTTTTGAATAATTCAAAAGGGTGTTTTTTGGCATATGTGTACTTAAAGTACTAATTAATATTATAATTGAGGACAATAAATTAAATAAGATATGTATAATCTAATCACTATGAGATCTAATTAATTATGGCATGCATGCATACATACAAAATGATGCTCCTTCTATTTCTAATTCTAATTCTCTTTTCATAGTCCCAAATATTCCATCCAATCTAGCAACAACCTTGTCTAGTATTATTATGTTATCTCCACATGCACAAATCACACACCCAAGTTGACTCTCCCCACATAACATTGCATGATCCCTAAACCCTAATAATTTTGAATCTCATGTGGTTCTTTATCTTGTTGATATCTATGTTGCCATCAAAAATGTCTCGAAATTACCCTAATAATTTTGAATCACATGTGGTTCTTTATCTTGTTGATATTTATGTTGCCATAAAAAATGTCTCGAAATTACCCGTTAAAAAATGCCTCAAAATTAGTGTCACCCTTTTTTATTTTGACATTATCAAGCTAACATAAAAGGATTTTTTATAAGATAATTCCATACACCTTTTAACTTTTGCGAAACAAAAATAAAGTCTAGGATGCATACTCTATAATAATGATTGTAACCAAGGGCAGAGCCAGAAAGGATTTATAGGGTGAGTCGAGAATTTTTTCATAAAGTAGTTTGTAGTCCAATGGTCTGGCCGCTTGTTCGTGTATCAAATAACATGATTTCAAATCCAGGTGGCAAACATTTTTTCTATAACTTTTCTAAATAAATATATATGAGAGAAACGGGAATCGAACTCTCATCATTAAGGCGATAAGCAATAAAACTTGGGCTGGATAGCCATCCGAACACAACTCCACATGTGATACAAGAGTAACATAAAATATAAAATATTGATAAGGGAGCCGAAATCAAACTGTCATGGGGGGAGCCGGGGATCCTGCAGGCACCCACCTAGCCCCCCCCTGATTGTAACTAGCTAGTTTTATATTTAATTTTTTTTTTTTTGAAGCGAAACTTTAGTTTTCGTATTTAATTTAAATGAGAGTAATTTATGTAGATCTATAATAGTTGATATCTCCAATAGTAAGAAAGATAAATAAAGAAGAAAAAGTCTTTTTTTATATGCAGTCATGAATTATGGTATAGTATATTTTAAACTCAGAACAATTGCATAATATGAAACTTTCTAACTAACATTTTCAGAAAATAGATATGTATTAGAATATGAAGATTTAAGTTTTATACTATTTAAAAGATTACAACTTAGTAATCAATCTTATGTAGTAAATAATATACATACTTATTTATAACATTCTATCAGAACCCACAAAGACAAGTGCCAAAATAGATCCTTGAAGTTACAGTCGAGAAGCTTTATTATTGGGAACAACAACTTGCTTTTGAATGCCTTTTAACTTTGATTTTTTTGAAAAAGTTAGAGAATTATTATATTTGATTACAAACAATAATAATGAAATATATAAATAAGTTGTGCAGATGAACAAACATAGGGTTCCATTTCGAAAACCCTAGACCATGAAGTTCATTAATGGTGGAAACACCCCTACAAAATAAAAAAAATTGAAAATCAAATGAGGCACAGTATTCTCGCAGAGAAGAATTGAAATAAAAAATAAAAAAGGGTGTGAATGTCACTGAATTCTAGCTCGGATTCCCAAGCTCCTTATGTGCAGTAGACTTTACCATAATAAATAAAAACCCTAATAACCCCTCTTTGTCACCCCACCCCTTTACAGCCCTCATTTATTACATTAGAACAGTCTTATTATTATTTCATTTCATCACTCACAGACACTCTCTCTCTCACACACACACACACACACACACCAAATAAATACTCTATCTATGCATATTTATTGCTTTGGCACATATATGGTTAAAATACAGTCTAGAATGTAGAGGTAGATGTATTTGACTCTGTAGAATAAGGAAGAACCAATTAAAAAATGTATGTGTATATATATTATATATCTAGTGTGTGTGTGTATATATATATATATATATATATATAATATATAATAGGGTAATTTGAGAGGGGGCTCAAAGACAGAAGTAATTAAGAAGTTTAGTCAATTTGGATTGAAGTAGAATATTCTTCACACCATGCTGTCCCAATTAATTTGACATACTTCTATGTTCCATGGTCAAAAGATGCTTTTGAACGAGTGGTTAATGTTTTTACCTACAAAATATGCTTATCATATTATAAGAAAATTACTTTCAGCTCATACTCTCAGGGCTTGTTTGGATGTGTAAAATTTTCTAGTATAGGATTATGATATTTCTAGGGATTAGAATTTGCAAAATTTAAATACTAGAATATTATAAATTCTAGGATGTAAAAAAAAGTAGTATATTTGGATGCAAATTAGTAAATTTGTAGGAAATGTGTCTATATGAGTTTTCTATAATATAATATAATATAATATAATATAATATAATATAATATCATATAATATAATATTTATTAATTTTCTTAATAATATTTAACTTACTAATAATTATTTATTAATTTTATTATTTATTATCTGAAATTACTATTTATGATAATCTTAATATTATTTGTATTTTTTAATCATTATTTATTATTTATAATTATTACTTATTATTTTCTGAATTATTATTTATTAATTTATTAATTATTATTTATTAATTTATTAATTATTATTTATGATTTTTAAATAATTGTTATTAATTATTTAATTACTATTTATTATTTTTAATTATATTTAATGATTTTTATACATTAATCATTTAATTTTTCAACTATTATTTATTATTTCGAAAATACTATTTATTATTTTTTAATTTATTTAATTTTATTAATTTTAAAATTATTATTTTTGTTGTTTTGAGTTATTTATATTTTAATTATTTTTTTTTTGCTATTTATTATATTTTCATTGTGCCTTATTATTTTCTAAATAGTATTTATTCAATAGTATAATATATACATCCCTAAAATTTCCTAGAAAAAAAACTTACCAAAAAGCTAAGTTTTCATTCTTCTCTCTTTTCTATACAAAATTTCCCTAAAAATTCCTAAACCCCATCCAAACCTGCATATTTAAAACTCTAGGAATTTTTCCCTATCCTAAAAAATACCAACAAATTACTAGCCATCCAAACAAGCCCTCGGTTTTTTCAACATCAAATATTATTCATACTACTGTCTAAGTCTTGACGACAACTTTACAAAAGGGTTTATATTTGTTGTTGAACTCATGTCGGTTACTTTGTCACCTTCATTCTTGTCATAGCTAAACTATAACTGGTGCGCTAAATCTTGCTAGCTCAAGTGGTAAGTCACTCCGTCAAGTTTGATAGAGAAACTCAAGTTCGAGTTACGAAAAACACATCTACCTCAATATTTTGCAAGCCTAACAACCCATTATATTGTCTAAAAAAAACTACAACTGTTGCATGTAATATCACAATAATTACATACATGTTTCTATATACATATTTTCTTAAATATTTGTGGTCTTTTTTTTTTATGTTGCAGCAGGCGAATTGCCTTGCTGAGATATCATTGATTAGAAAAAAAAGTTCGTGTACAATAAAAATGGATTTACAAGCATGATGAAGGAAATAGAAAAGAATATAATCGAGCACCCTATTGCCCAAATTACCCCTAAACCTAGCAGTACTCCTTCCAATTTCTAGTATGATGAAGGAAATAGAAAAGAATATAATCGAGTCGTCTGGTGAGGTCTTTTGTGTGCGAAGATCAATTGTTTCCGACCTTTCCAGATCAGCTTGTCCGTATCCCATGCTCTCCGGCCTTCCTTGTCTTTGCCGATTACTTGCTTAACCTAGAATTCAGTTACGTTATGCACCGTATCTAAGTCATACCCCTTGTGCATCCACACTCCTCTTGCAAAATCACAATGGAGAAATAAGTGTGTGGCGGTTTCTATGATTTGTTGTCGGCACATGGAACACTCCTCTTGGTTTGATCATCCTCTTTTAAAAAGGTTGTCTTGGTTCATGAGACGTTCTAAGGGCATTTGCCATGCAAAGAAACAGATTTTTTCGGGACATTTTATTTTCCATAGTCGCACATTTTCTTTGGATGTGGTATTCATTAGGTGTAGTAACCTATAAGCCGAATTGGTCGTGAGTTGACCCGAGACCTTCCATCTCCGCCTTGGTTGATCACGTTGGGTGGTTGGATTGATGAGAACAAGAATGAGGAAAATGTCTTGTGCCTCGGATCGTATTCTCATATCCGGTGACGTAAGGAACAATTAAAAATCGACATAGCCACTAAGGATTTGGGCTACCATAAATTGGTCATCACGGAGGATCCATATAGCGTGGGAAAGAACGATTTTAGAGTACCGTCTAACGCCCATATGTCATTCCAAAAGTTGATACTCAAGCCGTTTCCCAATTCATAAGAGATAGAAGTATTAAATATGGGTAGAAGGCCGGCTAGTTGAGTAAGGAAGAACAACAATGGTTGCGATGTCATTTTTAGGTCGTTAAGGTCATTAAAATCGTAGAGCAATTGTATGGTTTTTGCCCACGTGCTTTCCGGTTTCGTTTTCCAAACCCAAAGCCATTTCAAAAGAAGTGAAATGTTTTGTTTTTTAATAGACATTAACCCTACGCCTCATTTTCTTTCGAGAGACATAGACGGTCTCAAGCAACCAAGTAATGTCCGTCCGAATATTTTTTGTCTCCTCTGCAAAGAAATGCTCTCGCAAGTCTATTATTTCGTCGACTAGCCACATCGGAAATAAAAGGACTTGCTTTTCATAGGGTGATAAGTTAGAGTAAGACGGATTTCATCAACGTTAGCCGACCCCCAAAAGAGATGATTTTTCCTTGCCAAACCCGCTAGTCTTTTTTGAACTTTCTCAAGGATAGACCCATATATCGCCCTAGATAGTTTTCTCGTAGTGAGAGGGAGACCTATGAGTTTATGTGAAAAGTTTTCCACTTGGCAATTGAACTGGAGTATAAATTATTTGTGGTCTTAAATTACTTAGAACATTTCCTTCAAAAAAAAATTACTTAGAACATTAAATTGACGAAAAAATTATAATGGCATCTAAATACACTTCTCACTATAAGATCATGCAACTTTCTATCACAATTTAGCCCCAAAATGGTCCCTAGCACATTTAACAAGGTCCACTTTATAGGTTGTTGCTTTGAATTAATGTATTATTCATTTTAGTTTGAAAACAAGCCACTTTATATTGGAAAAAAGTTACATACGAATGTCAATCTATACTTTTGTAAGTGTGTTTGATCCTTATTTTTTTGTGAGAAAAGAAAAGCAACATCAACTAATAATTATATGGAAAAGATTCTTAGGAACCACTAGTACAAATATGACAAATGTATGGACCAGTGAAGAGATGCCACGTTTGATAAAGAGAGAATAAAGGAAAGAGGATTGTTAAATTAATAATTGGGTAATGATGATGCATGGAATGAAAGGTCAAACTGTGGGGATTTGTGAAATACGAAGAAGAAGAAGCGAGATTCCCGCGGGTCACGTGACAGCAAGATGTCCTCACGTGAGACCCTTAACTTGCTTTTGGGTATTAGGAATAAATAGAAATTAATAGACTAGTTATATTATTCCTTGCTTTAGCTTTAATCCAAACTCAAACATGGTATGATATCTAATCTAGGTTTAAAGTTTCTGCATGCATGCAATGCAGCATCTGATGTCAGAATATTTTTAGCCATCTCCAACTTGCACCATTACCATAATAATATACTGTTAACTTAATGTTATTAAACCTCAAGTTTTGAATATTTAATATTCTTTAAGTTATTTATTTCTGGGTCTCTTGTTAGTGTGATATTAGATTATACAATAGTTAGAAATATACATATTTAATTTATAAGTACAAAAATGGGGGACTTGTAAAATGGGGAAGATGATGATGTGATGATTAGAACTTAAAGGTTAAATAATTAAATAAAAGGGGCAATAATTAGAAAAGCAAATCTCAAGGACATTTGGGAGAATGGATTGCTCCGTGGATTCTGCCCAAATCCTCCTCCATTGACCTCTCTCTCTCTCTACATTTCGATTCACCTCACTTTGTATTTAAATTGCTAAATAGTTTATTAATATAAGTATAAAATAAGATATAGAAAAATAACATAACATTCTTGGTGGGGCCCAAGGAAAACATACCAGAGAAAGGACAATGCTCAAGCCATGTCCATGCCCCCATGCATAAATATATTTTGAAAAGTTTGTCTCTCAAGTCTCAAGACAAGAGAGAAGCTTCTCCATGTGAGGCTATGCCAATTCCCAAGTCAATTAATTACCTATATATGTGGTCCTTATCCTTACATGCACTTTCATACAATAACCATAATCTTAATCTCACAGCTAGTTATTTCATTTTTTGACACCCTTGTGTACTTAGTAATCTGATAATTGACTGCAATATCACATTATTACATTAACTATTATGCATATTCATCAAGAAAACCCTACTCTTTTTACTTATCTTCATTAATTTCAAATAAAAATCAGTAGGCTTTATTCTTATTCTTCAAGAAAAAAAAGAGTATCAGCCAAAGTTTGGTCATTTCTTAAACCTTGAAAAAGATCTCAATTGATATTTAGCTAGTCTCTCAACGCACTAATAGTGAATTTGAGTCTCAGAAAAAAAAGAAAAGGGAATCAAACTTAGACTTTGGACTAAAACTAAGACCCAAAATTCCTTTCAATTCTAATCAAATTTTTTTTTGAGGGTCCAATTCTAATCAAAATTTTGGATCTTAGATTCAATTGAAGTGGAGTATAAATTTTGTACTATAATTAAACTTCATCACACACTTTTGAATATATATATACATTTATTGATGTTGAAACGACATGTCAAACATACTCGTTGATAAATGATAATACAGCTACAGCATGTCATGTTTTGATTACTTGGCAGTAGATAATAAATCTGTAACTATTTTCTGTATAATATGTCTCTCCAGGAACTTACCATCTTCATTTTTAATCAGTATTACTCAAAGAATAATGTCCAAAATTATTAGAATAATAACCAAAGAATAATAAATATTACATGCCAATAACCCACATAAGATTCAAGATTGGCCGGTGATCTGTCAGCATTTCGAAGCTAAGTACATACACACATGTTCCATATATTTATTATAATTTTATTTTTTAATCAACTTATTTATAACCACACATATGGTTATACCGGTTTGAATCACAGAAAATCAGGATTGATGAATATGAGGAACGCAGTGGCTGTCGCAGTAATAGGCTTTAACTAGCCTTTCTTTTTTCTTACATACAAATTATTAAATGATGATGACCCCATCATTCATTCACATTCACTTTGTTTCTGTTCCCATGATCCTCTCTCTCTCTCTTCAAACCAAACAATGCCTTACTTGTATAACACTCTTTAATCTCTCTAGAGAGAGAGAGGCTGCATAGCTAGATGGGCAGAGATTTTGAGGTCAAAACACAGTTTTCTTTGCTTTGCAATAAGACTTTCTTTCCTCTTTGTTACAAATCCTCCAACATTTCTCCCCCTTCTCTTTCGGGGTAATAAAATTATGACATTCATAAATTATGTAATTTTTACTTTCAATGAAATATCTTTTGTTTATGGTTGGAGTAAAACTTACTAAAATATTTATCATTAACACATGTTTTACTTGGTAATTTAGCATTTTATTTTCATTAGGAATTTGGAAATATTGGGGAAATGTTGGGGTGCTCTAATATATTTCTACATAAATGTGTATCATATTTATCTCTAGGGGATATATAGCTGTGCACTAATACTTAGGGCAAGACATATTCCTCTTAATTAGATAATGTCATGAATTCATTTTTTATGGATTAATGGCTAGTCTATGTCCTTGGAAATTTGCAACGGTTTGGCTAGGCATTTAATGCGGCTGGTTAATTATTTCTGCCTTGGAATTTCACTCAGAATAATTTTAATGGATAATTTGTGACTTATTCAGATCTTTCAAGCATTTTTTGCTAGTAAAAGTATATGATTTTCATTATTAATTTTGTTCATCATTCGAGGAAATATCAAACTCATAATTACTAGCTAGATTGATACAAGTTGTTGGGTTTCCTTTTATGAGATAAGTTTCTTATACTATTCATCCGTTAAAGTCAGTTGCGTATTTGTCTAGTCCAAATATATTTTTGTGTTCATTTGACGTGATTGGAAAAAGTGAAGTACCTCCAATAGCTAAAAGACAATGGATCAATCATATTTCACCACTAGTTCAAAATAAACACTAAATGACTAACTCCTAGCTGTTGTTTACTAAATCTTCTCATCAGTCATCACTAAATTTGTGTTGCAAGTTTAAACAATCAATTATGAAGGATTAATTTCCAAAACCCAAATGTGGATATCTATCTTCACTAGGAAATAATTTACTACATGGCAGTAACTTTTTACTGGAAGGTAATTAATATGGATGGAGATACAAAACAAACTTTCTTGTTTAGAAATAAATGAGTCAACCCATCTATCCTTGTTAAAAGAAAGAAAGCAGCATAAAGGTACTGCCGAGAGGTTGGAGGGTTTCTCTCTCTCTCTCTCTCATGGCATTAGTCTTTTCAGCTCTTTTTCCTTTGAGGGCAGAGGATATGAAAGGAGGAGCCAAGCAAAGAATAATATCTCATTACTTTTGTTTTGAAGCACCAATTTGTGCTCTTTCTAACAAAAGAGATGACTCAACAAGGATAGCTGAATGCTAGTCTATCATTTTCTTATTATCATTTTAAATGTTAATGTGTTAAAATGTTCGAACTTTTTTTATCAAAAAAATATATATTTGACCACTTGCCACGATATGATACTTATTGTACAATTATAATAATTTAGTTTCTTTAATTAATATAATTTAATGTTTCTTTAGTTAATATAATTTAATTTCAAATGTACATTTTATCCTTACACAACTATCTTTATGTGTCATATTAGATAAAAAATTGATAGAATTTTAGTAAAACTTACATATGTTAACATATCATTTATATATTTAAAAATACTTTAATATTTATGTTTATTTATTAATTCTCAAATCTCAATATTATATTAATACGAAAAATTGTTTAACAAGAAAAGTAAATCCGTCATTCTACCAAAAGATATTATTCTACAAGATATTTTGATACATTATGTAAGAATCTAGTGCATTAACTAATCCAACCAAACTTAGAACCCACACCATATTGTCCTGAAAAAAATTTAAGCTTAGTTGGTGCTAGTAGTTAATGCACTAGTCTATTTAAGTAATATAAATTCACATTCACAGTGGTGTTACACATTAAACTCTTAATCTAACTGAAAACACGTTAAACTTTACCGAGTAAATTATCACAAAATATCCAAGTGAGAGATCGGTGAGAACAAACCTCATATATAAATCACTCATGGTGAATTGGTGATGGAACATTTGGGTGAGAGATAACACAAAAGAGGGAAAGGTAGTCAAAAAAGTTACAATTTTAATGGTAAATAAAAAACAAGGGAGCAGCAAAGGCGAGGAGTAAAACAAGGGGGTGAAACTGAATACTGAATTCTGATACCAAGACAGACAGAGCGAGAGAGAAAGAGAGAAAGAAAGAAAGAGGGCATTAAAGTTGTGTCAGTCGTCAACAGAGTATTTTACTGCTTTCTGAGATTATGACTTCTCTTTGTCAGATTACAATACCATACTATACTATACATGATCCATGAGAGAGAAACACACCTTAACTCCTCTGTTATTTCTCCACTATTGCTGAATTGTGCAATTTATTTCTAAGTTTTTTCTTTTTAATATTGTTTTGTTTTGAAGGAATAAATGCTTCTTAATGACATTTGAAGTTAAAGTCAATAATAAATAAATAAATACAATTAAATAACATAAAATTACAATAAAGATAGTCAGTTTTTTTTATTGTTATTCATTCCAATTACATTCTCATCGGAGCATAGCTACATGCTTCATTTGAGCTTAGCAAATAGAGCTTTCTTTAATTTTCAATATAATGAATGTACACTCATTTAACATTGTAAATAAACTAACTAGAGGCGATAACACAAAAAGATAAGACACAATAATAAGATATCTAATGTAAACATAAAAATAAAAAAAAGATATCTAGCGTAATGCTGATCATTTAAAATAAGTTGAAAATAGAGTTTTAATCAATAAATCAAAACTATGAGAAATACATATTCATGTAACTTGGAGTGAAGATGATAATTAAATCATACAATTTTCTATTTTAGTCCGATCTATTTTTTTTTTAATTTTTGTTATCATTATTGTTTATTTTAGGTGTATTGCACTTTGAACTTGCTTGGGTTTTTTTGTATAATTTTTTCGAATTATATAGAGAATTTGTGTGTTATCTCCAAAAAATCTCGACAAACCGGGTTCGAACTTGAAATCTCTTTCTTATTCGAGTAGTGTCTTAATTACTTGAGCTAGTATATGTTAACATTTTTGTATAATGACTGATACTTTGTTGATTTTTTTTAAAAATAATAACAGAATAATAATTGAGTCATCGTGAGTATTTTCTTTGATCTAAGAAGTTTAATCTCAACTCAACAAACTCAATGAGGTAATGTTTTTATTCTAAATACATTTTTGTTATGCAACCGAAGAAACAATATGACAAATTGACAGTACAAAATACACAATGAATTGTAGAAATGTGCAGTTCAGGGTCAAAATTAAGTGAAAAGAGGATATGGACAAGAGAGTGAGAGGGTACTGACTGGAGGCAGAGAGTAAAGAGCAACATCCCTGATATTAATACTGAGAGAGAGAAACTAGAGAGAGCGAGAGAGAGAATGAGAGAGATGGGGCCGGGAGAGATGATTTTGTAATCCATTGCTTTATCATTGAGTTTACCTTTTTCTCTTTCTCTTTCTCCCACGCCCACTTTTCCTTTCTTTTCTTCTTTTTTTTTCCTGACACCAAAAAAGAAGCTATGATGGCCTTATGATAGCAATCACACCACCAATCCTACGCAATGAAATCCCCATTTCTTACTTTTTTTATTTTTTAGCTTATCCCTCCCCTTGTTTTTATTTGCATTTTTAGGGTCCCTCAAAATGCCCTAATTTGTTTGTACGGAAAAAAATTTGCCTTATCATTGTATTCATTATTTTACTCTCAAACCAATTATTCATTTTTTCCTTATTCTTACATTTAATAAACTTTTCAATAGTGCATCTATATTGAGATTAACTTCAACAAATATGAATTTATTTTTTATGTTTCCACCCAAAAAATGACTTCGTAAGTTTCTTAATCCCTCCATGTGTTTAAAAAATATTTTTCTAATTTTTCTTTTCATTATGGCCTTTTAGAAAGAGGGGCATTATTTCATCCCAAAAAAAAAGAGGGGAATTAATGTGGGCCCACGAGGCAGGTCTCTTTGCTTTCTTTCCCTGTGCTCTTTCAAACCAGGCTTGCTTTTTCTTTGATGTACTGTTTAGGGTACTATTTTCGTGTTTAAGACCCTTTATATTATCTCCTATGCATACCCAAAATTTTGACCCATTTATTATTCCTCTTCTCTCTTTTTCATGTCTCGCATATTTTGGTATATATTAATACATGGTCCCAAGAATTTCAAACTTAATGCACCATCTTTTCATATTAATCTGATTTTATATATATTTATGTCATTCTAATCTAATATTTATGTCATTCTAATCTAGTTAAATTGGGCCTTGTATTATTCGGGCCTGATCTGTCAAGAGCGTGTATCAGCACTCCAAAAAAAATAGGAAGAATGGACAGCCTTGAACCATCCGGATTAAGGGGGTTAACCGTCCGGACTACTCCATCCGAATTAATGCGTCCGAGATAATCAAACAATTCGGACGGGCCGTCCATAATTCAATAAATGCGGACGGTTAAAGCGGACAGCATGTGGGTTGTCAGGAATGGGAATTACGGACGACTATAGCGGATGACTGACGGGCTGTCAGAAAAGAGAACGCGGACGCCTAGTGCCGACGGCCACGTGACATCCGGATAGAGTATTTCGGACGGCGTGCCGTCCAAATTAATTAAATCCATTCTCACACCAGCCTCTTTTTTTTCTATAATTCCCATTTTTCCAGCCCCCAATTTTTGTAATTATTTTCATTTTGAATAAAAAAATATTATCCCATAAAATATTATCCAACCCTAAATAAACCATTCAAATAATTCATACAAACTCCAATCATACAAATCTCTAAGTCATACTAAATAAAACAAATCCAAATTGTTCGACGCATACAAATCGACGAACAAATACAAAAGTCATACAAAATTAAAATAAACTAAAACATACTAAAGTAAGTTACTCTGCCGCCAAGTCTTCCACTTCCTCCTCATTTATGTTGTTAACCTATTTAAAAAAAAAAGTAAAGTACACTTATATTAACACAAAACCCTAAGTAAGGACTTAAACCCTAAACACTTAGTATACGCAAAAAATCCTCAGTCACTGAATAAGAAGTTTGTATGCCGTAAACACTAAACTCTAAATCCTAATTATCATCTGGAAGCTATAATTCTTAAAATAAAACAAGAAACTCTAATTCAACATATAAAAAGAAATGATACCGGAGATTGTGGCATCGGTGTAAACGAGTGCGTGAAGTGATTGATCTCCGCCAAGGTAGGTAGTGGCATCGGTGGTTGTTGTAGCCACTGCAGGTACGATCCATAGTTTGCCATCGGATGTGTCAAAAAAGGTGGATACCTGCAAAAAGAATTACACTGACATAAAATGATATTAAATATTTAAATTTTAATTACATATAAATTAGATAATGAGTTTAATATTGTGAGTCGAGTTACCTGTCTATATTGTGGCGAACCCATCCGTCGACAATTCAAGACGCACATTTCGAGCTTCGATCGCAAAGTCCGGATGTATTTCGTCAAATTTTTTTCCATGATTGGCTATCTACCGGATAAATCATTATATCTGATTTCTCTTGATGGACGTCCTTGTAGCATCTCATTAGCTCGGATGTCCGCGGAGATATATATAACCTCTGTAATCTCGGGGTTAACGAAAAGTACTGCAAAATCTTCAATGGAACTGGTTTACCTTTTTCTCCCTCGATTCATGGTTTGAAGCGAGGTTTCTCACATTTGGCACATATGATTTTTGCCGCATTCACCCAGTAATACAACATGCAATATCCAGTGTAAACATCGATTTTCTCTTCTCCCAAGTCCAAACCTTTCACGAGTTTCTTGGATTCGTGAAAATTCCCGGGTAATCGGTTATTCTCCGGAGGAAGTTTATTTTTAATAATATTCAAAAATCGGTCAAAATAACCTTTCTCATTTCGCACTCCGATTTGAGATTAAGTAACATAGTCACTGCCGCTTCGCTCTTTGGAGATTTTGGAGCAATTGTGTCATTTATCATCTCTTCCATTCGGTCATCGTTATAACCAACACCCTCGTTAACATCCGAAAAAGTAACATTACGGAAGGCTCTCTCCCCTTGCCTGTGGCAAACGTAACAATCATGAACAAACTCATTTTTTACTACTTGTATTTCTATTTCGTCTCGGTTATTGAATAATAAATTCTGACATTTAGAACAATGACACTTCACATAATCTTGACCTCTATTTAAGTGTATATTCGAAGAGTGTGAGAATGCAAATTCGAGAAATTCTAAAAAACCTTTGTAAAATTCTTCGGTACAATTTTTCCTTGCATCCTCATTATACATCCAACTACGATCACCTTCCGTCAGTGATTAATCTAATAAAATAATAATTAAAATTAAACTTAATTATAACATAATAATAGACGTTATAAACCATAAACTAAATATTTAATATATATAAATACATTATATTATTATGAAGCATAAAATAAATATTTAATAAAAAAAATTAATGATAATATCAATAAAAAATAAAAAAAACAATCTAATTGTACTAATTATTTTTTTTTTCTATTTTTCTCAATCAAAAAACATATTATTAGAAAAAAATGTAAATAATATTAATAAAATCAAATTTTTTGATCTGCTAATATATGAATACTAATAATTAAATCTAATTTTATCTAAATTAACCTAACTAAAAATCAAATTAACAAATCCTAATAATCCTAATCCCTAACCCTAAATACCTAATTACCCTAATTACAACCTAATTAGTAAATCCTTACAATTCCCTAATAAAACCCAAATTCAATTCACATATTCAAACCTAAATACCTCCATACAACCACACATTCATGCAATTTATATACTAAAATTAGAAACAAAAATTAGATCCTTGTAACTCGATATTTATTGCAATATAAATTTCGAATAGTTGCAACTTGCAACTATTCCTTCAAAAAAAACAAAAATCTTGTATAAAAATATTTGGCTTTATGTCCTGTTTGTGCTTGTCATAATAAATACTTGGGGTGACATTTCACACATGATACATCAAAATTGTCCCTTGTTGCATGGAAATAGACCAAACAAAGTTAGGTGCGTACAACCCTGATATAACTTTCCTTGTAATTAATTTGATTCAATGTAGTGGATATAAATCTTTTTCCCAGAAATATGTGCTTGGTTTACACTCTTCTTGGATAAAAATCAAGGGAACAATTTGTGATAAAGAAATATGAAGATATCTAGTCATCAAAGACTTGAACTAGATCTCGTCAAATCACTTAACAAAATATGCTATCTACTTTAGTTAGTTGAAACTGAAAGCACAAATGAAATTTGTTACTTGATAATTTTTTGAATGATACGTTGAACTTTTTTAAGGGTGCTGATATTTTGAGCGCAAAATACTTAGGTTGAGCCCTGAGAGAAATTTTTATTCTTATTTTTTCAATTTTGCTCTCCATATTGACCGCTTCTTTCTCTCCCAACTTTGCTGTTGACTTTCCAAGTCCAAAACTTTTCTTCTTTTTTCTGTCTTATTCCTGCTGCTCTCGCGCCTCTCTCTCCTTGCCCCCGCCTCACCCTCTCTTCTTCCACAACAATCACCAAAAGGAAAGTTCTTTTTAGGATGTGTCTTTTGTGCAAAAAAAAATGAGTTCTTTTTAGGATGACATATCAAATCTCCCACTTCAACTGCAGCTTCTGTGCAGCGAGTTTTTTAAGAGTAAAATCAATTTATTTTTAAGATAAATAATGAGACCAATTCAAACACATTAAATCACAACAATAAAAGGAGGGTATTGGGTAGGGAGAAGACAGGGGTAAACGTAAAATTGGTATTAACCAAAAATTGAAAACGTTGCGCTCAACCTAAGTACTTTGCGCTCAAAATATCAGCTGCCCTTTTTTAATGTACAAAGAAAAAATGGATTAGAGAGGTAAAACAAATTAAGTAAAAGTGAGATGGTAGCTCATGATGAAACAGTAGAGAATTAATTAACAGAGATGCTACCGACAGTCAGAGCTGGAACGAATAAAATAAATAACTTATATATACTGTTGCCTCATATGCAACCAATGCTGACTTGTCACCATATATATATATATATATATATATATTTTCTTTCTGACTTGCTCTACTGTTGACTATTTTCAAAACTCAATAGGTGTATTGGTCCACTATGCACCGAGCGAAAGGAAGCTCGACACGTAAAATCTTACTGACGTGGTGTGTTCTTATTGGTTGGCGTCTTATAGTTGGTTCAACTCAGTCAATTCTTGACATTCATATACAGTTCCATCATTTATTCCTCTGGGTTGGTATCTATCTTGTCTAGTAATTCTTTGGGGTTGGTACTGGTATGACCACCAATATATGGTAAACTAGAAAGCAAAAAAATAAAAATAAAATTATATATATATATATGATCGAGACTCATGTAACTAAAATGAATCCATTACATTCATTTCTATATTATTTTTGTGTTCATGTGCCATCTAAATTTGCACATATATTAATAACAGGAATGATCCACAAAATCATTTTTTGAATAATTAATTGCGGCATAAAATCATTTGATCCTCTCAGATAAACTTCGATCTTAATCCTTCATTTTATACTTATAAACGGTTTAAATTTTAGTTTTTAGGTTGAATGATTTCTGTTTTCGTTTTAACATTTTTTTGAAGGAACTTTTTCATATATTTGAAAACTAATTCTTAATTGTACATCAAGTAAATGACATGTAGTCTGATTGGTTAAAATATTTGTATAAATAGCAAAAATAATGGGTTTAATTTTTATCAAACGAAATATAACACATATTTAATAAAATCTCTCAACTCAATTGGAACATAAAAAAAAATTGTATGGGGTTTCAATTTGCATAGGTCTGTCTCGGTGGTTAAAAAAAATGATCTCTAATTCTAAAACGTATATACTATAAATATGAGCGAATTATTTGGAGGATGTTGCGAAAAGATGAAACATGTCAAATATTTTACGCATTGTCATGTCCATGCAATGGAAGAAGAAAAGGTTTCTAAAACTAGGCCCCTCATTTTATAGCTAGCTTGATTTATGTGGCCGTATGTTTCTCATCGATTCCATTTACACACACATCACACCAAATTCAAAAGGATCATCAATCCCTCTCATACCAACAATAGACAATTAGAATTTGAATAATTAGAGAATTAGATTTAGAATGAGAATTAGAATTAGAATAAAGGTTGGATTGGATATATGTTGCTTTTAGAATGACTTATTTTTGGATTTTTTTTTTATGAATATTTCTATGAAATATAACATTCTTTTTTGATAATACAAAGTCTTTGTCAAATAGTTCACATCACCTTTTTCCGACTTTTCTTATCAAAGTATCACAATCAAGCATTATATACACAATGTAAGCCACATTTTTATATCAAAAGGAAAAGCTACATTATTATCTTATGTTTAGAAAAAGAAAATTCCTGATCTATATTAATAGCCCTCAAAGTTTGAACAGCAAATAATCAGATATTGAAACAGAGGGGGCAATACATATCCAGCTGCTTGAGATGTCAAAATTCTATTATTATTATTATTATTATTATTATTATTATATATTTTTTTTTTGATGTTCAATCAATTGGGTTGAGAAGAAATATTATTTTTAATAATATAACCCAAACTATTTACTATTCACTCATTTTCCCTATATATTTAGTTTCATTTATGTTTATTAGAATAGTAGGCACCTAAAGAAAAAGAAATGGAGGAAAAGAAAATTGGTGATATGAAAAGAAGTACGAACAACCCTGATCTGTAGGATTAATTATAGTGAGAGTACCGTATACCTGTTTTATTTTCTGATTGATTTGATCTCTGTTTCAACCAATCATTCATTTATCCCTTACTTTTCTTCAAATTATTCCCACTAACAACCTACCATATGCATAAATAGGTTTACACTAATGATTGCATTCATATTACGCAGACATTACATACTATATCAAATTTGAGCAAAATAAGATGAGAAGAAAACAAAAATCCACAAATTTGGGCCTAATGAGAACAAAAGAACTTCTATTGAAAACTATTGGGCCAGTTTACTTGTTCTTTTCCTGTTCAAAAATAAAAGAATTAAAACATCTATTACTCAAAGCCTGTAGTTACAAAGCCTGTATTCATGTAAATGGAGAGACTCACTGTTGTTATTACTGAAGGGAATTGAGAAAAATGCATGTGCAAGTCAGCAAGTGTTGTTCTTTCTAGGGGTGTTCATTCGGTCGGTTCGATTCAAACCGAACCGAATAAGATCAAACCGAACTAAACCAAACCGAATAGAATTAGAACCGAACCGAACCGAATAAAAATTGAACCGAATTTTGAACCGAACCGAATAAACTGAAATTTAGTTCGGTTTATTCGGTTGAACCGAATTAGAAAGGATTTCAAACAATATTAAGTCAAAATTAATATTTGTTAGACTAACTAATGATTATAGTAATTAATATTAATATACATAATCTAAAAATTATGATTAAATTATTATAAATTAGTAATTTGATATATAATTCGGTCGGTTCGGTTTATTCGGTTTTTCCCAACGAAAACCGAACCGAACCGAACTAACCGAATAACTCAAAATTTTAAACCGAACCGAACCGAATCACCCGAACAACTGAACCGAATTAGCCGAACTAAACCGGTTTGGTTCGGTAACCGAATAATCCGAACCGAATGAACACCCCTAGTTTTTTCTAGGCCAATTTGCATAATATGCCAAGCCATGTCGAAAGTCTGGAACCTGATTCGTCAACTCTCATCAATATAACAGATCCAATGTCACACGACCTACCATATTACTTGGCATCTTTTATATTTTACGTAATTTTTGTTTCTACTTGCAGTTTTTGATGCAGTTATTTGACATTTCCGATAATAAATATGATTTAGCTATATATTTGCATATCTTGTTAGTTGTTGCATTCTATCGGATATTATATTAAAAATTTAAGAATATGGGTGATTTCTAAATATATGCTGTATCTATGTTGAACTTTTTAAACATTACCGAAAAATGATAATACTAAAAAAGAGTATAGTATATAGTTCATATTTACCCTTCCAAAAACCAAAAATATCATATTCAACTTTCCAAAATTTAAAATATCATATTTACCCTTCTAAAAATCCAAAATATCATATTTACCCTTCAAAACTTAAAATATCATATTTACCCTTCTAAATATCCAAAATATCATATGTACCCTTCCAAAACTTAAAAAATATCAAAAATGCCCAAATTACTATCATCCAATATTTCCGTTAAGTTAACTGTTTTTATTTTAAATTATTATTTTATCCCCCTCCTTCTCTCGCAAATCATTGTTCTTAAACTAATTTGTTTTCTTTTATTTCTTAAATGATAATTTATGATTATTATAAGAATTACAAATATAACTAATTCCCTAAAAACATTCATAATAACTAAAGAGCATATTGGTTACAATACAAAGTAAAATATATATATATATATATATATATATATATATATATATATATATATATATATATATATATATATAAATATAGAACCATAGACTTCAAATCTAAGTGAAAGTTTTTAGGGAACTAGGTTGATTTTTATTCTTATAATAATCATAAATTATCATGTAAGAAATAGAAAATAAGAAATTAATTTAAGGAAAATGATATGAAAGAGAATGAGCGGTAAAATAGTAATTTGAAATGAGAACAGTTAATTTTAACGCAAAAATTGGATGAAATTAAAAATTTGCACATTTTTTATATTTTATAAGTTTTGGAAGGGTAAATATGATGTTTTGAATTTTTAGATGGGTAAATATGATATTTTAAATTTTGGAAGGGTAAATATGATATTTCACGTTTTTGGAAGGGACAATATGATATTTTAAATTTTGGAAGGGTAAATATGATATTTTGGATTTTTGGAAGGGTAAATATGAAATTCCCCTTAGTATATACATCAAGTGGTAATTATTTCATTTTACCGAGGTCTTTGTTGTCATCTTTCACTTACTTACCCGAGGAAACTATAATGATGTAAAATCCAAAATTCCAAACAGCGTATTCTCTGATTGTCTCTTTCTGAGGAATCATTTATCATGATAATTTGTTTTCTATTCAAAGATCAAATATCATGGCACTTTTCTTGAAAGGTGCAATCTTGAACAAATACATTTGACAAAAGTTAAATAAAGAGAACAAGTATGAAATATATATCTTTTCAGTAACCTGCTCAGTCAATTATTAACCACGGGTTGGCAGTGAAAATGATATGGTAACTGAAAGCCTACGAAATAGAGTGTCATGTAAAAAGTAAACTTAAACCACCAATCAATTCACATCAATAATGAGAAATTTTCTGTCTCTTGTAGGGGTGTGCATTGGCCGGTTGATTTGTTCGAAAGTTGCAACCCAACTCGATAAAAATGAGTTTGTATTTTTTCAATCTGATTCAATCCATACTACTAAATTTTTTTTTAAAACCGATCATGATTTTCTTGGGCGAGTTGGACGGGTTATGAGGATTGATAAGATTTTGAATTTTTATTAAGTATATATTATCATAATATATATTGACCAAATAAAACATATAATTTTGACACAATAATATACAAAAAAAAATGAAAATCATTGAAATTATTTTTAACGAAACAACAAATTCAAGCATGCTTTGTTTTTGTACAACGTACCTTGACAAGTTTTGGTTATGCTTTGTTTTTTCCTCTGGCAAAGATATTACAAATTACTGATTATAAAATTTTGTTTTTATTTGTGAGATGTATTATAATCAATATAGAAGTTTTTTTATGTTAAGTTTTTAATTGGAAATTAAATATATAATATAACATAGAAATTTGATGTAGAATAGGAAACAAATAAATTGAATATAGTATACTATATTCTATATATAATTTTGATATGTACGGATTGGATCGGGCTTATACGGGTTTACAACTTAAAACCCGCAATCCAACCCGTAACTCCGGGTTATTCAATATTCAAACCCGGACCCAACCAAACAATTTCAAAATCCGCAAAAAATGGGTCGGGTCGGGTTGAGTTGGACGGGTTGAACGGGCTATAATATTATTTGTACAACCCTAGATCTCTTGTGTAGATATGGACGATATATATATATAGAGAGAGAAATTTTCTGATTGTTGTAATTTATAAAGAGTTCAAGAAATAACTCTTTTAACAATCTTCATAAGTTTTTTTTTGCTTTTGACAAAGATGAATTGAATTACCTGAGCAGCCATATAGTATGAATTTTTGAACAATTTTTTGAAGCAAAAATTGCATGTGCGGTGAATAGTTTCACCTCCTCTGATATACATACTGATACATTGCACCAATCATGCATGTCCCACAATTATACTATGTAGCCCTACTTATCTCCTCCACAATCTATACTTTCTACAATTCTTTTAGTTGCAACTTTGCAATTTGCAGAGTTCATCAACAATTTTTTTTTGTTCTATATCATAGATTTCTTAGTTTCTTGTGTAGATTCAGAGAGAACACATTTAAGCATGACAACTAAAATTGTGCTCTTTAAGTGCTAAAGTTTTCCTTTACTTACTAGACAAACAAATTAGTTTTTCTTCGCGCACTCTTCACATAAGAGCATAACTAAAGCGAACATGTTCTTTTAATTTTATACCGATTAAATTTTTTTCATAGCATACATCTACCGCTCACTTGGTCAATCTTAGTTTTGCAACCTATCTTGCTCTAAAAATTCTTTACATATTAAATTTCGGGCTATCCAAATATTTGATCTTCATGCTAATGTATATCTTAGTAGATCCTTTGCCCAATACCAAAAAATTTAGGGGATGGAAATGCAATTGAGTATAATTGGAGAGGCTTCACCCCGGTCTTATGGGGCACATGGTTTGGTTCAACCAAAACCATGGATTGAATTTGATGGAATATTATTCTACAAAGAGACAAGCTCTTCATCATTTCCCCTCCATCACCGCCATCTTTCTGTCCTTGATACTTTTTCGTGTTTCTTTCAAAATTCAGGTTCTTCTGTTCCAATGTGATATTTACATTTAATTCAAAGGCCTGTGCGAAATGGAACACCTCACCTATATTAGATTGATTCACTCAAGACAATAGTCAGAACCCCTTTAATTAAGTATACAACTCCATTTTACATTGGCAGAATTATTCTACCTCTGTATACATATGTTACATCATATAGTATAGACTATAGTGCATTTGTTTCAACAGTAATTTTCTCTCTAGGGGCAAACTAGTAATTCAAATCCAAAAATATGCAATGTAAGCCCCCCGTTCATGGTTTCCCCATGCATAGAAACAAAAAGAAACAGATTCACGAGCTGAAAGCAACAAGCCATACAAAGATACTGCTCCCTACCAAAAATCCTCTCTTTCTCACTCTCCTTTTTCTAAAAATAAATCCTCTCTCACCAATATTTTCCCAAAAAGAAATAAAAAAAAATATAAAAAACAACTTTTACATTTTCCTACATACATTGCATGCCATATCCAATTAAAATAACAACTACCATGTTACCCCTACTGTCCAACAATTAATCCTCCCCCCCTCTCCTTCCCTCCAATATAAACCCTCCAAATACATATCCAAAAGATGAGAGAGAAATACACACAACAAACAATGGAGAGAGAAGATGAAGCAGTGAAACTCGTAAAATGCGAGTGCTGCTCAATTTGGGAAGAATGCACGACAGACTACATAAAATACATCAAGGATCAATTCGACGGTGTTTGGGTCTGTGGTTTGTGCTCAGAGGCTGTAAAAGACGAACAAACCCGGCTTGGAGTCGGACTCAAAACGGCGGTTCGGATCCACACAAAATTCAGACAATCAGTCAGCATTGATCCGACGGCTCAGATCGCTCGATCGTTTCTTCAGATGTTGAAAAAGATGATTGCGGCTCGTAAAGGGGTTTCGGTTTCTGATGAGACTTTGTGAAGCGCTAACTAGGTGCTGATTATTAATGGTACTGATTAATTTAGTGCGATTAATTAAGGCTTATTTGTGTTTAGTTGTTGTGGTAATTTAGATGTGTTTGGTAGTGACTTAATTTGCGGAAGTAAGTAGTTTAGTTTGCAATGCTAGCTAGTTGCTATTGTTGGCAATAAGTTAGACATGGTTGTGTAACAACATGCAAGAAGCAAGTTGATTAATAACATATCAAGTTTAATAATTAGCAACCCTTAATTTACTTCACTCAATATATAAATTTTCCTTAATTTCATGGAATTAGATAAACTTGAACTTAGAATTTTATCACAAAATAGAAGCTGCAGTAAAATTTAATCACTCTCACATTACAAATAACAAACCAACAAATCACACACTGATACAATACCTGAAAAGGCACTTCAAACAAACTTAAAAAACACGCAAAACACAATAGAGAAATCTATTCACACACTGATACAATACCTGAAAAGACACTTCAAACAAACTAAAAAACACGCAAAACACAATAGAGAAATCTATTCACACACAAAACAAATAGCATTTACCACAAATCAACACATGAATTAACACGCACCTTCATATTTATTTAACGGCCGACGAGCGATTCAAGAAAGGTACGGTAATGGCTTGACGTCTCTGAATGAATCGCGTCAATCAACGATTTATGATATTTCTTGTGATATTCTACTTTAATATATTGCATATCAATTTCAGCCCGTGTAACAACAACCCTAATTAGGGTTGTGTCGTTCGTACCGAGCCCCCTCATTGCATTATACAACACCTACAAAATTTTAAAAATTAAATAAAATTAATCAAGATTTTACCCCTATATTTATTGGTTAATTACATAATCACCCTTCAATAAATAATTAAATAATTACCTTAGCAAAAAATTTGGCTGGATTTTGAGCACACCTTAATATACTAAGTAACCCTTGCTCAAAATAGCCAGATGTCTCTTTCTTGATAGCCTAAAATAAATAAAAAACAACAAAAAAAGTAAAATAAACAATAAATAAAAAATAATCTGAAAAAATTAAAACAAAAATTAAAATAAAATAAAATAATTAATTACTTTTTTAAGGGAGCGGCCATGCATATGTTTATAATTAGCGGCCACAGCTGCCAAATGGGCCCAGCTCCGTTCGGTGAAAATATGAATGAAGGTTTTTTCATCTGTACCCAGTCTTTTTTCGCCGGCTTTGTAAAGGTCCTTTGCGTCTTTTGCAACCATACCCGGATCCACTTCCGGCCCTTCATATCTCGGAATCCCAATATACGCACTTAATAACTACAAAATTATAAAAATAATTAGTTTAATTAATGAAGGATATTTTGAAAAAGACCCTGTATTTTGTCGTATTTATAGAAAAAGGTCACTTAATTTTTGCAAAATTTAGTTACAAGTAGTGTTTTTAATAATGAAAAGTTAGAAGGGAGAAATGCACCGTTAGTCCATGTACTTTAATTGGATTGCAATTTAGTCCTTTTACTATTGACATGAACTTTTTGGTCCATGTACTTTATACAATTGTGTATTGTTAGTCTCTTACTCAAAGACTAATCATGCATGTTTTCATGAAGTAAATGGATAAAAAAGTTCAAATCAAAAGTACAAGGACTAATTGCAATCCAGTTAAAGTACAGGGACTAAATGTGCATTTTTTTTTTCAAAAATCAGGGGTTGTTTACAACGAAAAGTCAAAAGTTAGCATGTTTTTCATAACCATGACAAATTTACAGAGCATTTCTTCAAAAAATTCCAAAAAAAATCTTTATTAACTCGGTGGTAAATGAAATACTTTTTGGTGATCGCCACTAGTGTGGTGATGAAGATCATGTTCCAAATGCGCGTGAAACTTCATGTGATAAATCTGCCTAATGGTCTGGATCTGAGACGGAGTTCTTGAGCAGATTATTTCCGTCGCGGCTTTTATATCGATCACATCTCCGCTCAAAGCTTGTCTGAGAATCGTCGCGTCTCTGGTCGCCGGATCCAGAATCCACAACAACATCGCTTTCTGATTCAAAAAGAAATTAAATTGATCGAATTGTGTGGATTGTGAAGTTGATTGTGTTTTGTATTTGGGGATAAATGCAGGATTAGTCCTCATGGTTTTGTTTGGACTGCGATTTGGTCCCTGTACTGTTGATTTAAACATTTCGGTGCGTGTACTTTAGACTCGAGGATTAATCGTGCTTGTTTTCATAATTACAGGGATCAGAAAGTTTAAATCGTGCAATGCAATTGGAGTACAGGGACTAACGGTGCATTTATCCCTCGTAATTAAAGATCAAACTACAAAGTTGAATGTGTACTGTATTTAAAAATTTCGGTTCCTGTACTTTATAGAATCGTGTGAGGTTAGTTAAATCGATAGTACAGGGACTAAAAGTGCATTTATCCCTTGTAATTAAAGATTAAAATTGATTAAATTGGGGAAAGATTCAAGATCCGATGCCTCGAGGTGGCCGGAGAGTTCAGAGGCGATGCGGCGAGAGAGATCTTCAGAGTACATGGCGCGGAATTCTTGCTGGATTAAAGCACGCTGAGTCGCGTCGCGATGAGCTAGTATGCCTATTACTGCTGATTTGTCGCAGCCGAATCCTGTCGTTTGAAGGGATGAGATGTGTCAGATTTACTGATTGATTGAAAAAAGCGGAATTCGGGGGATGGAATTGTTGAAATTCATTTCAATTCAGCTCGATTTGTTCATTTGAGGATGGAATCGGAAGAAAGAGCTTTATTAATTGAATTCAAGGCAAAAGTAACTAACTCATGCAAGTGATAAGTAGGCAAAATTAGTGCGAAAATAACTAAATCAACGGCAAAAAAAAAAGGAAAAATAACACGAAAAACAAACCTTTAAAGGCTTTGTAAAGATCAACGGCGTCCTGGCGAGGTGACGTCATCATCGGAGGCACAGTAATGGTCGCCATTTCTTCTCTCTCTCTCTCCGAAAGTTAGAATACTTCTTTTTGATTTCGGATAAAATAAGCAGAACAATTGCAAAGTAAGATTCCGGATCTTTATCCAAAATTATTGAGCCACACCAACTGGCCTGTACGAATGTACAAACCCATTAGTACGACTACGACTGTACGATTTACTTTACGAGCTCCTCTAGAGAAGGAGACCACACCACGTCATGGTTTTAGTAAATAGTAGTGAATTAACGCGTGGAGGTAGCACTGATGTCGGACGAATAAAAAAGGACGTGGCGTACTAACACGTTTATTTATTTGAGATTACACTAACACGTTTTGTCCGCGGAATTTTGCTCTCAGTTGACTTTAATAAGTTAATATAATTAAAATGCGTTTATGGTCTAATTATATTTGATGTTATATGGACTGAGATTACAATAGATATGGGCCTTGAAAATATTAAACTGGGCTGATATTATAATATAAGGCCTTGAAAATAATATACTGGGTTGAGATTTCAACATAAGTAAGGCCTTGAAAATAATATACTGGGCTAAAATAATATACTGGGCTGATATTACAACATAAGTAAGGCCTTGGAAATAATATACAGGGCTGAGATTTCAGTAAGAAAACAAGCTTTAGAAATATTGTACTGGGCTGATGAACCATTAAAATGTTTACTGTTATGAAATGACTAAGAGTGGTGTATACTAATTCTATTTGTTGAATGAGATGATGAACTTGTTGCTTGTGCAATGCAAGTGAGATTATAAAATTGGCAAGTCAAACATGTTGGTGTACGACCTCACATAGGTTGGTATTTATTTGAAGTTGGTTCTGAGTCTGAGAGAAAAATCTAATAAAGACAAAATTAATAACAAAAGAATTTGAGGAGAAAATATCAAGTTGAGTGTAGTGGTTGATTGGTATTGTACCAACTTGATTCTTTGTTAATTGACGCTTAATTTTTCTGAGATCTTTCATTGATCTCATTTTCATAATTTTTTCTTGAAGGGAATAATAGTAGGCAATCAGCCTACTGTATCATTTTAATCTTTTTTCTTTCTGTTTTGTTTATCTCATTCCTGTGGATCTGAATTGAGAGTAGTTTTCTTAAATGAATTGTACGATTTTATTAATAATTTTATTAACGTAGAAAAATTACATGTAATCAATTAAAAAAAAGGGGTAATATCACGTATACCCTTCCAAAAACCCAAAATATCAAATTTACCCCTCCAAAACTGAAAATATCAAATTTACCCTCTTAAACTTTATTTTATATCAGATTTACCCAAAATTCTATTTTACCATCCAAATTAATTTTAAAAAATACTGTAGCATGACGGCACTGTAGATATACTGTTTTTTCCATTTTATATACTGTTTTCTCATTTTATATATTGTTTTGCCATTTTATATACTGTTGTTTATTCTTTGTATATTTTTTATTTTTTTACTTTTATAGTTTTCCCATTTTTATATACTGTTTTCACTTTTATGTACATACTATTATTAGAAAATTAATTATATATACTGTTATGTACATATTGTTATTAGAAAATAAATTATATATGATGTTATTGAATCCGTCGTGAACAGTCGTGCTCTATCAGGTCCCTAATGTATTTTTAAACTAAAATAAGAGTTGAGGGACATATTAGTAAACTAAATATATTATTTATTAAAGTAATTAAGTTTTAGAAGATTAAAATATAGTTAATTTGGTAATTTGGATAAATTTGATATTTTAGAAGTTTGAAGTGGGTAAATTTGATATTTTAGAAGTTTGATATGGGTAAATTTGATAATAGTTAAACTTTAGAAGGGCAAATTTGATATTATGAATTTTAGAAGGGTAAATTTGATATTTTGAGTTTTTGGAAGGGTATACCTGATATTACCCCAAAAAAGTCGCCTAATGTTTGCATCATATGATTACATGCATTGTAATATCTGATTTCATTTTATGTATCAGATTCAGATATAACATTTTGCATTATGAACAGTAGAAGTTACATATCTTTCTTCTCTCTTTTCCATCTACATGTATCATAAAAAAAAGTCCTAATTAGGCTGCTGCGATAAATATGCGCCACTTGTTTGAAAACAACAATAACCAACTTCAAAAAAAATATATTTTTCCAAATAATTAATATCTAACTCGGAATTTTCTAATTACCACTTGTGTTAAGATATAGGATACTGATCAGACTTAACCAAATTTTCTTTATATCAAGATAATATATCTTAGTAGCCTCCATTTGTCTATTGTTCACAAGCTGATATGGCAGAATGACAGCCACCAATAAGAGGGCATAAAAAGTTTACAAATATCTGTATCTGATGGGTCCTATGTTAATTAAACTTGTCTGACTAATTAAAGACAGATTTTTTACTTGCTTACAAACCTAATTAAGCATGATTAAGACTGGATTTAGAATCCGGTTACTCTAGAATCATTTTGCAGAATTCTCTACGATCTTAAATTATGGGCCTTAAAAGCATTATTGCAGATAAATATGATTGTAGAGGAGTTTGAGCCGTTAGGCAAATTGTTCTCATTGGATAACGAATTAGCATATTGTAATTGAGTTGTTAACAACATATAATAACTAAAGTTAGAAATAATGCATGCAAATAAGACAAAAATATAAGATTACTTATTTGTGATTGGAACTTGCATTATTTTACCAAGTTGCAAAAGGTTAATGCGTCTAATTGCAATTTTATCTCCATATTACGTGGTTACATTATCTTGATTTTGCTAAAGATAGGTTTTATTTTGGTATATCTTATCTCAAATTGAAAAAAGGAAATGTAAGATAGGGCTAATTCATTACCAAAAAGGGGAAAAAAAAACTAATTCATTGACAAAAAGGGGAAAAAACTGGATCAAGAAGAATAAGAGAATTAAAAATAAAAAGAAAATTTACAATTTACAATGGATTCGATAAACAAAAAAAATATGAGATGCATTCAGTTTTTTTTTGTTTAGAAATTTGAGATGCTTTCAGTTAATTATTAGTTTTTACTTTTTTTGTCTAAAAAAAAAAAATTATTAGTTTTTACTTTTTACAGCACGATCAAAATCTATTGCACTTGCTCAATAAGAACTGAATATGATTGATATTTTCATATAGGGATCTATTACAGCACGTCGCACTGTAGCATGACTGTTCACGACGGGATCCAATAACAGTATATATAATTTATTTTCTAATAACAATATATACATAACAATATATATAATTTATTTTCTAATAACAGTATATATATATATATATATATATATATATATATATATATATATATATATATATATATATATATATATATATATATTGAAAACATCACATAAAAATGGGAAAACAGTATATAAATGTAAAAAAATAATAAATATACAAATAATAAATAACAATATATTAATTGGAAAAACAATATATAAAATGAGAAAACAGTATATAAAATGAAAATAACAGTATATCTGCAGTGCGTTGTACTAAAGTCGGGCTACACTGGGTCGTGTTTGCACATTTCCCAATATATTAGGTATTTTTTTTAAGAACAAGACAATACCTAGCTTTAATGTTCAAATATATTCATTCGTATCAATTTAATTAATTTTCATATACACAGTCCTTTTCCTGTATAAATCTTCTTGTCAGGATAGAGAGAAGCAAGACATGATGTCAAGACTTATTCTAATTACACCGAACATATTATTAATACATTAACTAAGATACTCAATTATATGTAAGAATAGTTAACTCGTCTTTTCATTAACCTCTAATATCTACGGCCTACGTCTGGTCTACCAGCCGGCAGCCATTGTATCAAAATATCTGATAATTTTAAGACAGCGTCCCTAATGAAACAGTAAATGAGAACACGCCACCTCAGCAAGTTTAATTAAGTGTGAGTATTCATTGCTTGCGTCCATGGCCGTGGTATGTCATTTACTAATTCCACTTGGTGATATTGGAGAATTATGTTTGTATTTTTCTTCATTCAGTAAGTGATACAATCAAGCAAAGATATGTAGTTCCTTTTAGCACCTCAATTTACTTTTTTTTGACAAGATAACTCGACAGAGAATGAAAAAAATGTATATGAGCATGGAATCAATGGATATATTTTTTGAGTCCGGATATATTTTTTGAGTCCGGATATATACCACCGGCTTATATATCACTTGCACCACCGACTCACTCCTAAGCCGCCACGTCCCAAAAAATCGTGTACACTATGCGCCACCAAAAAGAATCATCCACGCGCGCGCACGTTAATATTTTACTAATCCTGCGACACATCACAATACGCGAGTAATACAAAAAGGTATATGAGAAATATAAAAGACGTATATCAGCAATACTGAAGGTATACCAGCAATACATAAAGACATACAACAATACAAAAAGAGTACTTCATTTATACAAAAACAAATATCATCTATACAAAAAGACAGAAGAAAATTAAAATACAAAAATGAATGTGAGAAATACTAAAAGACATATAATTACTACAGAACAAAAAGACATATCAACAATACAAAAAGTATATCATTAATACATAACAGAAGACATATCAGCAATACAGAAGGTATATCTGCAATACAAAAATTATATCAGCAAAATACAAAAAGACGTAGACCAATACAAAAACATATCATCAAGTACAAAAGGTATTACAGTAACACCAAAAGATTTACAGAGAAAGATGGAGTTTGAAAAAAATGATTCTTGAATTTGAAAGAGACGATACTAATTATGGTTGTGTGCTTGACGGATCGCGTGGTTAAATTGAACTCACGTGTTTACAAGGTTTAACGTGGGCCAGTGTTGTTTGAGTGCGCAGTCTTATTTAATTGGCTACTTTAATTATTATAAGCAGATGGTGCTTAGGTGATATATAAGCGGGTGGTGCGGATAATTTCTCATATTTTTACTGAGGCAAATCTTGAGGTCGATGTTCCCACACTCAAGTGTTTTCATTCAAATTTTATAATTAAAAGTAAGTTACAGCCAGAAATAGTAGGGGAAAAACTAAAAATATATATTTGACATATTAAAAAAAACATATATTTGACATATTCAATAAAATATATATTTTACAAGAAATAATAAGAAAATATATACTATTTTGAACAAGACAATGATTTAACTGGTCAACATTCATATGTTGACTTTCCTTGGCCAGTTAAAGAATCCTATATATTAAATACATGTGAAATCTTTGGAGGTCGTTTACCTGCCGTGGAAATCTTTTGCCTCAAAATCATTGGTTAATTCTCATAAAAAAAGAATGGGAGAAATAGTCTGATAGTTGAAGGAAGTACCCTTTCGGTATAAAAAAATAAAAATAAAAAATTTTCCTCATTGTCATTGAGATGCAATTGGAAGTGAAAATAACATTGACTGGCCGGTTATTTCTCACATGACACCTCAAAATGCTAACAAATTAGGTTACAATACCAACCAGTCTGTCGAGTTATTATTCGACTGGCGGTATAGATTAGTGTTGTTCAAAACATTAAGATTGCAAGGGTTTACAATGGACTTGGATAAAAAGAAACCTTCCACATCTGCTAATTGAATGATGTAACGTGTTTTCAATGGCCAGCCCATGGTGAACCATGTCTTTAATAAGAATAATATCTCCTTGGCCAAACATGCATTTGTTTTGGGGAACGGGTATTACCTCCCATAATTGGTTATTCCCTACCTCCTGATCAACTATAGCGCGACACGTGACATCTAAATGAGAAGTATTTAGAAAATCATTTTGGACTCTCATTTTACTGCGTCCTATCAACTCCCATATTTGTGATATTCCCATATTTGTGACATTATTAGAAACTTCCAAATTATCTCCCATAAAAATTAAGCATACACTTTTTTCTCCTACCTCCCTATAACTCCTATTCAATTTCTCAAGATTTTAAATTCTCACGATATTTTCAATGTTTTTAGTATTTTTTTTTCTGCTCGTTTTTAGTATATTTTTTGACTGTTTCGAAATATTTTTAGTATAATTTTTCGGATTTTTTCAGTATTTTTTTATATTTCTGGGTTTTTACCTAAACAAAAACATATCAGATGAATAGAAATCTATACAAGATTTCAGCAAATACATACTAGTCTTTATATTTCAAAAATTATGACAAATGCATACCAGTTGAAGCAAAAGACATACCAATAAGGTATAAATACATACAAAATCTAAATAAACACATTTCAGATGAATATATGTCAATACCAGTGTAAGCAAAACACATACCAGTAAGGTATAAACACATACAAAGTCTAAACAAACACATACAAACAGATGAATAGATGTCCATACCAGTGAAAGCAAAACACATACAAGTAAGTTATTACACATATACAAAGTCTAAGCAAAACACATATCAGATGAATATAAGTCCATATCAGATTTCAACAAACACATACTAGTCATTATATATCAAATTTTGACAAACACATACCAGTTAAACCAAAAGACATAACAGTAAAGTATAAACTCATACAAATCTAAACAAAACACATATCAGATGAATAAAAGTTCATACCAAATTTGAACAAACACATACTAGTTATTATATATCAAATGTTGACAAACTCATACCAGTCTAAACAAAACACATACCAGTATTGTATAAATCTATACATGTCTAAACAAAGCACATACCAATCTGAACATATCGTGCGAAATCAAAATATTGCGAGATAATATGGATGGGAGCCGGGTGGGAGTCAATAATTTGGGTTTGTTGAATATTTGAGCTGATTTGAATTGGAGCCATTAGGAAATACTTAAAAAATAGTTTCAAATATGGCCATACACTCTAAATTGGACTCTCATAGTGTGAGAGACAATAAAAAATAGATATGATGGGAGCACTAAATCTTTTTCCTTTGTTTTGTACTATTTTTCCCCTCTCATAATATGAAGTTGTCACAGAATGGTACCATACCAAGCTAGCTTCCTTAATTAGGTCATTAAATACGTTCCTAACTATAGCACGTGAAGAAACGGCCAAATAAAACGAATTTGTCAATCTTATTCCTCGTTTCATATCATTAACTTTAGAAAGTTCTCATCACCCTAGCTAATTCCTATATATGCATATATCATATGCTTATCTATATGCAAGATTTTGGCAAACATCATCTCATATGCATATAGATTAGAGGGCTTTGTCTAGCAGTCTAGCTTTGTACAAAATTCTAACATCCATTGCATTTTCTTTGCTATATAGATTAGTATGTTATTTTTTATTTTTTTATTTATTTTTCTTTTTTTTTTTGAAAATGCAACCATGTCATAATGTATCTAGCTAAGAGACTAACTAATTCATTGACCTTATAATTAGCAAATAATCAGGCAATGGAAAAGACTCCAAAACCGTGACATGTACATTTGACCATAGTATGTGCAAGTTGCAAGCTTGGCCGAAATTTTGTGCCACAATACATGTACAAAAATACAACTTAACATAACATAATTCAATAAAAAAACATAGCATAACATAAATAATTAAACAAGTTGCACATGGCTTTCCCATTGTGGGCCTAATGAGACCTCTACCCGTCCATTTTACTCAAAAGTTGATACTTCTCTTCTTAAGTTAAGGCCATTCATCAACCAATCAGAAAGTAGGGAACCTTCCGGACTATATTCTAACATTAGCCCATTCACATAAGTTAATTTGATTTTCTATGACCCAATTATAAATGTGGGGATTTATTTCTCTTGGTTTTTAAGAGTAAGATCGATATACATCATGGAATTTCTATGCATTTTGCCAAAAAAAAAAGAATTTAAAGAAAGTTTCCTTCCTATTCTTGTCATATGTATAATGAAATCAAAAATTGAAATAATATTTTTTTTGAGTATTAAGTGGGTTGGGTTAATCCCCTACCCAGCATTTCATTTCATTTCATTCAAAAAGCAGTTTTCGTACAAATATTACAATATAAGAGTGAAAAATAGTTGCAGAAATAAATAGGTAATCCCCGTAGCACCGTTCCAAAATTGAAATAATATATATTTATAAATTAAAAGTTGTTAAATTAGAGTATGTATTTATTTAGTAACATGATTAAGTTGCGAAGGATCCATCCTCTGAATTATCTTACTTATCTATAAACCAGGCAATTAATATCCTAGAAAGACATGGAGACGTGTCAACCAATCAGAGCCTTGACTTGCATCACGTTCAACGTCATATCCATTTATTGCTCCCTAACTTTGCAACTTGCCTAACTATATTGTATCTTTAAAAAAGGAAAAAGAAAAAGAAAAAAAATGTTCTTATATTAATGCCAATTGAGAACCCTTCTCTCTCGTATTCTCTTACAAATTATCACACCTCTTCTCCTTCTCCTCTCATTTTCTCATTGACTCATGCCACTTCTTTTTTCTTCTCTCCTTCTCCAACCAAAAATCCTTCTAATAACTCTTCAACATTATGCCTGAAAATCAAAAGTTCGGAGAGGTACACATATAAGAACAAATCGGAAGTTCATGTTCATCAATATATAGATTAAATGATAATTCATGTGATAAGAGTCCTGTATGTATTTTATTAATTTAGGTTATTTGGCCAAGATTGGTGGCTAGCAAGCTCCTACGCCGACCGTTTGGTAGCAATCGATTCATCGCTGACTTACCAAAAGTAGATGATTTGTTTCAAATACAAAGCTTTGATGAACGGATCCTACGTGAGAGATCAATAAACGGCCAAAGAGACACTCTCAAGTACAAGTAAGCATTACAATGCTTTGTGCAATTAATGACTTGGTGGGTCAAGATAAACTTGATATATTAATATGCTTATGCATTTGATTGCAGAATTTTTGTTAGTACATGGAACGTTGGAGGCGTTACACCGAGCGATGATTTGTGCTTGGACGATTGGTTGGATATTGAAAACCAGTCTTATGACATATATGTCCTTGGGTACATTTTTTAGTTTTACCGTATTTAAGTTGACATATTTCTCTAAATTATGTACATCGAGACTTATTACTTACTTTTTCTTCTTCCTAAGGTTTCAAGAGATAGTGCCGCTAAGCGCAAAGAACGTGCTTGGGCCGGAGAAAAGTTGGATCTCTAAGAAATGGAATTCACGCATAAGAGACTCGCTAAACAAATCCTCAGCAAAGAAAAACTCAAATGACGATTCAACAGAGAAGAATTCTAAAAAAGAATATAGATGCATCATAAGTAAGCAAATGGTTGGAATCATGGCCTCCGTTTGGATCAGGGAAGATCTTCTCCAGTACTTTCGCCACCCGAGTGTTTCATGCATAGGTTGTGGTGTCATGGGCTGCTTAGGAAACAAGGTACTAACTAAAACTTTGTCCAAAGTATATTATAATGAAAAACTAATAAAGATTTAGTGAGTGTAAAGATTTATCATATTCGGATTCTGATTATACAATTTTGAGTTTAGGGTGCGGTTTCGGTTAGATTTTGTTTGCACGAGACGAGTTTTTGTTTCGTATGCTGTCACTTAGCTTCTGGCGGTAAAGAAGGAGATGTGCAGCTCAGAAATACGGATATAATGGATATTTTTGCAAGAACAAGCTTCCCAAAAGGCCTCTCTTCTGATTTGCCTCGAAAGATACTCGACCATGAGTAAGTAGCTTTGATTAAGCTTAAGTTACAAATTATTAGGAGTTATCTCTTAGTGAGCTTTAGTTTTAGACCCACAATTCTTCAATACATTATGTTGGTGGTCCTGAAATTTAGTGGTTTCTTTAATCATTTTTTTTCTAATATTTATTGAACTTAAGTTAATTAGGTCCACATGTATATTATATAATATAACTAAATTAATCACAACACTTGGCATAATTAGCCATATCATTAGAAAGAGAATCTTCTTTTAAGTAATGCATAAAATCAGCATAATATCATTTGATTGAACGAGGTTAGCTTAACTAAAGAAAAATGTGCAAACACGGAGACACTATAGTACAACTGTAGCACGACGCTACTGTTTTTTCATTTTATATATTATTTTTTCATTTTTATATGTTGCTATTTATTTTTTATATATTTTTTATTTATTTTTGTTTTATATACTATTTTTTTCATTTTATATACTATTTTCCGATTTTATATACTATTTTCACTTTTTATATATATACTGTTATTTACATATTGTTATTAGAAAATAAATTATATATACTGTATTGAATCCGTTGTGAACAGTCGTGCTACCCTACAGTGTCGTCGTGCTCTATCGGGTCTCTTCACAATGAACATGCATATAATTCATGAAAATATATGTTTGTTCTTTTGAAAAAAAAAAGTTCTAAAATAATAAACCTAAGATTTTAAATTTTTATTTCACGCAGTCGGGTCGTCTTGTTTGGGGACTTGAATTATAGGATCTCCTTACAGGAGGCTAAAACAAGATCACTTGTGGGACAAAAGAAGTGGACCACCTTACTAGATAAAGATCAGGTATTATTTAACTTCCACTAAAGATCAAAATACATTTTTTTAGGAGAAAGATCAAAATACAAATTAATGCCTATCATTATCATCAAACTAAAATTATCATAATGTAAATTTGATTTAATTATAGCTAAGAATGGAGTTCAACGAAGGGCGTATATTGCAAGGTTGGCATGAAGGTCTCATCACATTTTCTCCCACGTATAAATACTACCCAAACACGGATCAATATTACGGAAGCTGTGAAATTACAAAATGTGATAAAAAACGAGCACCTGCATGGTAATCTTTCTTCTCCAAAATAAAGTACAATTTTTAGGTTGTTATCAAATTTAAGTTAAGGAAAACATTTTATAATTTTTTATTTTAATGGCAGGTGTGATAGGATCTTATGGCATGGGAAAGGTTTAAAGCAAATCCGATATGATAGATGTGAGTCGAAACTATCTGATCATAGGCCTGTTCGGGCAGTTTTTTCAGCGGAATGCGATGTGCTAATAAGAAATTCAAGCTCATTAAGGGGCTTCTTCATGTCAGATAGACTTGATAAATATGTGGATAATTTTAGTTTTGATTTGAGAGGAAAGGATGGAGATCAAAAGGATGAAAAGAACAAGTTTATATGTTCTTGATTTTTTTTTTTATGAAACTATATGTAAGTTATTAATTTAAGTAATATTATTATACTATTCTTTAGTTTATTTGTAATTACAGAAGGATCTTCCAGGTCTGTTATTTTTATAATTCTTCACAAATTAATGCCTTTAAATATAAGAAAATAATTATACATATAATTTGGATATGCTTTAGTACTAATCATTTTGATAATTGTAACCATTATATCTGCTTTAATATATAATTTTGATGAGTAAAAATTTCAATTTTCGTGCATCACACATGAGACATCTAGATTAAAAAGATTATTTTTTTTTAATAAAATGAAGATGGCTCTATGTCCAACATCAATTTTTGATACATTTATTATTTGAACTCATGATTAAACTAAAACCTCTTGAGTTTATAAATTAATTAATTATGTAAAATAATTTCGTCCAAAGAAAAAATTGAAATTGCTTTATTATGTTCTGAAATCTAATTTGTCAACCATAAATCATGAATCAAGAAGTTTTGTTAAATTTGATGTGGCAGTGAGGAGACAAAATCCCGCAACTTGACCAAAAACTACTATGTAATTAAGATAGTTCATGTGTATAGTTGTCTAGCTACAGTACTGAAATGTTGTCTTGTCATTGTTGGTTCATGATCACTGTACCTTAATCACTGATTAGTAGAAAAATCAAGCACTCATATAGTCATATTTATTTTCATAATTTCCATCTCTATTTTTTATGTTCATGTTGTAATGATCAATTTAATTATTTTTTTTCAAGAAAAATAAAAAATATTTGTATTGCTTATCCATAAATCAGATTCGGTTTTTGCTATAATTTTTTGCTGTGATATAAGATTTAATGCATTTACAAATCTTATATCATTTTAACTTACTATTTAAACATTTAATGAGAAAACTGATGGGACTAAACTTGGTTTGAATTTGATTTGATTTGATATGTTGTCTTACTATATTTGCGCCTAAGTTCGTCTTCATTTACTCGCTATTTGACTTCAAATATAAAATTTCAAGTCTGTTGGCTTGTCACTTGTCACAAACTAAGCCTAATCTCATGTAGACATACATTATAAATGATAATACGAACAAATATTGTCGGCCTAATATTCCGTTTAATTTGTTTTCATAAATTTACAATTTTTACAACATGGTGAGTTTTCGAAACTCGTGTCAAATTTTCAGGAATATTTAAACTCAACTGATTTTTGCATTAGAAATTTATTTTTCTTTTTTCCATTTTCGGATAATAATGGACGATTGAGAAAGGAAGCTCAGATGGGCCCACTAAAAGCCCATTACTGTGGCCTTCTAGTTGTTGCACCAACAACCATTATACTCTTTTTTGAAATAAAGTACACTATTTTTTCTTTGAATATACAAACAAATTATTGTGGGAGAAAAAAATTCCTTTTTCTTTTCTCTCAAGAATTAGTTTCGATGATATCACAAGGACCACCACTATTTTCTTGGCTCACTAAATATCTTCGGATAGTTTACGGGGATAAGATCTCATGTATACAAATTATTAAATATCAAATTCATATTTTGATGTCACTAAAATTTGAACTCTCAATCTTTTGTATAACAATTGCTATAGTCAATCCATAATATGTGTCATACCAAAACATGAACGAGACTATATATAATCTTCACTTAATCATGCAATTTTGAAAGTCAATCTCATTAATTTATGTTCTGTACATAAATTCTTGTTGAGCTATCAGACTTTCGAGACAGAAAGGTTCGGGCCACATGAAATGCACATGCAAACGAGAAGAAAAGGATGTCATCTCAACTCAAGTTGCATGAAAATGAAAGGCATTTTCATTTTGTAGCAAATGGTCTTTTCCATAAATTGCATGCAAGTGGAAAAAAGGGAAATTGAATAACCCCTCCATTTTGAGACATCACATGTACAGGCGTGGCACGTGTAGGGCTTCCAATAAATAGTTTCATTTTTCTCTCTTTTTCTTTTTGTTTCTTCTTTTTTCTACCTTTCTAGAATAAAGTTGCATTACGTATGGGTTAATTAATTGATTAGTTTTCTTCATAATGGCAGTTGGTTTTGGAATATTATCATTTTGAGCCACTTACGGACCCGACTAAAACTGTATAATTTCAGTAATTTTGGGACAGATGGACTTTGAATATTTTTCCTTGTAAAGTTTATAATATTATCCAAGCTCATTAACTAAAAGGTTATGAGTCTTCGTCAAATGTTTCTGAATATTGAATTAAAATGTTTTTTCTAATAGCAAGAAAACAAAAATGTGTATTAGTACGATTAATCATAGTGTGCACGACTAACTAAAAGCAAGTTATAATTGCATTGTGATGAACAATCATATCAATACTCAACCAAATGGACTTCAAAAATAATAAGCTTAAGCACTCGATTTAGGTCATAATGATAGCAATATACAATTTATAAAAAATTTAAAACTAATAAAATAACTTCGTTATCATCTCCATTTTTTGTACCCCATCATGATTTTTATGATGCATCAAATGCACTTCTACAAAGCAGCTTTCAAACTTTCTTTTTCTTTTATGTCCATTATGTTTATCATATTTCATGATCATTTAAATTTTTCCTATTTTAACAAACTGGATCACACACAAGTCCGTATTATATACACTCATGGTTATTGTTACAAATAATATATACAAATTTTCTCTCTTTATTTTTGACAATTTATAATTTACTCTTGAAAACAACTATTATACCCAAACTTAGGTAATTCGAGCAAAAAAAATATTTAGTGTAATTAGGTTCTTTTGGAGAGAGACATTTCAATTTCCTCAAGCGAACGGCCTTTCGTCTCCACAATAAAATAATTCGCAAAAATGGCAGTTAACAAAGAGACCCCTCCAAAACTCAAATATACCGCTCCAACCCCAAATTTCTCAACAAATTCCAGGAAATAAAGCCCCACCAAGAAATTACACACCTACAATCCAAATCCCAAAAAAATTACAAAATTCAAAATGATTCAATAAAAAATATAAAATTAATTTGGAAATCGTAAGAATATTTTAATATTTTACCCAATGTACTGAGAAGCTAAATCCCATTATTTTGGATCGAGTTAATGCGCTGCTTAACTCTGGAATTATTATACCTGTAACTGGTCCTGCTCCTAACGCAAATGTAAATATATACCTGGATTTAAAAATACATATTTTAAACAATTAAGAAAAATTAAAGGAAAATATGAGATAATAAATTATAAAAGTTGTTAAGTTACAGTAAGGTTCCAAATATTGATAGTGCATGGCTGGAATCTTCACTGAGCGGCAAACTTATAGATGACACGATAAGAAACATTGAACAAGCCTACACCAAAAAAATAAAATTAATATAAACTTTATATAATAAAATATATTAAATGGAGTGCAATTGTAATAAATAAAATATTAATAATACATACCATTCCAATGTAACTACCAATTAAAAGCTTCCTTCTTCCCTGCTTATCCATAAGATAAGAAGCAATTAACGCTCCTAAAATAAAATTTATAAAATAAAGTTAATTTCCATTTAAATAAATAAAATAAATTAATACAAAATTTTCAAAAAAGTACCTCCAAAATTAGTAATTCCGACAAATAAGCTAGCCAAAGCGCCGCTCGTAATTCCAACATCATGAAAGGTCAAAGATGAAAAATACAAAACTCCATTTATTCCAGCAAATTGTTGCAGAAAGAATAACGATCCACCAATCAACGCAACTGAAATAATAAAAAAATCATTATAAATTATACTTTTAAAATTTTTATTTTATATTTTTTTTTATATTACTTTTGTTGTTGGGCGGAACGAGAAGGTCCTGCCAGCTGGACTGGTCTGACGCGTCAGAGTCAACCACAGATTTTATTTCTTGAATGGATTTTTGCACTTCAGTCCTTCCCCAAAGTTTTTCTATTATTTCGTGTGCTTCTTCCATTCTTCCCACCTAATTACAACAAAAAACGCCGATTAGTGCAAAATACAAACCCGTCTAAAAGTTAATTTCTCTAAATCGTTCCTCTTTTTTTTTTTAATCATTTTTTGTGAATATTTGCAAAAAAAAAAAATTCTCCTAAATTAGCCCCTTCGTTATGTTACATTTATTTCTCTCTTTACTGTTATTATATTGAACATGAACCAATCAAAGAGGCCCTGTTTAGTAAGTTTTGCACTTTGCGAAGATAATTTTGATATTCTGATTAATTATTTAATATTTATAGTGAAACGTACCTTGCAAAGCCATCTAGGGCTCTCAACAGCAAATTGCATTCCCAAAATTATAGCCAAACCAGGCACACACGCAATATAGAACATAGTTCTCCACCTAAATTAAAAAATAAAAATAAATAAATATACATATATTTAATAAATTAATAAATTAATATGAGTATAATTAAAAACTAACCAGTGAGGATCGCCGCTTTCCGAAGGAATTGCTAAGGACAGAGATGTAATTATCCCCAAACATGTCCCTATTTGACAAAGCGTGCCTAAGGTCCCTCTGTATTTCGTTGGAGATATCTACAAACATTTTCATTTCATTAAATATATAATCATACTTTTATAAAAAAAACATTACTCAATAAAAATAATTAAGTTACGTACTTCAGATATGTATAACGGAACAAGAACCGTATTTACGCCGATTCCTATTCCGACAAGAAACCGGCCCAAAAGCATTTCATCCAATGAATTTGCTTGCGCACTATAAAAATAAATAAATAAATAAATAAGTAATAAATTTAAATTTAAAGATAATATATTTTTGTGACCTAAGAAAGGCGCCGAGAATCAAGGGGATGGAGTCGAGTTGAAGGGTGCGTTTGCAACCAAATTTATCGACGAGGGCTGAAAAGCAAATACTCCCCAAAAACGCACCCACTATGAATATACTCACGACCAGACCTTCTAGAATCGGCTTCCCTTGAAACCCTAATTCTCTCGCAATATCCTCTATCGGCCCGTTCATCACCCTGTATTTAAATTGAAATTCAAATTTGGGGAAAGATTGAAAATTGGTGCATTTAAGAGTGAATTTGGTGAAATTGAAGGATTAATTTAATTTACCCAATGTGATAACCAAATAGGAAATTCGCCATTGAAGCAGTGACAGCATGAGGAAAAACTGGCAGCCATCCCAAATCAATACTTCCATTTTCCTTTTCTTCTTCAAATACTTGTCCAGTTACAGTTTCAACCCCATTTCTCTCCCCTTCAGACCCTGTTAACAAATCACAAACAAATCATTATTTAAGCCAATTTAAGCTCTCGGTGAAACTAATTGATCGAAACCTGAGGGCTGAGGATCGGAACTGGGGCCGGATGATCTGACATGGACCCGCCTGAGCTTCAACGAGACGAAATTTGGTCGGCAGAGCGAGAGCTTGCGAGGTCTAGGAGAAGAAGAAGTGATGGCGCTTGTACATGGAGTGTGTAATACAGCTAAAGATTGCATTTAAATCGCAACAATGGAAATTTAGAGAATTTACAGTGATGGTGCTTGAACTGAACTAAACTGAATTGGATATTTTGTTAACTGAAAAATATATATATTTAAAATCTTTTTTATATTTTTTGTGTTTCAGAAGATTATAATTTTGTGATATTTTTATTCGTTTCGGATGTTTTGTGTTTACACCCTCACAATATCTAAAATATTGTAAGCACCCTGGAAGTGGAAATTCAACTTCAAATGAAGAATATTTGACCGGGTTGTATGGGCTAAGAATTAGGATTAGTTAGATTTTTGGGCTTCTTTTTCCTTTCTTCTTTTTCTTGGCATGCTTTAGCCCATTTAGGGAAATTGTTTTTCCCATTTCAGATTTTATATCTTATGGGGTTTTTTTAGCTTTTTTTTCTTTTATATGTAAAGCTTAGATAGGGAACTCATGTAAATAAAAAAATATATATATAGAAAAAAACTTTACATATGGAAGGAGGATAATTAAGTTAATATCCAAAAAAAATTGTAAAAAAAATTCAACTTCCGATTTTGCTCCGAACATGATAATGATTTGATCATAAACAGAGATTTAACTTCTCGTGTTTGCTGAAAAATCCGGAATGGAAAGACTCTGTTGAGGATCCTGGCACTAACTGAACTCATTTCCAGAATTTTTATTTTCAATAATAATTTATTTATTTTACAATGACTATAACACATAAACCAGACACTGAACGCTCGACTAATTAATATCTACTAGAAAATAATAATAACAGTATAACAAACATAGGCTGATTCCTGAATTATCACCATCTTTATTACAGATAATCACACATAATAATCAACTAATCACACCATAATCCTCTCATAATTAAACATATATCCAAATCTACCACATCATGCCATTTTGCACCGGTGGCGCTTGCATCGCCATGCGCGCGTTCCTCTCCAAATTTCCATTCCATCCTTCACATCAAAACATGATAACAAAAGTTAATACACAACAACTTTGTTCCAAATTAATAAAAATATATAAATTCTTATATAAACACTAACCGATACTCATGTCAAAACCGCGGCTCTGAAGTTCCCGGTATTCCTGAGAAAGCGCGCATGGCTCGCAACAGCAATGGACGAGACAATCGTTGCATGGAGACTCAGGCAACATATATTCTCCCCTCATTTTGGAGCGATACGTGCAAGCGTAAACACATTGACAACACGTTAAATAAGCAAGAAGTGCGTATATCCCCCCGCTTATACCACACGCTATAAAAATACATACAAATATCAACAAAATTAGTAAATTCATATAATAAGATTATTTGAATAGATAAATACATAAATAAAGAGATTACATACATGTGGACCCATGGTCAACAATTTCGGCTATCCGACCAAAAGTAATACACGGGCAAAAGCAAGTCGAGCAACCTAATTCAAAACGGTAGACCATAAAATCATTAACCATGCATAATTCACAAAATGAACGCATTAAAACTACTGTTCAAATAAATGACGCATTAAAAAGATTATTATGTGAAATAAACTTACAAGTGCCACAATCTTGAGCGCAATCGCACAGTCCACTTGACCACATCTGAGGCTGAGAAGGCCGCATCCCTTGAATCGGAGGCGGTTCAATCGGAATCCCCATTTGGAAAGGCGCACTTGGTGGTGGGAAATTTTCACTAGGTTTTGGTTGATACATGGTTAATTTTAGCGAATTATTATTGTTGAGATGGTAGGGCGTTGTGAGATTAAATGAGGATTAAGAGAGAAAGGTTAGTGGTTGAGAAATGCAAATAATGGATTATTTAGTGGAAGAACGAGGGGCTGTTTGTTTGTCTATCTACTCTTGCTTTTGTAGTCTAAATGAGGATTAAGAGAGAAAGAGTTGGGGTTAAGAAATGCTAATAATGGAGTCAATTGGTGGAATATTGAGCGGTTGTTTTCTCTTGCTTATATTAGTCTAAACAGAGCACCTTTTCTTTGCATTTTTCCCCATGAAAGAGTTGTATTGATTTGAATGGTTCTATACAATACAAGACGCCTTCTCTAAGTGACGCGTTAATTCAGTTCTCAATTTGTGCTTTTCTGGCGAGTCCATGATCTTATAAAGGATGGAAAATTAAAAATCATACCAAGTCATTGGTAGAAAAATCAGACTATTTTTTAGACTTTCACGAATAATAGTTACAAAATAATTTACACTTGACTTGGCTCAAGTTCAACACGTCTATTTATAGGCCCAAATAATTAATATTTCACATTATTCCATTTCAGCCCAATTAGCCTTAGATTAAATAAAATTGGGCTAAAATCAAAGGCCCAAATTCTCTGTTAATTTATCCAACTGATGGTCAACTTATCACCTTCTTCTCCATCTTCATTTTTTGGATCAGAGCAGGGAACAATCTACAGAGAAAATCAATTGATGTGACGATTAATCGTGAAGATTTTCGTTCAATCCGATTGAATGGGAGTTTCATCAATGGCGGGGGCGAGCGAAGGGATCCAACTGTGCGTGTTTGATCTGAGAAGGGGGCAGCAGGAAGGACAAGAGCTCGACAAAATTCTCTTCTTTTACCCCGCTGATTGCCCCTTCCCCACTCAGCTCTCTGTGATTGGGCTTTGCGAAGGCATGATTACTTTCACCAGGTTGGTTTTGCGCAAATTGCTTGATTTTTCATCAGTTTTGGTTGAATTTCTTAATGGCAAAATGATTTTTGTTTGTAAGTACAGGATTTTCTCTCCGGATTCGGCTTGTGAGGTGATTGAAGGGGAGAAGCACTCTCATGTGTTTTATGAAGCTGAGCCTGACATTTGGATGGTTTTGGTAAATTAAATCCCTTTTTATTTTGCAAAATATTTTCTTTGTACTCAGTGTTATAAAAAATTTCTGATTAATTGGGTCTTATAATTTTTATTCTAATTGGGTTTTAGGTAGTGGAAAAAGCAAAGGAAAAAGAGCCGGTTTGGAGAGTTGATGCATTAAAAACTGTACTTAAAGAAATTCATTCACTTTTCAAAATGTTTAATGGATCGATTAATTCCTTACTTGAGAAGCAAGTTAGCGGCCAGCTCGCTCGGTCCCACCTCCATTCTTTCATCTCTGATTATTTAACTGGTAATCACATATTTTACTTATACTAATCATGTACTTAAACTTGAATAATTACCAGTTTTAAACTGGGAATCTGAATTCTGATTTTTATACATATTTTTTATTTTTTTTAGATTTTAATGTGGGTAAGAAAATACAAATGCCTTCATTTCGTGACAGTTTAAAAGAAAGAGGTACTGTTCAAATGCTAACTGTATCAAGAGAAGTCGCTCTTGAAGTACAGGTAAAAATATAACAACAATGTTACTAATAAGAATAAAATAATAATAACAACATTAATAATAATTTATTAATTTTTTACGCAGTCAATTATAACAGCAATTGGACCATCATACAATTCACTTGTATTATTCCAAGACCTCTTAGTCTCAACAACTCTTCCTCCAGTAATTCTTTCATTTCACCCCTCTTAATTTTCATTTATTAAATTATCAACATTTCCTAACATAATCTCCCATTTTAGGACGACACAACAAATCTATTCACTTACTCGATCCTCAGATTAACACCACACGCATTATCTCTCAACACAACCACTTGGTCCTATTTACGAAAAGGCCCTTCAATCGAAGAGCCTCTTAATCAGGGGCAAAACCGTAATTCAGACGGCATGATACAGAGGCCTATGCAGAGGGACAAATGGCCGAGAGGAAAAGACGGATTTCTTTTCCCGGATTTTGCAGAATCCGGATTTGGATTCCCGGTTTTGTTGGAAAAAGGAGAGAGAATGTATTTATGTCCGTACCAACACAAAGGCTTGACTGTGCTTGTACTGCTACCGGTTTCTTCTCTGCCAGGTGGCGAGCAGGGATTGGTTCAAGTGAAAAAACAATTAATCGAAACTGTAAGTTAGTTTTTTTCCCTTTAGCCCTTTATATTTTAGGAAATTATGAAAAGGTCCTTATAATAATTTATTTATATTTTTTGGGACAGGTGTCGGACCGAATTGTGAAATTGGAGAGTAAATTAGCGAGAGGTTGGGGGGGCGAAAATGCGTATCATGTTAGTGGGTACCGATATTTAATTATTGATAATAATACGCAAATTTCCAGATTTACCCCTCCTGGAAAAGTCACCACTCTCACAAAGGTTCTTCCTTTTTTCACATATACCCCTGTAAAACTTCAAAATATAAAAAATATTAATATAATTGATTTTTTATTTTTATTTTTTTAAGGATTCATTGCTTTGGATGAATAAGGTGAGAGAAGAGGTGGATTTGGAAAAAGGGAGATGGAAACGAGAGAATAATGATAATTATGAAAAAGATTTTGAAATTTGTATTAGAGGAAATAATAATGCGTGGTTAATTGCTAAGATTATTAGAGGCAAGGAATTGTATATGGTTTTGGAGAAGGCGAATGAGACTCTTCTTTATGCAACTGAGACTGTTGAGAAGTTTAGCAACAGGTATATTATTAAATAATAATATTTTTATTTTTTAGTTTTATATTTTATCGTAATTTATTTTAAATTTATTTGTAGGTATTGTGAAGGGGCATTTTCGATGGACTACTAGAAGAGGGAACAATGTAGATTGTTGTTTTTTAATATTTACAGCATAATTTGGTTTAGGGACTATGTTTATATAATGTCTATTTTAAGCTCGCTTTTATGTATAATTGTATATCTTGCTGTTTTGTTTTGTTTTCTCAGTTTTATTTGTTTATCTATAGTTAAGTTTTGTAGGGTTCTCTGTAGACAATAAAAAAACACTTTGTGATGTTCAAGGCTCTGTTTTATTTGTATCTTCAATTTTTATGTCTCTTTTTTTAGCTCTGCTTGAATTATTCACTATATATTGCGTGAAGCTCAGTATTTAAAATTTGAGGAATTTAGCCCTAACCAACTTTAGTTACCCCTCACATAAGCACTAATCAGTCCAAACAAACATGAATCATGTCCTAATTAAGCCTTATCGTACAATTATACTGCAACTAATCTTAAATCGTAAATAACAGAATCATACAAATCCTTCATCTAAAATAACATCAATATAAGAAAGAAGAGAAACCTGATATTTAGAGAAATGATCCTTTGATGAGAGGAAGTCAACAGAGGGAGACAAAGCGTGCAATACAGGGTTATTTGATCATTGAGAGAGCAAGCAAGAGAGGAGAATGAGAGGATCGCTCGCTCGCTCGCTTTGTTTTTATTCGATCGAGAGTGACTGAGAACTAGAGGATCGAGAGAGCACGAGTGGCTGATTAGTGAGGAGAGGAAGCGGGAGAGGGGCAAAGCGAGAATGAGAGGAAAGTTTGATTTGGAAAAAATGTTATTGTCCATAATGCACCTTTATAACTGGACGGCCAGGATCAAATTCATAAAATAAAGCGACACAAATTTTAATGTATGGAAGCTGAACTCTTAAAATTTACATCAAGCCAAATTTAATTTATAGACCCAATCTGAAAACAGTATATAGTAAAAAAAGAATATATATAGTAAAATAGTATATAGTAGGCTCAAAGAAGATCGTGCATATAGAATCACTCAAAATAACACTCTGGCACAGACCAAAGAACATTGGCCTCAATCTCTTTCCCTTTTTTGGTTTATATAAAAAAGCTAAACATATTAGAAGCTCCCAAACCAACACATTTACAATTGGAAGGGGGATTTTAAACTCTCTCCAATTTTCTTCAAAAAAAAAAAAAAAAATCCCAACAATTAACAAATGATAATATCACAAAGCTCTTAATTCCTTGAAATATAACATCATGTATATACATGATATAAATGGCACTATATTTAACGAGTCATTCCTTGAACTGGAGGCGCCACCGCACATTGCGCCGCCGCTCCCATTTGCGCTTGCATCTGCATGTTGCCAATCCATCCTGTAAAATTAACAAAAAAAGTAAAAAAAAATATATTTTTTAACTAAAAAATGAAAATATTTATTGATGAGAAAATTTCATAGAGAGAGAGAGAACCAACCAAGATCCATGTTGAAACCACGGTTTTTGAGCTCACGATATTCTTGACACAAAGCGCAATATTCACAGACAAAATGGACGAGACAATCGTGACATGGATCCTCTGGGAGTGAGTATTGCTGTCTCATTCTGGTGCGATACATCCATGAGTAAATCCATTGGAGACCAGTACAACCCAAAATTAGAACGTACATGATTCCAGCTGAGCTGCATGCTGAAATATTGAAAAAAAGAATGTAAATATTAATGTTTTGATAATTAATATTGGTATATCAATTAATGATCATTAGCTTACTTGTCATTCCGCGGTCTGTTATATCGGCAATCTGGCCGAAGGTGATACATGGACAGAACAATGTTATGATAGCTACAAGTTAAAATTAAATCCATATAAGATACAGTTACATATATAAACTTCTAACTAGTTAATTTGGTTTATGAAAATTATAGCTCAACAAAGTAAGAACAAGAAATTAATTAATTACTATTTTCGATATCTTGAGCGCAGTCGAACAAACCGGTCGACCAAGGCTGAACAGGCAGAGTTTGCATTGGCCGGTACGCTCCTTGCACTCCCATTGGTGGAGCCGCAACCGGAAACTGCTGACGTGGCATCTGTTGGACCGGCCGTTGGTAATACTGGCCTTGTTGCTGTTGCTGGTAATACTGCTGAGGTGGCATCAGCGTTGGCGGCCCCATTTGTGGCTGTTGGTAGTACCTTCAAATTTAAAGATACATACATATATATAGCTGTATATAAACCTCTAAGGGTATAGTTGGTGCATATATAGTTTCTCATAATTGAAGTAAGTTTAAACATGAGAGGAATAAAAAACGTACGGATATTGGCCCATTTGAGGTTGTTGATACCTACAAATTCAACAATTACATACATATTTTTTTGAAGGCGTAACAATACATACATATTACATGTATATAACCTCTAATACTTGGTACATAGACATAATTGAAGTAATAACATGAAGAACTGAGGAACTTACTGAGATTGACCCATTTGTGGTTGTTGGTACCTACAAAATTCAAAGTTACATTAACATATTACATATATGAACCTCTAATTAATACTCAATACAAATATTAACAACATCATTGCGTAGGGTAAATATGAACGAAAGAACTTACTGATAGTTTTGTTGAGGTACATTTTGGCCCGGTTGATCGTAGGATTCGTTCGGCTTCTGATTGGCAATTGGCGGTGGTCGTGGGTAGTCAACCTGAGTGATAGGATCCTGCTGACCTGGCGGAGGGAAATTCGGTTGTTGCATGGTGCTTTCAGATCGGGATTTAGAGATGAAATGAGAGGGGAAAATAATCACTTTTTTTGTAAGAGAGATTGAGGTAAAGAGTTGTGATTTATGTGAGTAAGTTGTTGAAATATATGAAATTGTGGACTAAGTTAATTTGTCAACTCTCAATATTTGGGTTACAGCATTTTTTGTTTTTTATATGAAATACTATATTAGGAGTTGAATTTTATATATATGACCGGAATAGAGAGTACAGCACGTTTTTGCTTGTAGGAAGTTGCAAGCATGTTGAATTGAATTTGAGGGAAATTATATATCTAGTACGAATAAAGCTGGTAAATAAAAAGATAACCAAGTCAAAAAAATAGAAACAAGGTATTTGCAATGTTCTTATCTATTCTAATAAATAATCAAATTACATACTATTATATACTAAAAAATAGTGTTGATTTTCAAGGTTGCTTAAATGGAATGGAGCAAATGGGTAATAAGAACCCCCAGGAATTTCTTTTTAGGTGGGAATAAAACTGATTGTTAAGAAATAGTCGAGTTCATTTTCTAAGTTAAACATAGTGCATACATATTCTATCAGTTCCTTAATATTCTATCCTTTTTGAATTCATGACTTGTGAGAAACATCAAGATGCATGCCTTAACTCTGGTCAATGGGTAACGAATAAGGCTAAGTCAACTGAGCCGCTAGTTGTATATAGTATACTATATATATAAAAATGGAGCTACGTTGCAACCCAGGGAAAAATAAGATGTTTAAACAAGAACAGAAGATATAATCACTTCAGAATATACTATTGCACAGATCAAAGAACATTGACCTCAATCTCTTTACTTTTTTAAATAGAAAAAAAGCTAAAACATATTAAAAGCTTCAAACCAACACATAACAAATGATAATATCAGAAAGATCTTAATTCATTGAAATATATAACACCATAGATATATATATATATATTTATATATATATATATATATATATATATATATATATATATATATATATATGCATGATATAGTCGGCACTATTTAGCGAGTCATTCCTTGAACTGGAGGCGGCACGCGTTGTGCCGACCCCATTTGTGCTTGCATTTGCATGTTTCCAATCCAACCTATAAAATAATTTAACAAGTTTCATTATTAAAAAGTGAAATTTTATATATTTTATATGAAAACACAAAAATATACATTGATGAGAAAAATTCAGAGAGAGAGAGAGCTAACCAAGATCCATATTGAAACCACGGTTTTTGAGCTCACGATACTCTTGACACAATGCGCAATATTCACAGAAAAGATGAACGAGCAAATCGTGACATGGATCCTCTGCGAGTGAGTATTGCTGTCTTAGTCTGGTGCGGTACATCCATGAGTAAATCCACTGGAGACCGGTGAAACTCAAAATAAGCATATATATTATTCCAGCAGAACTGCATGCTGAAATGAATAAAAATAAATGTGAATAATAAACTTATGACTATATCATTATTCCTTGTATCGTTATAAAGAAATTAACGATTATTAGCTTACTTGTCATTCCACGGTCTGTTATATCGGCGATCTGGCCAAATGTGATGCATGGGCAGAAAAATGTTATAATAGCTACAAGTTAAGTTAAAAAATACATACATATAAGATACATGTATAAATAAACATATAAATATAATTAAAAATAACCCTTGGTGTAATAAAATAGGTCAAATAATAAACAATTAATAGAGAAAGGACTGATTACTGTTTTCCATATCTTGAGCACAGTCGAACAAATCGGTTGACCAAGGCTGAACAGGCAGAGTTTGCATTGGGTAAGCTCCTTGCACTCCCATTGGTGGAGCCGCAACCGGAAACTGCGGACGGGGCATTTGTTGGACCGGCCGTTGGTAATACTGGCCGCCTTGTTGCTGGTAATACTGCTGAGGTGGCATTGACATTGGCACTGGCTGCCCCATTTGTGGCTGTTGGTACCTTCAAATTTAAAGATGTATGATACAGACATGCATAAATACTTGTTATGTACGTACATATTTTGACATAATTGAAGTAATATGAAAGAACTAAATAACTTACTGAGGTTGGCCCATCATTTGTGGTTGCTGGTATTGGTACCTACAAAATTCAATAATGCATATACGTATAAACATGTATATAAACCCTCTAATACTTTGGTAAATATACTGGCATAATTTGAAATAATAACATGAAAATAATTGATGAACTTACTGAGGCTGGCCCATTTGAGGTTGTTGGTACCTATATAAATTCAAAAGTCAAAGATACATTAACATATAATACAAAACTCTTAACTAATATTCAGTACGAGTATAAACAACATTATTACGTAGGATAAATACGATGAAAGAACCTACTGGTAGTTTTGTTGAGGCATATTTTGGCCAGGCTGAGTGTTGGAAATTTTCGGCTTCTTATCGCCAGCTGGCGATGGTGGTGGGTAGTCAACAATAGTGATCGGATCCTGTAAGCCAGGCGGAGGGAAATTCGGCTGCTGCATGGTGGTTTCAGATCTAGATCTTGAGATGGAATGAGAGAGGGGAGAGAGATGAAGATAGAATATAGAGGTGAGATGTGTGATAATGCATGGTTGAAATAATAACATGAAAATATGGAATAAATTGGTTTGTCAACTCATAAATTGGTTCAATAATAAACACTTTGGTTTGACACAATTGAAATAATAACATGAAATGAATTGATGAACTTACTGAGGCTGGCCCATTTGTGGTTGTTGGTTCCTATACAAATTCAAAAATCAAAGATACATTAACATATACAAACCTCTAGCTACTAAGTAATACTCAGTACGAGTATAAATTAACAACATTATATCGTAGGACAAATACGATGAATGAGCATACTGATAGTTTTGTTGAGGCATATTTTGGCCAGGCCGAGTGTTGGAATTCTTCGGCCTCTTATCGCCAGCTGGCGATGGCGGTGGGTAGTCAACAATAGTGATCGGATCTTGTTGGCCAGGCGGAGGGAAATTCGGCTGTTGCATGGTGGTTTCAGATCTAGATTGTGAGACGGAATGAGAGAGGGGAGAGAGATGAAGATAGAATAGAGGTGTGATGTGATTATGGACGTATGGTTTGTATATATATTGAAATGTGGACTAAATTGGTTTGTCAACTCTCAGTTATTTGGGTTCCAGCTTGTTTTGTTTTTAATGAAATATACTAATAGGAGTTGATTAGGTAATGTATATATGGATAAGAGAGTACAGCACTTTTTTGCTTGCAGGAAGTTGCAAGCATGTTGAGTTGATTTTGAGGGAAATATTTTTTTGAATGGTCTTAGTGGAAATTATATGTCTAATATGAATAAAACTAATAAAATAAATGGTACATTACCAAGTCAAAATAGAGAAGCTGTTGCAATGATCATATATCTATTCTAAATTTTGATTGGTCTGATTTGGTAATATATAAAGAACCCAAGTTTTTTAGGTGCAAAGAAAAACAATTGACAAGAGGTGACTTGCTGTCCAGTTTACTATATTGTTTTTAGTTTAGTAATAATATAATTCTTGACAATTAAATGCATACCCTCATACATATCCTCTTAAGTTCCGTAATATTTTATCCAAATTGAATTCATGTATCATGACTTAACTTCTTTAGGAAACAACAACATGCATCAAGTTGTGCATGAAATGCGGTCAACGGCTACTGAGTAAAGACCAATTCCACTCAGCCTCTGGTTTTTCTTTTGTGCGCAAAATATTACCAAAAAATGCAGCTATATCTATATATGTTCGTCAAAATTTGAAACAATAGTTACAACATATATAATCACATCAAAATACATTATTCCAGTACAGATCAAAGAACATTAGAGTTAAGTCTCGTTTTTCCCTCTATCTGACAAGAAAAATACTCAATTAACATTTTACAACATAATGAAAAATAAAAACTCAAAATCAATTTAATAACAAAGTACAATATCACAAAGAATAAAGACACACAATTAATTGTTTAAATAACAAAAATAATATATGAAAATAGCACTATCTAGCGAGCCATTCCTTGGACCGGTGGTGGCATCGGCAACATTTCTTGTGGCGCAGCCTGATTTTGTCCCGGCATCTGCATATTTCCTGTCCATCCTATAAAACATTGATTCACCAAATTACATTAATTAAATGAAATAATATTGCCATATCTGATATATAAAAGGTCAACGTTAATTCATGAATGCACTTCACACATAAAAATTCCAACATAAACAACAAAAACAAGGGGAAATAAGTTATAACATCATGGTCTAAAACTTAATATTTTTTTAATTCTAAAACTTAACATTTTAGTTCATATGATATATATATATATGAGATTAAGTACCTAATTCCATGTTGAATCCACGGTTTTTGAGTTCTCGATACTCTTGACAAATGGCACAATATTCGCAGAAAAAATGGACGAGACAATCATGAAACGGATCTTCCGCAAGTGAGTATTGCGTTCTCATTCTGGTGCGATACATCCATGAGTAAATCCAGTGAAATCCTGTGAATCCCAAAAGGAGCGCATATATAACTCCAGTCGAGCTGCATGCTGAAATATATAGACAAAAAATGTTATGAATTTTGATCAACTACCAATTGGTATATTCATATGGTGTAATGACTAATCGTACATTTGGTGATTAATAGTAGATTATTCAATTCAATGTTAAAAAATAGTAATAGATTAAGTTGCTTAATTACTTGTCATTCCACGGTCAGTGATTTCCGCGATCTGGCCGAAGGTAATGCATGGGCAGAAGAATGTTATGATGCCTGCAATTTAATTTAAACATGCACATTTATAAACTGCAAATGATATATAATTGGTCCATAAATTTTATATGGAATAATTCACATCAAAAACATATATAATTACTATTTTCCATATCCTGAGCGCAGTCAAACAACTCAGTCGACCAAGGATTCAGAGGTGCGGTTTGCATTGCGAAACCGGCTTGCATTGGTTGAGTCGAAACTGGAATCTGCTGATGTGGCATTTGTTGGACAGGCTGTTGGTAAAATTGGCCTTGTTGCTGGTAATATTGCTGACCCATTTGTGGTTGTTGGTACCTTCAAATTCAGCACATTCATATTAATTATCAATTGATTATGCATGCATTAATATAATTATATGTTAAAATCAAGTAACATGAAGGAAAGAACTTACTGTGGTTGGTTCATTTGTGGTTGTTGGTACCTACAAATTCGAAGATCATAAACACGTATCAACCACTAATAATTAATATTAGGAATATATTTATTAAACACAACTATTCCACATGACAATCTTATAATGTAACATGAAACTAATAAGAGAAATAACTTACTGAGAGTTTTGTGGAGGCACATTTTGGCTAGGCTGACTGTTGAACTGTCCCGGGTTGTGGTCGGCTCGCGGTGAGGCATTATTGTGGGCAGTCGGATGAATTTGTTGGCCTGGCGGTGGGAAGTTGTTCTGACCGGTCAGATGATTTTGTTGGCCTGGCGGTGCGAAGTTGTTTTGACCGGTCGGATGATTTTGTTGGCCTAGTGGTGGAAAGTTGTTCTGACCGGTCAAATGATTTTGTTGGCTAGGTGGTGGAAAATTATTCTGATCATTTTGTTGGCCTGGCGGCGGAAAGTTATTTTGGTCGGTCGGAGGATTTTGTTGGTTCGGGGGAGGGAAATTTGTTTGTTCCTCCATTTTATTTTTTTGATTGGAGATGGAAGAATTATGAGAATAGTTTATGATTAGGGAAATTGATGGCTTTATTCTACGGCCGTTAAATATGAATGCTGGCCTTTTTGTCAACTCTCACTATATTAATTTGTTTATTTTGGTTCTTTGATGAAAAACAATATGAAAGTACAGTGTTTTTTCTATTTTTGCCCTTGCAGAAAGTCGGAAGCATGTTGTATTAGAGGGAGGGGGGATTTTATTCTATAAGCGGGCTGTCAAATATTAAAATTAAGTCAAGTTCTTAATCTTTGGCAGAACATGATGAACATGGTGTCTATCCTAGCTAGTTATACTTGAAACTATGGTTACGGATGTAAACACCAAGTCCACTCAGCCGCCATTTTCACATTTATTTATTATTATTATTATTATTATTATTATTATTATTATTGAAGAAGTTTTTTAGTATTTTTATTTTTTGGGTAGACAGACTTTAAAAATGCAGCTTTTTTGAGAAAAAAATAATTAGTTATTGACATAGACCAAATCAGAGGATTTCCTTCTATTCATTGAACTCATCAGAACAATTCAGATGTATAAAAAATATTTTGTTTAGCTTATTTAACTTTTTAACCGAAGCTGAAGCTAAAGTTTTGTAAGGAAATACTAAATATTTTCTAAAGCTGCAAAATGGTGCGCATCCAGGGAATCGAACCCTGGTCAGTACCGTGGGAGGGTACTATGATACCACTACACCAGATGCGCTTTCTGTTTCTATTTTCTAAATAAACATATTAGTCTATCTCGCGGGTTGGTAAATTCTAACAAATTGAAAAGGGCCCGTATTCGATGCCCCTCGGGTGTGATTTATTCAAATTAATCCTAACAAATTGAAAGTTTCTTTCTCCTCGTATTTATTTTCCTTATCATGTATTCGATAAATACATGAGATATGTCATAACAAAATTCTCAAAAGAAAACAAAATGAATGTATTAACTAATCCTCGTAATAACATCACAGTTGCTTATTTCAACGTATTACTTCATTAACCTTGAGACAAATTGTTAAAATTTAATTCAAGTTATTGAAGTCAAGTAGAGGCAACACACGGCGCATCGCGAAGCGGTAATCTTCATATTCACATTCAGTGTAGAACCTATAGGCACACTCGTACTTTTGCACCAGCGAGGCGATCTTGCCACTTCCAGCCTCGTTCATGCATGCAGGATACGTCGCCTTGAAACACCTGCACAAATTTATCAAAAAAAAAAAAAAAAATCAAATTCAATACAATACAATTGTTTTGTTCTTATAAACATTTCGACATTTTGTGAAAGAAAAAGTTTAGTACCTGTACAAAGTGCCGTCAGTCGGCAGCTTGGAGTTACCGATGTTGACCTGGCGGATGAACCGCATGAGCCAATCGAACGCGGTGAAGCTCCTCAACTTGGGGAAGATAAAAGGGTTGTTTTTTACGACATTGTTCATCGCTTCTACTGTTTGTTTCTTTGAATTTCCAGGATAGACTTTGCTGACGTTCTTCACAATATTATCGATGTCCGGCCGATCGATGAGCTTCCTATAGCTTTTCTTCGTCTGGTTGAACTCTTTCTCAATTATTTCGTAACGCTTTTTCGCCATGAGTTTTAACTGGCTGGCGATGGTATTTGTAGATGAGTCTCTTGTGTCGGGGGAGTTAGGTTTGACCATGACAGCTAGGGTTAGGGTTTGGAAGGAGATGGTTAGGAGGAGAAGAGAGAGAACAACCTTTGGTTCCATTTTTGTGTTTTTTTCTTTTATTTGTTTGAGATTGATTCTTGGATTGGAGAAATGTGTGAATGGTGAGGTTATATACCGGAATGACATTAGATATTATGTAACCTTTCATTAATGTAATTTATTGCATGATGAAAGAAACTTCTGCTTTACAAGAGTTAAAATTGTGGAACTTATTACTAATCACAGTAGAAACTTAAAAGGAAATAATGACAAACATTACATAAATTTGAGAACAAGATAACTTTTCAAAATATAATTTTTAAGTAAATATTTTTTTAACAAATAATTTTACCAAGTAATTATTGTTTTTGAAAAATATTTTTATGAAGAAATAATTACAAAAAAAAAACTTTCTGTGAGGAATATTTTTTTGAAAAATTATTTAAAATTATTTTTTTACTATTTTGTGCCACGTCATCGTAAAACGTCATACAGGAGAGTTAGAGTATGCATGTCATGTTTGCATTTAACGGATCACCACTTAACTGATTGAGGGGCTTAATGGAATAAAATTAAAAGGGTAAAAGAGGTTAATTGAACAAATTGAAATATTGTGAATTTGATTGAACATTGAGCAAAATATGACCAAGGTGAACTTTCCCCTTCTTTTATTCATTCTTCGGTACATATAAAGTAATGTCAATTTTCTTTACCCCATATTAGAGTTAGTATTACCATTTTTCCATTGCTTTTCTTTTTTTTTACTAAATTACTCAAATAATTTTTTTTTCACATTTATTGTTTTATTTTTATTTTTATTAATACTAATCGGTTTTCTTTAGCTAGTTTTATTGTTTCCTCAATTCTAATTATTCAAGTTTTTCCTTTTTTTGAAGAGTAACCACATGCTTAATTACTATATTGATTAAATAAAAAAAGAAAAGTTACAAAGCTACATTGCATTTTAACAGCAAAAAACATGACTGCAATTCACATCATATCATATTAGGGATATACAAATAATTTTGTGACCCGTTCAACCCGGCCCAACCCGACCCGACTCCTTTTTTGCGGATTTTGAAGTTGTTTGATTGGGTCCGGGTTTAAATATTGAATAACCCGAAGTTATGGGTCGGGTTGCGGGTTTTAAGTTGTAAACCCGTATTAACCCGACCCAACTCGTACATACCAAAATTATAGATGGAGTATACTATATTCAATTTATTTATTTTCTATTCTATATCAAATTTCTATGTTATATTATATTATTTAGTTTTCAATTATAAACGTAATATAAAAAAATTATATATTATATATTTAGTTTTCAATTATAAACTTAACATTAAAAAACTTCTATATTGAGTATAGTACATACAAATAAAGACAAATCTTATAATCAGTCATTTGTAATATTTTCGCCAGAAGAAAAATAAAACATAACAAAAACTTGTCAAGATACATTGTACAAAAAGAAAGTTTGCTTGTTTCGTTAAAAATAATTTAAATGATTTATTTTTAAAATAATAAATTATTTTTATCTTTTTTTTGTATATTCTTGTGTCAAAATCGTATGTTTTATTTGGTCAAAATATGTTATAAGAATATATATTTAGTAAAAGTTCAAAATCTTATCAACCCGTCCAACCCGCCCAAGAAAATTATGGTCGGGTTAAAAAAAAAAATTTAAGCAGTATGGGTTGAGTCGGGTTGAAAAAATACAAACCAGTTCTTATTGGATTGGGTTGCAACTTTCATACAAACTCGTTCAACCTGGCCAATGTTACAGGGCCGGCTCAGGGACAAACCCAGGAAGTCCGTGGGCTGGGGCAGCCACCTGGACCAGAGCAACAATCACTTTAGATGTCACTTAAAAAAAATAAAGGCTAAAAAACAAGGCATGTAAATGAATTAGGGTTCTACATGAATAACTTCGGCCCACTAGAAACAATAATAGGCTCAATATTTAATGCATTGTGCAGGCAACTTTTTGAAGAAATAAGCACGTTTTACCCTCCATTTTAAAGAAAATTGAGAATTAGATTCTATTCCTGTTACAACTTCTAAAATGTCTTTTTTAACGAATTTTTTAATCTAATACATGCATATGTTTATATTATAAAAGTTTTTCTTTTATAGTTGTAGTATTTTTTTTTTCTGCCTTATTTATTTTGTTTTGTTATTTTCATTTAAATTACTTTTCAACATAAGGTGTTTTTATTGAATTTTCCAAGATAGAATAATATTACAAATTACAATGACAAATGAAGAGCAATTTTGTAAATAATTTTTTTCAAAAGAAAAATGAAGCAAATAAAATGTGAACTAGAAAAAATTATTTTTTTCTTTTATTTATAAGCTATTGAAGCAAAGAAAATGTTTAGATTTTTTTTTTTATCAAAAGTTAACATTTGGTTATTTGGCTTATTCAAGTTTTTTTTGATAAATTCTTGCTCAAGCATTTTTTTTGTGGAAAAATTCTTGTTCAAGCTTAAGAACATTTTGTGTTCTTTTCCCTTTTTCCTTAGGCCTAATTCTTCTGCATATGGTATAAACTCTAATTAAATTGATTTCCTCCAATATTTTAATAGAACTGTATTGAATGACAATAAATAGAAATCTTCGATAAGATCATAAATATTGAGATAAATGATTGTTAGTGCATATTTTCGCTCTTAATTTATAGCTTAAGATTTGATGATTCTAATTCATGCCAAAATTACTTGGCTGTGGAATGCATATGATGTGAATTGCATTACGTCATGCTTTTTGTTGTTAAAATACATATTGTGTGATTTATATATAGTCATTTTTTTTTTTTGAAAGAAAAGAAAGAACATTTTTTTTTGTTAAAATGAATGTGGCGTGCAAATGGCACCTGGGCAGCATTCAGTCGTCAAAAATATATAATCAATTAATTAATAAATTCTGAAAAAAATTAGTGCTATATAATCAATTAAATGCATTTGTTAATGTTGTCACGTGTAGTTAATAATAAGATTTGATATAAAATGTCATGGATGTGATAGATGACTGGATATATTAATTAATTTTGTCAATCAATTAGTGCTATAGCAGAATTTGATACAAATTCAGGTGAAAGTAGCTACAGAATTTACAAACATGTTGTATGTCTTTTTGTCCTTTCACCCAAAAGGTATCGCCCAAGGTGACCAAAAAAGGAAGATTTTCCCAATCAGAAAGATATCGGAGGCACAGAACTGAACGTTATTACTGAAAGTCGAGATCTTCCCTTTCTGTTGAAATAGCAAAAAATCATTATACTGTCATTGAAATGAACCCACTATATTAGAAAAAAGTTGCCTTTACATTTTGACATGATATAAATTTATTTATTTAACTATCAACAGACGAAGAGACTACTGAAAAAAAATATTAAATTAGTAAGAAAAATGTTACTAATCGTAACAACAATCACATAACAAACAATGAAATAAAACAATAAGAAGAGGTAGGATAACAAAAATAATGGGGACCTCACGGCAAGCAAAGATAATCTTAGATGACTCATGAAATATTGAGGAAACTCGTTGGGGTGTTACTCCGGATTTAACAGTATCTTCTTCATTTTGCTCTCCATGCCGTATCTGTTAGAAAATTTAAAAATGTTTTATTAGAGAATATCATGTTGTTGATCCCTCCAAAAATTCCATACACCCAGCAAGCAGGATTGAGCGATTCTTTCTTCTCCTCTCTCGTTGCAAGACACATATAAATAATTTACTCTCCATGTGCCGTATCTGTTAGAAAAATTAAAATTCTTTTATTATAGAATATCATGTTGTTGTTGTCGTCGCATATTCAATCGCATATTCAAGTCGCAAAACACTTATAAATAATTTAATATTATAAATGATAAATAAAAAATCATTTATTTTATGATACTAATAATTTAATTATACAAATGATAATTGAATTTAGGAGTAACTCGTAACAATTGACATATAATGTCATGACACCAAAAATTAAGTTGAAATCATTTTTATCTATACGTTTAAAGACATGCAAGCGAGACTTGTCTCACGTTTATATACTTATCTGCTAAAGAAATCCAGGCATGTGACTATTTTTCTAGTTATTCAGGAACTCAATTTCAGTCTCAGCTCTCTCAGTGTGGAGTATACAGAACATAAGACTTAATATTACCAACTACACCAACACACTACTAAAAAAATTGTTGAGAGAGGCACTTTTTTTTGGGTTTAGAGGCACTTATTTGCGCCTCTACCCGATTTAGAGGCAGTTTCGTGTCCGCCTCATAAGTGCCTCTACTGGAGCCGCCCCAAGAAATATAGAGGCGGACGATGAGCTGCCTCAACATTGAGGCACTCAAAGCCGTCTCAAGATTGAGACACCCAAGTCCGCCTCAAAGTTGAGGCACCCAATGCCGCCTCAATGTTGAGACACCCAAAGCCGCCTCAAGGTTGAGGCATCCAATGGCACCTCAATATTGAGGCACCCCACCCAAAGCCGCCTCAAGGTTGAGACACCCAAGTCCGCCTCAAAGTTGTGGCACCCAATGCCGCCTCAATGTTGAGACACCCAAAGCCGCCTCAAGGTTGAGGCATCCAATGCCGCCTCAACGCTGAGGCACCCAAAACCGCCACTATGTTGAAGCAAATAATTTCTAATATTTTAATTCTTCCATACAATATCAATTTCATATTCAATTTTTTTCAAAATAACAATAAATTATATAATCAACATTCATAACAAAATATTTAAATTAGCATAAATATCAAAATTAAGAGTACAAATACAATAAATTAAGAAATAAAAGATACATAATTAATGAAAAAAATAAAATGAACTTGCCATGATATAAAGACTTAGAAAATTTTTGTAAAGCAACTACTCCGATGAATTTGCGCTCGTACCTATTAGTAAGTAAATTAGTGAATTTTAAAATTTAAAAGAGTAGTAAAAAATAAAAAAAATAAAAAAAATCTTACAATTACAACTTATTACCTTCATCGTTTCGTATCCAACATGGTTGTTCGTCGAAATTTAACAAATCAGAACTCGTATGCAATACATGTGGAACAACGGCTTTTCCCATATTGAAAAAATCTCTGGGTATAGTTTTCACTACTAATGACCAATCTCTCTTTTGTAAATCTTCTACATAGAAAACTTGTTCCACTTGAGACGCAAAAACGAAAGGATCGTCATTTATATTACGACCAGTATGTATGAGCCGATGAAAATTAACAAATGTAAATCCAAATTTGTCCACTTTTTTCCCGGAATTATGATGAACATTTACCCAATCACATTTAAAAAGAACCACCTTGAAATCGCCATAATAATTTATCTCAATGATGTCATTTAATTTACCATAATAATTTACTCCATCAATTTCCGAAACATTGACAACTCCACTATTTTGGGTTGTCATGCCTAATTCTCTATCTTTCGTGTGAAATCTAAAACCATTAATACTATATCCGCTAAATTGCATTGCTATATTGTTTGGACCTCTAGCAAGAGCTTTAACTCTTTTTGAAAGATTTGTTTCTTCCATTTTCATCACCTATAAATAATAGATTTAGAAAACTCATAAAAAATTAAGTAAATAAAAAAAATAAAAAATTACCTTAGTTTGAAACCATCGATGAAACTTCTCATTCATTAATTTATTAATAGTACGACTAGAGAGGATACCATTTTTTTGTTTCCCCAACTCAATGAATTCTCTATAATATATATTAAAATATGTATATTTAGCTTATATAAATTAGAAAACAATACTTAAAGGGTTGGAATTATCACTCACATGCGGAAAGTTTCAATATCGTCACAATGTCGTAGAACGTAACGGTGAGCTTGAACTAGAGACTTGGAATCCAAATCAATTGATTTTGCTTGCCCAATATGTTGCCCCCCACTCTCAAACAAATATAACCCTTGCTCTTTTGATGCATTTGGATTCCGAGACGGCCTATTGAATCTAGTTTGAACACCTTCTAAATATCTTGAGCAAAATGTTAAACATTCGTCCGCCACATACGCTTCAGCGATAGACCCTTCTGGACATGCTCTATTACGAACATATGATTTGAGACGAACAAAATACCTACATAATAATTAAAATAAATAAATAGAATATTTTACTTAATAAAAAAATCAATAAATTAAAATTTTTAAAGGGTACATCCACCTATAGTGAACTGGCCCACCAAGTTTTGCCTCATCAATTAAATGAATAGTTAGATGAACCATTATTGTGAAAAATGACGGCATGAAGTATTTCTCCATATTGCAAAGAGTTAAAATAAACCGTTCTTGTAATCTATCAAGTTGCGCAATATCCAATACCTTTGAACATAAATATCGAAAAAAAGCCGCTAACTCAATCACAATAATCAATATTTGCTTAGACGGACTACATGATTGTAATGCTAAAGGAAGAATTTCTTCGATCAAAACATGACAATCATGACTTTTGAGACCGCTAATTTTTAATTGATTCCCGTTGAAACACCTCGAAAGATTTGATGCATAACCATTTGGTGTTTTAATACCTTTGATTATTTTGCAAAGTGTTTCACGCTCCACTTGTGACATTGTAAAGCACGCTAATGGTAATTGAGATTTTTTCTTATTCTCTAATCTAATTGGGTGTAAATCATGTCTAATGTTCATGTCTACCAAATCAAGTCGTGCATTCTCACTATCCTTTGATTTATGCTCTATATTTAATAATGTACCGATTAAATTATCACACACATTTTTTTCAATATGCATTACATCCAAGTTATGCCGTAATAGATTATGTTCCCAATAAGGCAAATTGAAGAATACACTTCTTTTTTTCCAAGAATTTAAAACCTTCTCGTTGTTAGTTGAATTATTTATATTTTTCTTTTTTCTTTTTTTAGTTTTCTTATTTAGTGGATTTTTTCCTAGAGTAAAAGATAAAAATTTTACTTGCTTAAATAGTGATGATCCGGTAGGACGATTGGGAGCCGGTCTGTGCTCTTCAGTTCCATCAAAGAATTGTTTTTGATGCCGAAACGGGTGCCTTTCCGGCAACCACCGACGATGGCCCATATAGCAATGCTTATTACTATTATATAGCCATTTCTTTTCCGTATTTTCCATGCAATATGGACAAGCAAATTTCCTTTTAGTACTCCAACCGGATAAATTCGCATATGCAGGAAAATCATTGATTGTCCACATTAAAACCGCACGCATTTTGAATGTTTCTTTCTTAAAGGAATCGAAAGTTTCTACACCCTCCCATAATTCATTAAGTTCATCTATAAGAGGTTGAAGATATATATCTATATCATTTCCTGGACTTAATGGGCCGGGAATGATCATAGAAATAATAAAAGATGATTGTTTCATGCCAATCCACGGAGGTAGATTGTATGGAACGAGCACTACAGGCCATGTACTATGTTTAGAAGAACAATTCCTATAAGGATTAAACCCATCACTACTTAATCCAATTCTTACGTTACGTATTTCCGATGAGAAGTCCGGATACCGCAAATCAAACGATTTCCATGCTTCCCCATCTGCGGGGTGCCTAAGCAAACCATCATTTACACGGCTTTCGGCATGCCATCTCATATCAACCGCGGTTTTCGAAGACATAAAGAGTCTTTTGAGTCTAGGAATTAAAGAAAAATAGCGCAAAACTTTAGCGGGTTTTCGTTTAATTTTCCAACGAGGAGCATCACATAAATGACATACTTCTTGACTAGCCCTCTCACCCAAATAAAGCATGCAATCATTTCGGCAAGCGTGGATCTTTTTATAACCAAGACCCAATGCATCGATTATTTTCTTACATTTATAGTATGTTCTCGGTAAATTTGTACCGGGATTTGCATCTATAAATAGTTGAAGGGTCATTTCAAACGATTCTTTATCCCATCCTTTCATAAATTTAATATGGAATAAATGTAAGAGAAAAGATAATTTGGAAAAAGATGTACAACCGGGAAATAATTCTTTTTGCGCTTCTTCCATAAGCTCATCGACCTTGCTTGTTGGTGATTCTCCCATAATTTGATCTATTTCGACTTGTTCCTCTATCTCTACCGAATCGATCACTAAATTGGTTTCACCAAATGCGTCGTTTAATAGGCCATCCATGTCAAGCCCCCTTTTCTCTTGTAAGACATTACGGGAAGATGAACCAAATCCACCATTATTGGATGATGGCAAAGGCACCTCCCCATGAAAAAACCATCGAGTATAACCTTTTAAAAAGCCATCACATATTAAATGGACCCTACATTCCTCACGGCTTTGCATCAAGTAATTTTTACAATGAATGTAAGGACATAATATCTCGCCACCATGAGATTCACTACGAAATGCAAAATCAAGAAACAACTCAAGGCCTCTATTATATTCCTCACAATCTTGAGGCAAGTTCATCCAAGACTTATCCATTCATTAAGCAAAACTACTACCTACAAAAAAATGGGGAAATTGCATAGTTGAGAAAGTTGGAAATAATACAAAAGAGGTGAGAAATTTCATTTAAAATTACAAAAAATTAAAGAATTTGACTTACAATTGAGTTGTTTTTTCTCACAATTGAGTTATGGGGTTACAATTGAGTTGCTTACTCAGAATTGAAAACTAGGGTTTTCTAGAGATGCAAAGGAGAAAACAGGAGATAGGGGGATGTGATGAAGTGAGAAGAGAGAGAGGAGGAACTGAGCGGGAGGAGAAGGAGACGGTGAGCGGACGAAGGCGGACGGTGAGTGGACAGAGGAGGAGGAACTGAGCGGACGGGAGAGGAGAGTTTAAGGGAGTCGCTTATTTTATTCTTTGGGTGAAAGTGAAAATGTGAGATTGGGAGAGAAGGCACGAGTGAATGAATGGCACATAAGAGGGAAAGGCTCCTGGACAAATTCACTTCAACACCACTAATTAACTATTATTTATCTATTATTTTGTTAATACTTAATACAATCTTAAACCATTTAATTAAACATTTATTCATTATTATTTTTAATTTTGATACTTAACCACAATCTTATGTCAGAGTTTTGTATAAATTATATATTGAAGTTTTATATTAACATGCTTTATAACGACGACTATTTTATCTAAACCAAAAAATAAAGTCAAACACACATAATGAAAAAAGAAGCAAAATACGCATAAGGAGAAAATAAAGCCTTTATATTACAAAATAAAGTCGACATATCACAAAATAAAAAATAAAATGCTTTATAACATCACTATATTATCCATACCACAAAATAAAGTCCTACAAAATAAAAATACATGCTTTATAATTTTCACTATATTATCCAATCCACAAAATGAAGTCCATATCATTATATCATCTAAGTAACAAAAGTAGTTTAATGTTGAAACAATTAGATAGTTTCCTTGTAGGTTGATGGCACAAAAGAGTCTACAAAGTTATTTCCTAGAGATGAACCCTTGCTCATGCTTTCTCCTGGCACCTATATGAAAAACCATAAATATTAACTACACTTTATATTTTTACAAATCACGAATAAATTTAAATAACAAGAATTTACCTTCTCGAACATATCCGGATGCGTTTTTTTCAGAAATTGAAACATAGTTATTTGATTCTCCTCCAAGTAAGATATACGCTTTTGCATTTTATCTTGTTTTTTTTTTGTTCTTTTTATCATTTTTCTTGTTGTCTAAATTAATTTTCTCAACATCTTTCTCATATTGCTCTTTTAAAACAGCAAGTTCTCTCTCAACTTCAACCTTGTGATTCTCATTTATAGCGGCAATTTCTCTCTCAACTTCAATCTTATGGTTCTCATTTATAGCGGCAATTTCTCTCTCATGACTTCTCATCAAGGAAACAATTTCATTACTAGATGACCGCTCATTTGAATTTGTACTCTTATTCGATTTCATGCGGAAATACTCAGTGGGTGAACGACCAACGCCAACTCCTCTTACATGACCACGTTCAGGGCCCAAAACCTTCTTAAAAACTTCTTCGACAACCAAAGTAGCATCAACTTCTGGGTTTTGCATTAGTGTCTCCTTCAAATATTTTGCCTCAATCTATCAACATTGAAATTTTTTATTTCAATTTTCAATATTTCTAAAATGTTATTTTTGGGCAAATAAAAATAAATTTTACCATTTTTTCCTTTGTGGCCTCATTGATGTATGAACCATCCTTTTTCTTATGAGCCTCTTCCCATAACGTGAGACGGTCAATAGGTTCACCACCATTGGCATTTTCCTATTACATAATTGTGTAAGTAATTTAAATTTTTACATACACCAAATAAAGATAACATGATACATTTAATTACCATTTCTTTCCTTTTTCTTGCACAACTTTTTCTTCCAAGTGTATGATGATGCTTTTGCTTTTTCGCATTTTCTTTGTTAGCCTCACATTGTTTCTAAAATAAATAAAAAAGTAAACTTCTATGAATTATAAATACATAGTAAATTATAGATGTAAATGTAAATTTCTACCTTTTTTTTCTCCGAAGCCCAATCGGCTACCAAAATCCGCCATTGCTCCAAAACAATTGAATTAGGTGGCTTATCTAAAGCGTCCTTTACCGTATTGTATTTTTCAAATTTCTTTTTCAAATTTCCCTTGTGAGTTCTCCACCCTTTGTTCATTTTTTTAAATATCCACTTTTCAACAAAGCCAGCCGTGTCATCATACAAGAATTTTTCCTTTAAAAAAAAATTTAATACATGTAAAAAGATTTTACGATTCCAAGTCAAAGTATAGGTAATAATTAAAAATAAAAAATAAATCCTAAATTTTATACCTTAACAATTTCTATCATTCTATCCTTAAAATTTCCAAAACCTTCATCATTCCACTTTAGAAAGCTAATTGGCGCGAAAATCCCCCGTTTAACTATATCACGACAAAATGAGGAGAGGAGATATGAAGCTTTATTGTGTGGAATATAATCTTCATTACACTCTATTACAATTTGATCGGTTTTTGGTAAAGTCCACAAATCCATCAAGCTAATTCCTTTTATTTCTCGTTGTGCTCCATTATCACCTACAAACAAAAATAATAAAATAAACATATACCAAAAAAATATCCCACAGAATGAACAAGATTAAATACTAAAATTTGTTTATTTGTTAATTTAAAATAATAATAATAATTTCATAACAAGTCATACGCAAACAAAAAGTCTTACTTTTAATCACAATACATTCATTTTCATAATCCTTGTTCATTCTTCCGAAATCGACCTCATCATCGACATCCTCTATCTCATCTATCTCAACATGGTCATTACGTTCGCCAAGTTCATCAAGCTCCTCCATCTCATCAAGGTCATTCACTCCCCCAAGCTCGACATTCTCATCAAAAGTCTCTGCTTGTGATATTGGAGTTTGTTTAGACGGACGTACTTTTTTAGATTTTCGAGCCATTGTGTAAGCAATCTAAAAAAAGAAAAAAAATCAGTCAATATAAACTCAAATTAAACAATGTAAACTCCAATCAGAAAATATGAACTCAATTGAGTAAAATTTGACCCTAATTCAGTCAACTTTCAACCCAAATTCACTTCATTGAACGAGCCAATTGTACCAGTCAAGATCGATTGAAGGGATTTCAATGGAAAGTGAGAGAATTGACAAAAAGATAGAAGCTTTGGATAAATTAGATAAATGAGAGAAAAGATGGAAACTTTGGATAAATTGAGAGATGGTCGTAACAGTCAACATCAGCTAGTGAGAAATGACAGAAGCTCAATGAAGAAATTAAAAAGGCAGACTTTGCATAAACTAAAAAAATCCCCAAATTCATTTATAAACTCACGATTTGTATAAACTGTTTAGAACCTGATTGTGAACCGGAGGCAGAAGCCGTGTGAGTTGAAGGAGGCGCTCGAGGTGAGAAGGAAGCGGAGGCGAGAGGAAGCGAGGCGCTGGAGTGAGAGGAGAGGGAGGCCGGAGGTGAGAGGTGAGAAGCGGAGGTGGGAAAGATAGGCTGGAGAGAGAAAGGGGTAAAAATTATTGGACTTAGTTAGGGAAAATTAGAATTTGAAGAGGCGCTGTATTTTTTGTGGGTAAATTCATCCGAAATTTTGGCTCTAAAATTTGGGGGCAAAATATTTTCACTGATATTGGAATAATTTTAGATTAAGGCGGGGAAGACATGAGCTAAATATTGATGGAGTGGAAAATATAGAGTCACGACCCCCTGTTGCCTGTATGTTTGCCCCTAAATTGATTCACGGGTCAGCGTTGAGACACCAATCCCTATTGACCCAAGTATTTTGCCTCTGTACCACATTTTTTTAGTAGTGATATATCTCTTACACGTCTCATTCAGAATTTTAGTGACCACTCATGGACTTTTTCTTCATTCATTTTGTCAACTATATAGATAAATTTGTTATTTTCATTCATTTTGAAATGCATCGTGTTCTATGTTATACTCCTACTGGTATCTCATGGTAACGAACGAGCATATTTGTTGTTTTATCTTAGTTAATTCTTTTCCTTAAAAAAAAATAATATATAGTTAATTCTTTAAATCAAAAAATAATTAGTAGTTGATTCTTACATCAATTCAATCATTATTTCAATCCAATCATTATTTTTTTAATAGTAATCGAACCATTATTCACTGATCTCCAATTATAAACTACTAAAGAAAAATGCCATCCTTTAACTAATTAAGTCCACTATTAATTTCGTCTCCAACATTATTTCATCGGAGAAGTTGAATTAAATATTATCGATATATTGACGAGTTTTCGTATGAGCATTATTATTATTATTATTATTATTATTATTATTATTATTATTATTATTATTATTATTATTATTATTATTATTATTATTATTTTGAATGCATTCATATCAGCATTATATGTGTTGGCTTCCCATTAAGAAGTTGTGAATTTTAACCACATAGTTACCAAAGTAAAACTTAGGACAGTAAATTGTAGTATCATGACTATCACGAGGCAATGAGAATTCCACAGCTGAGAGGCATTTGAGAATAGGCATGAGAGCAATATTTTCTTCTAACTTTTCATGTGGATCTTCTTTGTATATATAAGGCCATGTGGATCTTGTAATTCTCAAAGATTTTATTTTCAACTATCTGAATTCTGAAGTAAACCCAAAACCGTTCCGCACAAGCAGCAATAACAGCACAGGTTTACAGCTATTAATAGTCATGCTTTATTAGTAGATACGTAAATGACTTTTTTTTTAAAAACTTTGGTGATAATAAAATCTCTGATCTTATTCATCAGAACAAGATTTAATCCTTACTTAAAAAAGAATATTTTGGTTTAAGGAGAACCATTCAAAAGGAAGTATGTTGGTAATTTGTACTTGATAACAAGATAAAATTTGTTAATTTTGATGCAATAGAACAACATATTCAAGAATAAAATTTCATATATATACGAACAATTATAAAATTGTTTATGTTTATTTCATTTTACAATATTATATCATGTAAAATAATATGTTCTTCATTTACCTTTTATAATTTTATTTAAAAACTGATTCTCTTTTATTTATATTTTCCATAAATACTATTTTATCATTTATTTATTTATTGTTTTGAATTGAATTATTATTAATTAAAAAATAATGCATAAGGGTATTTTAGTAAATTAAACTAAAATCAAAGTTAACTGCTGAGTGGACACGTGGACATCAGTGCCCGAGTGGGCTAAATTTAGCAGCTGAACTTTTCTCTATTAGTTAGTGTATCCATTCGTGTAACAATTCATTTCCCCTTCAAAAATAACTCGCTTCATACTAAATTAAAGAAATTATTGTACATGAAATCATCTATTTGGTACCAACTTGTTCCCCTTTTCTGTGAGATGGACTAGGCGCATAAAATGTATTTTTAGTTTTTAATGATTCATATCTAATTTGAACTATAGAACCCACTCAATAAGCGACCCATGCTCTTGTATTAAATTCTACACCGTGTCCATTTATATTTCCTCTCCGTTCACCATAACAATCTCAATTCAGCATAACAAATTTCCTGCGCTATTCTCTCTCTCTTTGCAATCTTGATCCTCTCTCAATTGACAATTTGATTGAGCGATTGGGATTCTTTTTTCTCCTTCTTTCGATTTTCTCTAAGCTCAAAGTTCTCAGTGCAAGTGCAAGATGGAGGAAACTGCGCTGAAGAACTAGAAGACTAATCACATTAAGAAAGAAAGAAGAGGTAATTTATGTTCTTTTTTTTAGGAAATTTATGTTGTAGGCTATTTTTCTTAGAAAATTTGTGTTTTTTTGAGGTTCTTTGTTAAAAAAGTGGTTTTTCTTTACGTAATGTGTGTTTCTTTTTGTGTTTATTGTTTTCTCATTCTTATTCAAGGTTTTTTATTCAAGTTTTTTACTTATTCAAGCAATTTTTTATAATTCATGGTTTTTTGATAAATTCTAATTCAATTCAAGCTTTGTTTATAAAGAATGTTAAATTAGTGTTTTTGTTTTGTTTGAATGCTCTGCTGAGTTGGACTCATCTTGGGGATGTTGATATTAATGTATGTTTAACGATCTAATTCTTCTTCGAAGCACCTAGGCATGAACGACCTCTATCTATTATATATTTTAAGTTGTGTGTCCTTCCTGTCTGGCTCAAAGCATATGCCTTTTGAGCCAGAGGTGTACGGGGAGCCAGGTTACACTTTCACGATCGGGAATATATATATATATATATATATATATATATATGACATTATATTTGTTTTCCTCAAGCTTGCACTAAAGAAAAATTAGATTTGTTTTGAGCATTCTCAATGAAAAGAACTCAATCTAAAAATGATTTATTTTCAAGTATTTAAGTATTTTCTATCAGTAATCCGTTATGTTCTTTCCTTTTCTTGCTACCTCAAAAAACAAAAAAGTACATGAGACTTGAGAGATGCGCATTGCGCAATGATAAACTGTAAGTCAATGACCGTTGATCCGATTAGTTAACTATATGCGATTCATTAAACCACGCGCCTCTCAGTCCACAGAAGATCAGAAGAACACCTGATCTGATCTGTGCTCTGCTCGAGTGAGTCAGAAGAAATACATATAGAAAAAAAAGAAAAAACAGAAGAAATTAAACAAATCTCAAAACCTCTGGAAAAACCATAGAAGCTGCTTACGATTTCCCCCTGAACTACACGAGAATGGAGAAGAATAGGCTTGATTCTTGTGAATCGAGCTTCATTCACTTGATTTTTAGCTTAAATCGCAAGAATTAAGCCGTTTCTTCTCCATTCAGGCGAATCACTCGTTTCGGATTCGTCAATTAGGTAATTAGTTTTCTGATTTTTCTTGCTAATAAAACGATTTTCGTGTAATTACAGCTTGGCGAGAGTCTGAAGAAGAGAGATAATGCAGTGTACATTCTGCATCATCTCCTGCCGCATTTGATCAATCTCGACAAAGAGCAGCTGGAGGAGAAGCTTCATGAGGCGAAGCTGAGAGGTAACTGCTGTTTCTGGCTTGAGAAAGTATTTTTTTTTTTCATTTTTCTTTCCTTTCTTCAAATTCTGCAATGCTAACAGATTCTATAAACTATGACAGGTGTCGCACTCACTGATCTGAAAATAAAAAATTCCACTTGCGGCATGGAACGAGTGATCTGGTATGCAATTACTTGACGACGGATCAGTCACGATACCTTGAAGAGGGATCCGTCACGACACCTTGAAGGCGGATCAGTCACGACACCTTGAAGACGGATCCGTCACGACACCTTGACGACGGATCAGTCACGACGTTGGCTGACTTTCTATGAATGAGGTTCCCATGCACCGATCAATCAAACCCTCTGTTCGGCATCGTCTTCAGATCTCCGAGGTATGCATCATCAATTTTGTTTCAATATTCTTTTTTAAAATTGACACTTGGATTAATTGGAGTTTTAACATATTTTTTGTTTATATATTATATAATACAGCATGGGAAGGTGGTGGTGGTGGTGATGCATGAACGCAAACATGCATTGGTGGTTCCCAAAAGGTGGTGGTGGTGATATCTTCTTTGTTTCAGGTGGGTTGCCTTCGGAAGTTGGAAGGTGACGGACTCTGCACTTGGTGTTTCGGATTCCGAGACACGACACTGCTTGTTCTGCTCCGACATTGTCAAAATGTTCTGCTTCACACGGTTCTTCTTGTCAGCCTCAAGAGAGATAGAGATGTCTTTCCTCCAGTGATTCTTCTCCTTGTAAGAATTTACTTGGTTAAAATATTAAAATATATTTATATTTGTGTATATTAATTTAATGAGTGATTTTATATATTGCTATTAATGGAATATTCAGCAGCAACCTGCTCTCTCCTGCCCGCATTTGCATCCTGCTCCGTCATCGGTCTCAAAGCACGGATCTCTAGACATTATCGATGTAAAAAGGTTACTGCCACATCTTATTTTCTTTTATTCTAAATTATATATCTGCCTTTATTCATCCTTTTATATTTCTGACATTTTTATTTGTAAATATTTCAGGAAGTGTGATGTTCTCCCTGCACTGAACGAAATCCAAAGCATGAGGAGCGCGAGAAGTCCCTTTCCTACAGATGATGTCACTACAAGACAAGCAAGTCGGCCGAGATGGAATCTGTGTTGTTCTGCCCGTCACTGTGCGACATGTTCTCTCGGTCCGCCTTGTCAGCCTCTAGAGAGGGGACTCCGTATTGCTTCTTCTCCATGTATCAATTTCATTGATTAGAATATTAATATTTGAGTTTATATTATATTTATATTTGTGTATATAATTTAATAATTGTGATGTGATTTTATTAATTTGTGTTGAATGGAACTTCCTGCAGATTCCTGCTCAGCCTAATCCAGTTCTGGCCCTCCTCTTGACCGCCTTCGCATCCAGACGCTCAGCTTCTTTGTTGTTTAGTGTTTTTTTTGTTCAAGTTCTTTTTAAGGTAGGAAAAACAGAAAAAAAAAATGAAAAAAAAAAAAAAAAAATTGGAAAAAAAAACCGAAAAAAAAGAGAGTCTGGCAAGTATTATGATGTTCTTTGTTTAATATTTTTTGTTTATTGTTTTTTTTGTTTCAGTTCTTTTTAAGGTAGGGAAAAAAGAAAAAAAAAAGAAAAAAAGAAAAAAAATGAAAAATGAAAAAAAGAGAAAAAAAAAGAAAAAAAGGAGAAAAAAAAACATAGTTGGGCCTGCCTTGAAATTCCAGATTCCGAGAGGGACTCCGTGTTGTTCTTCCGGACACTGTCGACATGTTATGCTGCCTGACTCGATCTGCCTTTTCAACTTCATGAGAGATAGAGATATCGTTCTGCCAGTGCTTCTTCTCCTTGTAAGACTTTAGTTGATTAGAATATTAATATTTGTGTTTATATATATTTATGTTCGTTATAATATTAATTAAATAATGCTCTATCCTGCTTCAATGGAACTTCCTGTAGATTCCTGCTCCTGCCTCATCTAGTTCTCGCCCCTCTGTCCTGCCCGCCTTCGCATCCTGATCCGATTCTCTGTTTGGCTAAGTCGCCCGGCCGTTCTTCAAAGACTTTGCCTGTTTATGTCGGAATCCGCTGTGACTCCAATGCTTCAATCCATCGCCAACCGACCCCAAACACCGAATCTGATATTTTGCTTCAAAGACTTTTGCTGGCTGCTCTACCCTGTTTCAAGGATTTATAATGCTCTTCTACCCTCTGCTTTGATGACTTGTGCTGCCCTGATTTCTAGTCCAAACTACAAATATGCAAAGAGTTTCTCTGCACTTCTTAATCCCAATAAGTTCAAACAATCCAAACTCCACTGCTTTACCCTGCTTCAACGAACAATCTGCTGCTTAATAAGTCATCCAATTAGCTCATTTATTCTGCTGCTCCTATTTGTGTTGAAATTAGAGCTCAGGTATGGCTTATTATTCTTTTTGCATTAATATTATGTTTTTGAATAAACCTTTTTCTCCCTCAAAATATTAATATTTATATATATGTTTTTCATATTGATTAGGTGTGGACGCAAGAGAGGAGGGATGTTTTAGTAGTAGCTGGCAAATCGGGGCGCACATATTGCACACTGAGAAGTTCTTTCTGCCTTCCTTATAACTGGGCCAAGGTGCTTGCTTGCTTAGGATCTAAATATGCTGTCTGGTAAGTAACCATTTTTATAAATCAGTCCGTCTTTTTTTCTTCCTAAATTATTCAATGCTTGGTTTTTGTTCCTAATGCGTATCTTTGGCATTCAGGTACGCTGTAGTCAACGGACCTGCTTGCTCTTTTATTGGCGTTTAATGGAATCCAGTACATGGAAATAATCTCTTGGAAAGCCTGCACTGCTCGGCCGGCCGTAGATGGAAACGGTCTCTCGCTGGTGGCCCACCCTTCTCCTTGTTTCTATCTTCAGGTTTTCTTCTTTTTCCATCTAGGTTTTTTTATTTTTTTCATAATGTTTTTTAATGTTCTATCTGATTACAAAAGATAAAACTAAGCTATGGAGCCTTTCAATGTTCTTTAGGTTTTCTGAAGAGACGCTGTGGTTTGTGGACCAGATGTTCAAGGGGCTTTCACTGTTTGGTGAGTTTAAACTTTATTCATGTGTGTACTTAGTCATTCAAAATTACGAAAACACTAATATTAGTATTTTCCCTTTTATTTTTAAATATTTTCCCATCAAGAGAGCCAAATCAACTGGAGCCTCCATTACGATTCCATTATATGTGCTTGGTGCTGCCGCTCTTCCTAATTGCCAAGCAAAAACAATAAACAAACAAAAATTTAATTAAAAAAATTAACCACAAAAAGTAATATGAAATGAAGACTGATCGGAACCAACCTGAAGGCGTTGAGCTGCTGGTCCTGGTCAAGTCAATGCCCAACAAATCACGCAGAAAAGTGTTAGGCGCCAGTGGCGGTTTGGCGACTCAACTCTCCATTAATTTATCAAATTTGAGAGTTTGAAGAGAATGATTTGTTTTTGTTAGACTTGGATGATTAATTTATTGTTTTTTTGAATGATTTATTGGTTAAGTTGGAGGATGTTTAAATTTTGAGATGATTTGTGGTTAGTTTTTGGAGTATTGTTCATTGATTTTTATTTTTAGTGTATTTATGGTTAATTAAATTTAATCTTAATTATTAATTAATAATTAATCTGAATCATCACAATCACTCAAATAACTGACATAAAATCCATGATTTTTAAGAAAAATACAAATATTTGATTTTGAAATACATGTTTTTATTGTTATCAATCAAAAAGTTTCATGAATTATCAAAATACATGTATTTTGGTGAATGTGTATTTCAAATTCATGGAGTTTATAGTACATCAAATCAAATATTTAATGGGAGGTTTAATCCAGTGTCTATGATAGGTGGGAAAAAAATAAATATACTAATGTGAGTGTTAAATGAAGGTACAATTAGTGTTAAGAGAGAAAATCCCCATTAAACAAGAATGTATTTTTTTCTCTCCAAAAATACATTTCTTACACCTCAATATAATAATCATGAACAATACTGTTAATCTATTGATTTATCTTCTGATGATACATCGAGTAAGACAGAAAAATGATCATTTAACACCTGAATACAAAAACTCATCAACTTTACTCAGAAAACACATCAAAATCAAGAAGACGCAACTCAGGATTCGCCATCCTATATTCATCGTACTTGCAATCACTAAATAATTGGTATGAGCACTCAAACTTCTGCAAGACCTTATAGAATATTAATCTTCAAAATGAAAGGTTTCAAAAAAAAATTATTGAACAAGTTATTCAAAATTATATATAAGCATCCAAAAAGCTGTAAATCAAAATAATCGCTTTAGTGTTAAAATAACTTAAATTTTGCTAATCATAATTATAAATTAATTTATCTGAAGCGGAGCGAGATACCCTCTCGTTATTTATATTTTCGGGAAAAGTTTGACTTTGACCTCTAAACCATTTAGATGGCTCAATGGCTCATTTTTTGCTTCTCAATTTTTTGTCTATTTTTAACCTCTTATTTAATAGTTCTATTTATACTCTTCATCTCTTACTCGTATGCTCATTAATTTGATACGTAACCGATGAAGTGGTAAATATTTCCCACGTCAAGAATATTTTGCCACATCAAGAATATTTGTCATGTCCAAATACTTTCCACATTGAAAAATAGTTCTTACGTTGTTTCTTTTTTATATTTCATGTTCTATATGTTAATAATATTTGTTATGTCCTGACATATCAACCCATAAAACCCTAATAGATGGAAGGGTAACAAATTAGCTTATTCAATAGTTGAGAAGAAAAAAATTAGACTAAGAAAAAAATATTGAGATACCAAAAATAAGCAATCGAAACTAAATTCATACTTTTTCTGTATATTTTTTTTGTCATCTTATTTTTATTTTGTTCCAAGTAGATGTATTTTACATGACTCGAAAAAAGTGACGAACTCTTGTGAAATGTATGAACCTATTAGTTCGAAGTTTATTATTGCATATATGTAAGGTTGAATCCGGTTAATGCTAGATAAATGTTATTATTTATTGATAGATTAAACATTAAATTGATAAGTTATTGGAGAAAATCAAACAATATTTCCACCTCCAACCAGTGCTTTTCCCTCCATTACTAGGAGTGGTATGTTTTTCTCCTCTCTTTTTTTTTTAAATTATTAATTATAAGCTTTATATGTGTATTCACCAAGTTCAGTCACAATGCCAATAAAACAATATGTGGTGCCAGTTGTATTCTAGGCACGGCACCATAAACAAATGCAAAAAAAAATTAAATGTTTATATATTTCTAAATCCTGTGTTTGATTTCTTAGATCCATGTATTTGGCTTGCAGATCAGATGGAACTAGCGCTCAACCAATTCAAGGATTTCTCTCCATTAATGGCAGGCAAACTCAGTTTGTTGAAAGTCCAGAACAAGAACGTGTTCGAGTTTTAATGGATTACGTTTGAGAGTTTGAAAAGAAACACACCGTTTAATGGATTATGTGGATGATTTCATATATTATGGTAAATTTATTAGATGATTTGTGGTTAATTTTGGAGTATTATTCATGATTTATATTGTATTTATGGTTAATTAAATTTAATCTGAATTATTAATTAACAATTAATCTAAATCATCACAATCACTCAAATAAATAATATAAAATCTGTGAAAGACTGCTAGCGCAGTTGGTCACACACAAAAAACTCGAATAAGGAAGAGATCCCAAGTTCGAGCCCGGCTTGTTGGGGTTTTTTCTGAAAAAATACGTGGGGACGTATGAGCTACCGTATTAAAAAATTCAAAAAAAAAAACTAACATAAAATCCATCATTTCTAAAAAATATGCAAACACTGGATTTCGAAATACATGTATTTATTGTTGATCAAATCAAAATGTTTCATGTATTGTGGTGAATGTGTATTTTAAAATTCATGGAGTTTAAAGTACATTAACATCAAATCAAACATTTAATGATTTTATCCCTCTTTAACAGGTGGGAAACAAGAAACTTATTAATGCCGGTGGTTTTAAATCGAATGTACAATTAGTGTTAAGAGAGAAAATCCCCATTAAACAGGAATACATTTTTTCTCCAAAAAAAACATTTCTTACACCTCAATAAAATAATCATGAACAATACTGTGAATGTATTTATTTATCTTTTGATCATGCATCAAGTAAGACAAAAAAAAAATGATCATTTAACGTTTGTTCTACTATCTCGTACACCGTAATAGAAGAACTCATCAACTTTTAGTCAGAAAATGCATTAAAATCAAGAAGACGCAACTCTGGATTCGCCATCCTATATTCGTCGTACTTGCAATCACTGAAGAACCGGTATGAGCACTCAAACTTCTGCAAGACCTTCGCAATCTTATTCGTTCCAGCCTCAGCCATGCATGGAGTGTAAGTTGCCATCAAACACTTGTACAACGTGCTATCCTTTTTCAAAACGGATTTTCCGACATTGACCTGACGAACGAATTTGACCAACCAATCAAAGGACTTGTAGGTCCTTAGTTTAGGATACATAAAATGATTATTCTCTATGATAATCTTGAAGGCTTCAATGGCCTGGGTCATCGCGTCATTCTTCCATATATCAGCTACGCCTTGAGCGATATAATCTATTAAATTGTTTTGAAGGTTTTGAAAGCCGTTCTTTGTGTGGTTGAATTCTTTGATGAGTTTTATCATGCGGACTCTCGCCATGTGTCTAATGGAGTTTGCGATTTGTGGATCTACAATGGTGGTGGTGGTAGTGGGCTTCGTTACCTTGGCTGCGGAACTTAGGGTTAGGGTTTGGAGAATTAGGGTTAAAAGGAGGGAGAGAACAAGCTTTCGTGCCATTTTTTATTTTTGTTGTATAGTTTTTTGATTGATTCTTGGATGAAGGATACATATTTTGTGAGGGTATATAAGGGAGATAAGTTTGAAGTTGCTTAAACTTTCATTAATTGGATTAATTTCTTTCTTGATGAAACTCTTAGGGGAGTTATTAGATTTGAACAGTTTGAAACTTCTGTTGCAAATTCAAGAACAAAACAGCTGGTAATTTAATACTAGTTCCTTAACAGGCCCTATTGTACAAAAATTCTGTTCAGGCCCAAATAGCAATTCCAGGCCATTAAAATAGGCTGCATCATGATAAGAAAGAGAACTGTTCTTTTATTTTTTATTTTCAACATAATAATTGTTATACTATTGTCTGGTGGCGTTCGGCAAGATGGAATAGGAGTGGAAGAGTGGAAGAAGTGAATTATTTCAGCCGAACAAAAGTGAAAGAAAATGAAATAAATAGATGGAAGAGTGAAATTTCCTTCTTCTATGGGGGGTGGAATATCTTTCTTTTATGGAATAAGACAAAATTTAAAACAAAAATATCACTCTTTCTTCCACCATGAGATGATATGACACTAGTAATTAATGTTATATTTCTCTCTCTTATTTCTTTCCAAATATTTTTTTGTAGAAAAAATAAGGATGAAAAACCATCGATTCTCAATAAGAATTTCATGAAATTATATATTTAAAATGTGAAGATAATTATGTTCATTTTTCTCTATCTAAAGAGATCTATCTCCTATATCTTTCTTTCATTATTCGTTTTTTCCATTTCTCGTGTCATGCATAAAGGATTTAGTAAATCAAACAAATTATTTTTTATCTTATTTATTAAAAAAAAAAATATTTTCTTTTAGGTTGAATAATAATAATTAAATTAATTAAAAAAATATAATTAGAATAAAAATATTATAGTAATTAGATATTATTTATATATTCTAAATCAACTGTACTCTTTAGTTTTTGATCATCATTAATTGTGCATTTCCACGTAAGAGATTGTGACAAGATGTTTGTTTCTAGTCATCTTTTTGCAACAAAGCTTACGGAGGGCACACGCCAATTAGCTACCCTAACCACACTAATTATTTTAATATATTTTTAATTATTAGGTGATCATTTCTTGACCTCTTGGCCCTTTTTGTTCATTGTGATTCGTGAAACTTCTAGAGATTATATATTTTATTTGCGTTCTTGATGCTTTCTAAATATAAAAAAGGGTATCTTAGGTTATCATCCTAATTATGTTTCTACTTTTTTATTTTTTTTCCCCCCAAGATATGATGGTAATAAATTATGTCTTTCAAATAATGTAATTAGTCGTTCTTTTTAATTAAATTTTTTAGGATGCCAGGGTTAATTAAACCTGGATCCAATTAATCAATAAAAAAAAATTACTGTAAATGTGTTGTGTATTTTTTTTTCTCTTTACATGTCTTTTTATGTCTCACTTATTCATTTCTTATATTTCTTTTTTTTTTAAATGTATTTCGTATATTTCTTATTCATAATCGCCTATAAAAAAGAATATAATTATTGAAAAATCGAGATTAATGGTTTGGGCATCTACTTTTTATTCTAAAATCAATTGTTTATGAAGAATGGGAATATATGAGGCTAGAATGGCAATAACCTTTCAAACAATAATTAAAATATAATCAAATCAAATATAATTAAAAAAAATAAGTTTTCTTTCTTTCTCTTTGTTCGATGAAACTCTTCTTTTGCAAGTGTAAGGACCGCACATAATTACATTAACTCGGCTGCATGTTAAAAATATACCTTTTAATTAGTTTGATGTTTTTTAATTTTTATGTTGTTTACTGCTTGAATACATATTGTATTGTTAAATAAATTGTATTGTTAAATAAATATCATCATTAACTCACCACTAAATAGGTTACCTCCAATATCTCAATATAGGTTTCTGCAAGCACATACAACAATAAATACAATCATCTAAGAGAACAAATCGGAATAGAATTAAGAACTTGATTAAGAATTAAAGAAATTTGTTTCTAGTTTCTACTATACTGTTATGTTCTTTCTTTATAAGGTATAAAAGCGGATGCATAAGGTATTTTAGTTTGGTATCAAAAAGCATGACTAACCTTCCTATCGTTTGTATAAGATATAAAAGTTCGATCATGCATAATACATTTTGTATAAATACTCTAATAGAAATCAGCATAGATAAACTATGTATTTTCGTTGTATTTAATGAAAATCTTAGCAATTTATCTACTACCTCAGAGGGAAAAAAAACTAAAAATGTCCTCTGCCTTCATAAAAAAACAAAAACTGTAATCTTTGTTAAACCATATTATATCATAAACAATTTCCGTATATTTTAATGTATAAAATTAAAATATCTGATCATAGAATAATTTCTTATGAGTGACTAGTGGATGAATGAAAGCGGCAGAAAAGTTGGTGGCAATTTTGTCTCGGGGCTCGTGGAAGCCACACGACATCACTTTGTTCCCTCCATTTTTCGGCCTTTTTGAACTCTCACCTACTTTGATCTTTTATTCATCTTCTCTCCATTTCTACATTACATACAGACATCTGTTGCAATGGAATGATATTTTTCATAGTAGGAAATATCAAAAGTTAAATAGATATATCTGAAAGTTCTTGCATGAACTGTTTAAAAGTACATTAATATGTTATGAAAAGTCAATAATAGGCCAAAATACAAATAATTAAGTTCTGTATTATACTTTGTCTTCATTCTTTACCTCTTGATAATCGCATGTTTTATTGTACTATCATATTCATGATTCATTAAGTACTCGAAGGAAAATCACCACACAAAAGTAAGTAGCCTGCTCCTCCAGAGCTTCAAAAGGCCAACCTAATAACAACCTATACAAAATAAAGAATAGGAAAAATATGGAAAGCAGGTTCAACTTCTTGGTACTGTACTTGACACGTCTTTGAGCAGCATGAGAACGTGTTTTTTCTGGTGTATATACTAGCAATCAACAATCAATTAGGGGCAGGAAAATATGGGTTCGTGCAGCTTTACTATTTTCTCTCTTTATCATATTAGAATGCAAATCAAATGAATGCATCTAAAATGAGAAAAACACCACCTTCTCATTTTTTATAGCTATATATATACTATTTTCTCTCTTTATAATTTTTCTTTATTTTTGAAAGTGATTTGTAAATTTCAAAAACATCTTGTCATTGAGCCTTCACTTCAAAGTTGCAGCCTGGCACGCCATCGGTAGAATTTAAATTTTCAAGTTATTGGATCAGATTAAGGCGCTTTAGACCAAACTGCCCAAACACAGTGCAACAGTACATGAGCCAAATACCAAAAGTGGGTCTAAATGTCTGTCACGAGGCTCGTGGTTACCACACGACACTAGTGCGCTCCAACTCCCTCTTGGAATTTGGCCTTTTCATTTTGCTACGTGTCAACTCACATGTCAATTTCATTTCATTTTCTTTTTTTCTTTGTATATTTAAGTCGTCAGAATTCAGTGTCTGTGTTGTTTGTCTCGATGTATTTTTGTATTTAAACCCAGCAGCAGAACCTGGGTTTGGATCCTAGTTAGCAAGTGTTGAATGCTTTGACTTCAATTAAAACAAATGGTGTGTGATTAAGTGAAAAGAGCATGACGAATCATGATTCATGCTGCTTATTCTATCTTTTGCCATAATATAATGCAGTAAAAAAGTAACTGTAACTGAGATGTCAAAGGTATCTGTTTCATTTAAGTGTTTTGGCTACAGAGTCCATGTGATTTTTGTGTTTGGCATCTAAGCATAGCTCTGCATGATTCCAATATATTAATTTGATGACATTATTAATTCCTCCAGATCCTATGCTTTCTCCCATGTCTCATGAAACGAACGAATTATCGATCCCTGTGCTTTCCACGCTCTTTTAAAAATTACTCGTCACGAAATTATTAATGCACAAAGTACTATATTCTATTACCAATCAAGCCCTCCACTACAACTGCATCATAATTTTTCGAATCTTCAAAAAACCAAATATATTCATTGTCCTAATGAATAATCTTGACAACAACAATATCGGGACCCAAATATTTCAAGACCCATTATAATTCGGATATTCAAAATCAAATAGATTCATCCACTATCCTAATCTTGATCAATATGACGTTATATTTTTTCCGTTAAAATGGAAAATTTCTAAAATTTTTCACCCAATATACTTCATGCACCCGAAATCTGAATTTATTTCTTCATGATAAAACATAAAATCACTGAATCAATTAGACTAGCAAAAACAGAAAGTCTTTAAAGATTACAGATTTTGAATTAAACCCGAATCAATAACAACTAACTGACCAAGATGGCATTTCAGTAATAATTTCCAAAACAAAGCCTAACTTAATAAATGCCTAAACCCCTCTATAAAACCCATTCACTTCTCCATTAAAACCCATTCATTCCATTCCACCTTCTTAATATTTTCATTCAAACTCAAAATCTCTCTTTCCCCTCTCAAAACACAAGAAAACCAAGAAACGAGAAGATGGTCTTAGAATCAGGGAAGGGGTCAACAATGGCGGACGAGAAGAGGCAGCTCTTGTTGGACAACCACAAGGAGAAGCACTTCACCTCAGGCGAAGTGGTGCGTGACGTCATCCTGGGCGTCTCCGACGGCCTCACCGTCCCCTTCGCCCTCGCCGCCGGCCTCTCCGGCGCGCGCGCCTCCTCCGCCCTCGTCCTCACTGCCGGACTTGCTGAAGTCGCCGCTGGCGCCATCTCCATGGGCCTTGGAGGGTACGTTTGTTCAATAAGTCTTTTTACTTGAAATAAATGGTTATGTGGTTTCTTTATTATATAAAAGATTTTATTTTAGTTTACTAGGATTTGGAGCGAGTGAGAAATTTTGTATTTTCTTTATTAAAAGTTTCGGTAACAGGTTTGTATAGTATTAATTGTTGTACTTTATTGGATTTTATGATGAGAAATCTTAGAGAAATTCTGAATATTTGTTTGTTTTATTAAAAAAGATTTGGTTTATATAGTAATCATTGTACTTGTTGGATTTTATTATGAGAAATCTTGATCAGTAATATTTGATCACGTGCTATACTATGCATCTATGCATTCTACGGGCCTTGAAACTATTCTCCACCTTTTCGCAAATTGTACGCCCGGGACTACTGTCTTGACTTTAATTTCATAGAAAAGAGATATTTTTGTTTAATGATATCATAAGATTAACAGAGCTTAAACATGACAGATACTTAGCGGCGAAAAGTGAGTCGGATCATTACATGCGTGAGATGAAACGAGAGCAAGATGAGATTATTAATGTACCTGATACAGGTGATTATTAATTTTAGTATTTTTTTATAATTACATTTGACTTTATTGATTTAAGAAATGTAGTTATTCTAATTACTAGTATTTGTTGTGGTAATTATGTCAGAGGCGGCAGAAATTGCAGAAATATTATCTGAATACGGACTCGGGCCGAGTGAATACGGGCCGGTAGTGGAAGCCCTTAGAAAGAACCCACAAGCGTGGCTTGAATTCATGATGAAGTAAATAATTTGTATCATAAAATTGAACTTATAATTTGAACTCATTAAACTTATGTCTTTAACTTTATATATTTTATTATTTTTAGGTTTGAGTTAGGGTTAGAAAAGCCGGATCCAAGGAGGGCACTATGGAGCGCAATGACCATAGCTATAGCTTATGTTATTGGTGGAATGGTGCCTCTCTTTCCGTACATGTTTGTAAAAGAAGCTCATGAAGCAATGTTTACGTCTGTTGGAGTGACTTTGCTTGCCCTTCTCTTTTTCGGGTTTGTTAAGGGCCATTTGACAGGAAACCGACCGTTTTTAAGCGCCGTTCAGACGGCTTTTATCGGTGCTCTTGCTTCTGCTGCTGCTTATGCAATCGCGAAACTTGTACAGACTGGGATTTAGGGTTAAGTGAATATTTAGTCGTACATTTGGAGTTGGAGATATATGTTTTGTCGTTTGTTCAAAGTTATGGTTTGGATTTCGTTTGTTAATGTGTGGATGGAGATTTAGTTAAGTGGTTAAGTAGGTTGATCTATGTGTCCTGTGAATGTTTGGTTGGGTCTGAAGGGCTTTAATGGAATGTTAGCATGTGATAAATTGAATTTGATGGAGGCCCTAATGTTTGATTTTTTTTAGCCCTAATGTTTGATTAGTAGCTAATGATATAAATAATTCTGTTTCGGCCCATAATATACAGGGCCCCAACAGAGCATTGTAGATTTTATTTTTTGGATAGTTGTTTTTCACTACTTACAAAAAAATGGTGTTTTCCCTTTAATAGGTAAAACAGCCCGGCCCATTGTTGCATATTTTATCTGTCCTTTCTTTTTAAATTGCAATAATAACAAAAATTATAATAATATTAATTGATAAAAAAACTAACTTATAAATGAACTTTGGTAGATGAAAGGTTTCCATATTTGTGACCAAATTAATTGGAGTGATACAAAATGAAGCAAATTAAAGAATTAGTTGGATCCCCAGGGAAAATCTCATCTCTCATAAAAAGAGCTCTTACGAAATGTTTCACATCAGCGTTAAATTAAATACTAATCTTCTTTGTCAATTAAAGCCTAATTTAAATCGTAAGTTAACTTTTTCACTTTCTTAACAAACTTGCCTTTGGTCTCTCAAGTAGAGGATATCCACCAAACCAACTTGCAAAACCCTAGTTGTGTTTTCTTTCTTAGGCCCATAGAGTTAACTTTTTTCTAATGGAGTATCACATGTGATTAGACATTCAAATCCGCCCAAAAAAACAATCATACATTTTTTTTTTATGAATTTATAGTCGACACGTTACTTAAAAATTTCATTTATGAAAAAAAAAATTACATTTGAATTACAATTATTATGTTTCTTTGACCTACTTTCTTCTCTAGGCTAATCTAAAAGACGGGAAATACAATAATTACATCATAGAACCCCATTTTACTAGTCTAACCCCTAAATCACTTGCGTTGAGTCTTCCGTGTGGTTGCGGTCCATTGCGACGTCGTATCTCTGGCTACCGCAATAATTGATGTAGGGATGGATTAACGTTTTGGAATAGCTTGTTGTTCCTTGCCTTCCATAGTTCTCAGCAGGTGTCCGCCCAAATCGCTCGTCATTCCAATCTCTTGGACTTGTCGAGCTTCCCCTCCATCCATTTAAGGATATGAGAGGGATTCTCCATGTTGGGATCGTTGTTTGGACGAACTTTTCACAAGTAAGTTTCCACAATTCTTTTGCTAGCTTGTACTCTAAAAAGAGATGATTGCGAGTTTCCATTACATTGGTATTGCAGGATTGTTTTTTTAAACCTAGCTTTTATAAACAGTTTATCTTTGTACATTTGTCAGAAGAATAATTTTATTCTTGGTGATACTTTGAGTATTGAGATGGCCTTTCGAGCATGATCTTTTATTCCTGTATTCGTAAAGAACCTATATGTGGAGTTGATCGAAAATTTATCTTTGTTATTGATGTTCCACTGTAACTTATCTGGCCTTGTTATAAGTTGTATTGTGAATATTTTGCTTCTTAAGTTATGTAAGTATTTTGCTCGGAGTATGCTGAGGGTCGTGTCTCATTGCCATCATTACATTTGACATGCAAATTCAACAATTAAGAAATTACAAAATGGAGTCCCAAGTTCAGAAATAATCTCTAGCTTATGATTTTAATGTTGACAGCCTAACTAAATTACAAATAATATGTATTCATTTTTTCCAACTTATGATAAACATGATATAATAATTTAACTTCGGTAAATAAAAAGGAAGTTGAAATAAAAACATATAATACCGCCCTCTCTATTCAATAAAAAATATATATATCTAATATACAACTTAAGAGAATTAACATGATGTCTCTCATCAGTTTTAGTACAACCTTTTTTAAATATTCAACATATAAGGTTCTCTTGCAAATATTCAACAAAAATAAAATTAACTAGAAAAAAAAATTAAATATTAAAGCAAAAAAAATAATAAAATAAGGGAGTTACACAACCTTATCCTAGCATGAGCGAGTAGCAAATAGACAGCATGTTGTTAAACTGGCCCCTCTTCCCCAGGTATTATAACGCCAGTAGCTAGACGATTAATTAAACCAATCAACACATAATCCAAATGTTTTATATTTCTAATTTCCATTTCCATTTCAATTTTATAAAAAAAATTGTAATCCTTATCCAGTTGACTGCCAGCCCACTTTCCCTCTCACCCAAAATCCCCTCCAAAACCCAAAACACCAAACAGCAATTTCACACTGATTGACTTTAATATTGTTGATTCAATTGAGTGAAGACTGAGTTTGATGTTTGGAGGGAAAAAGGGATTGAAAGAGAGGAAGTGGTACACGTGGCGCCATGAGACCCGCCAATTCGCTCGCCCAACGAGGCAGCGGGTCCCACATAACAGAGTTTGAATATGGGTCTGGTGTGTGATTTAATGCCTGCACCGTACTGCTCTAACGGTAATTGTTTTGTTTGAATGATATGAGTCTATGCTTGAATTGTGCATGTATAGAATTTTGAGTACATTAATGAGAAGGTTGTGAGAAAATATATCGTTGGTTAGAAGATATTTATGAAATTTAATGCAATAAATTGTAGTTGTCAGAGGATAGAATTTAAAATAAATTATAGTTATTGAAGTTACTAAATAATGTTATTAGTGATTTTAGAGTGATGCAAATTTTATAATTTATTGTCATTAAACAGATAATGTATTTTATAAATTAGATTGAAAGTTCTCAAATATGATGTATTTTTTGATAAAATATATATCGCAATAATCCATAACGAAATAAACAGCATAACATTGTTTCATGAATAATCTTTAAAATTTTTTAGATATTTCCATAATAAGAAAATATTTATCTGATATTATTGCTTTCTAATTTTTCATTACCCCTATTTTCCATATAAGTATATTTAACAGTTAATTTTTTATGATTATTTTTAAACAAAATGTAATACCAAAAAACATATATTTGCACTTCAATCATATCATATCTACTTTTTAGTTTTTATTTATACACGTTTATTATATATATGTTTACATGATAGTTTCTGATTCTCCCAACACTACAGTAAAACAAGTTAACAGGCAATATCAATTAGTTCCGGATACAGGACCGGGATTAGACGGTGACATTCCATTTGGTGACAGGACAGCTGTACGCGGCACGTGCCCCAGAGCTCTCTCCCGTCGACACGTGTTTTATGAATTATTATGATCTCAGGCAAGTGTGTATGCCACCCAGATGTTTCCTCCCTCTCAAGTTCTTCTTCCCAACCCTTCCTCCCTCAAAGAAACAAAACAATTCATGAATATGATGTTATGTTATATAAAGTATATAAAGGAGATGATGATATAATGCAAAGGAGATCTTGGTGTTTGTAGTGGAATGGAGAGAGTAGAGAAGAAAGTTATGGATGGGGTGAGGTGGGGCCCGCAGAGTTGATCTCATCCGGTCTGTCCTCTTTGTATTCGTCCTCATCCATTACTTTCTGTACCCTTAACTTCTGTGTAGTCTGTACACATCTACTTGTTCTAGCTTGTCAGTACTTCACGACACATAATACATGTAAGTAGTGACACAAACAAATTAATACGTCCTTTTTGCGCTGCGGATATTTCTAAGGCTGCACTATATCTCCTTTCCTTCCGCATAATTATGTGTATGCGAAAATAAGAATACGCCGTTGGATCTTTGATCGGACGGAAGATAGTTATAGATTGATGGAGGTTTTTATGCGGGGAATTGCAGGGAGGGAGTGGATTACGAGAGAGGTCGGATAAGAGCAAAAGGGTTCTTGAGATAAAACTAATCAGATTCAAATCAGCAATTAATTAATACTATAATCATTGTTTAATAGCTCGAGTAAGAGCAACCTCTTGGCTGCTTTATTTTCGCTGCGTGAAATAAACAACTGCAAGCTGAGGCTCCTTTTGCGAAAGATCTCTTTCTTCTCTTCTCTCGCAGATCTCTCTCTCTCTCTTTGGAAGTGAGGCTTTCTCCATTGGAGAGGACCTGACCTTGTTGGTAAATTGGTTGTAACTAATCTGATCTGGTTGAGTTATTATCAGTGCGGTTTTCTCATCAATGATCTCTCTGTCTGTCTGTCTGGTTAGTTGAGCAATGCTTTTGTGAGCGCTGCTGTCTGATTGCTATTTCCCGCTTAATTCTTTGAATTCTCCAAATAATTTCCTCGTTTAGATTTGTTTCTAATTTCTGTCCGCATTAAATTCCTTGCTGGAATTACTCAACTCTCCATTGATACCTTCCTTTCTCTGTTTCTTATCTTACTTCTCAAACTAGATCTTTTTATTATTCCAAGTCTTAATCAATCACTAAGCTTCAAACCATTCCAATTATCTCTAATTCCCTCACGATCCCTCCTTCTCCATCTCTAATCCACTTCCAATTTTCCTTACCAAAAACTCACAGCCATCTTCAAAAATGGTGTCGAGATCATATTCAAACCTGCTTGATTTAGCGTCCGGCGATTCGCTCTCGCCCTCCTTCAACCGGATCCCGCGCCGGATCCCTCGAGTCGTCACCGTACCTGGCATCGTACCGGGTCTCGACGAATCCGACGACGACGCGTCAGTCTCTTCTTCCTCTTCCCACTCCGCCAAGGACCGAACGATAATCGTCGCAAACCAGCTCCCAATTCGCGCCACGCGAGACCCGAACTCCCACAAATGGATCTTCACTTGGGACCAAGACTCTCTCTTGTTACAGCTCAAAGACGCGCATCACACCGACATGGAATTTATCTACGTCGGTTGTTTACGTGAAGATATTCCGATTTCTGAACAGGATGAGGTGGCGCAGGTTCTGCTAGACGGCTATAAATGCGTGCCCACATTTCTGTCGTGTGATTTAAGAAATAGGTTTTATTTAGGGTTTTGCAAGCAGCAGCTCTGGCCACTGTTTCATTACATGCTGCCTCTCTCTCCTGATTTGGGCGGCAGGTTTGACCGAGGTTTGTGGCAGGCTTACGTGTCGGTCAACAAAATATTCGCCGACAAAATATTGGAGGTGATAAACCCTGATGAAGATTTCGTTTGGGTCCATGATTATCATTTAATGGTTTTGCCGACTTTTTTGAGAAAGAGATTCAATCGGGTCAAACTAGGGTTTTTCCTCCACAGTCCGTTTCCTTCTTCCGAAATCTACAAAACCCTACCTGTCAGAGAGGAAATATTAAGATCTTTGCTAAACTCGGATTTAATAGGGTTTCATACATTTGATTATGCGAGACATTTCCTGTCCTGTTGCAGTAGAATGCTCGGTTTGACTTATGAGTCAAAGAGAGGTTATATCGGTTTGGAATATTACGGCCGTACCGTAAGTATAAAAATATTACCAGTCGGGATCCATTTAGGTCAATTAAGATCCGTTTTGGACTTGCCCGAAACGGAAATCAAAGTCGCGGAATTAATCAAACAATTCAGGGACCAAAACAGAATTATGCTGTTAGGCGTCGATGACATGGACATTTTCAAAGGGATAAGTTTGAAACTTTTAGCTTTTGAACAATTGCTGACTCAGCATCCAGAGTGGCGGGGCAGAGTTGTTTTGGTCCAAATCGCGAATCCAGCGAGAGGAAGGGGCAAAGACGTAAAAGAAGTACAAGATGAAAGTTATGCCATGGTCAAACGGATTAACGGGTCGTTTGGCCGACCCGGTTACGACCCGGTAATATTAATCGATGTACCGTTACAGTTTTATGAAAGAATGGCTTATTATGTTGTGGCTGAGTGTTGTTTAGTGACAGCTGTCAGAGACGGTATGAATTTGATACCGTACGAGTATATTATCGCGAGAGAGGGAAATGAGAAGCTCGATAGGGTTATGGGATTTCAAAATCCGGGATCTGGAAATCCGGGATTTGGAAAACCGGGAATCGGAATCAAGAAGAGTACTTTGGTCGTTTCTGAGTTTATCGGATGTTCTCCTTCTCTTAGCGGGTCGATGCGGGTCAATCCGTGGAATATCGACGCGGTTTCCGATGCGATGGATTCGGCTCTTGAAATGCCGGATTCGGAAAAACAACTAAGGCATGAGAAACATTATAAATATGTGAGTTCTCATGATGTGGGTTATTGGGCGAATAGTTTCTTAACGGATCTCGAACGGACATGTAAAGAGCATAATAAACGAAGGTGTTGGGGAATCGGGTTCGGGTTGAAATTTAGGGTTGTGGCTCTAGATCCGAATTTTAGGAAATTATCCATTGAGATTATCGTTTCGGCTTATAGAAGGGCAAGAACGAGGGCGATTTTGCTCGATTATGACGGTACTTTGATGCCTCAAGCTTCGATTAAGAAGAGTCCGAGCGGGAAATCGATCGAGATATTGAATAGTTTGTGTAGAGATAAGCGTAATGTGGTCTTTTTGGTGAGTGCGAAAAGAAGGAAGGATTTGAGCGAGTGGTTTAGCTCGTGCGATGATTTGGCTCTCGCTGCAGAACACGGCTGCTTTCTAAGGTAATTATTGAATGTTTTAGGGTTATTTATGTAATAAAAAGGTACACAACATGACCAGAAAGCCCGACAAGCTCGACAGGGTCTATAGTGCAAATATATTTCTTTTAACAAGTCATATTCGGCTGTAATATTTGCATTATGGACCTTGAAATTATTGACATTTCGAGGGTTATATATGTAAATAATTCATAATTTTATTTTTTATTTTCTTTTAGACTTAGGAGGGAAGAGGAGTGGGAGAGTATTGTACAGGTGTCAGACTTCAACTGGAAACAAATAGCAGAGCCGGTGATGAGACTATACACCGAGACCACAGACGGATCGACAATCGAAGATAAGGAGACAGGTTTGGTATGGTGTTATGAAGATGCGGATCCGGATTTCGGATCCTGTCAGGCCAAAGAGCTGTTGGATCATCTTGAGAGCGTGCTGGCGAATGAGCCGGTCTCGGTTAAGGCGGGACATCTTTATGTTGAGGTCAAACCACAGGTATTGATAACAGAGGATTTTTGTTGAGTTTTGTTTCGTGATTTTTGGGGTTTTGAGATGTGATTTATCTCGTTTAATCATTTTTTTCTTTTCTAAATATAGGGGGTTAGCAAGGGTTTGGTGGCGGACCAACTCCTCTCCACAATGAAAACCAAAAACCTCTTGCCGGATTTCGTGCTCTGCATCGGAGACGACGGATCGGACGAGGACATGTTCGAGGCGATCAGCTCGGCGTCAGGCGGGCCGAGTCTGGCGCCTGACGCCGAGGTGTTCGCCTGCACGGTCGGCAGAAGACCGAGCAAGGCGAAGTATTACTTGGATGACACGTCCGATATTGTGAAGCTCATGCAGGGCCTTGCGAATGTGTCGGATCAGTCGGTGTTGAGTCTTAGTTTGAGGAATAGTGTGAGACTCGGTGAGTGAGTGAGTGAGTGATTTGATTTGGATTGGACGGTTTACATTGGCCCTTAAAAGTCGGGGAGGATGTGGATCGTCCAATGTGAAATTGAAGTGGTGGGTTGTTTGTTAAGAGGGGTTTAAGGTTTTATGTGTTTTGTAACTGTTTTATGGAACATTGTTTCGTGTTGTTGTTGTTGTTAGTAGGATGTACATACATTATTATTGTTACTTTTGCGTGTTTTTGTTGTTTAGGTTTCAATGTTTCATTCAGGGGACTTGTATATATATCATTTAGGAAACTTTTATTTGAGCGAGTTCTTTTGGGGGGACTTAACTAGATTTGAATTGCAGTTATTTGTTCTCTCAAGCAAGAGCTACCATCAAATCACTTTAATTGTTTTCTTTATCACAATATCAAGTCTAAAGTTGATAAATTCGCACAAGGTAGACTTTTTCATCTCTTGGTTTGAGTGAAATTCTTTCGGATTTACCATCCACATCGCATGAGATCTCGTGTAATATTTTAATATACTGTATCTTTGTTTCATGCTCTTCTTCATTAACTCAAGATACTGGAGAGGCCCAGTGCGATATATAGTCTAACAAAATCAATCATGAAATTTGATGTTGACCAGTCATGAATGCCACAATTGGAAATGGAACAGTAGAAAGATAAATGGGAATTTGTGATTGGCCGACAACTTTTTATCTAGGGCTTTAAGGTGACCAAAAGATAGCCGTCGAGATAAAAAAGAACAAATATTTTCATGAAGTTGGGAAAAAAGTATATCTAAGTGCAGAATAATTCTTTCAAAAGGGTGCTTTGCATGGCATCTTTTATCCACATGTACCTAATTTTATCACATTATAGACCGTAGAAATTAATGAGGGACAAATGTAGGGACCCAGCCAATGAGATTACGCCACGTCATTGTTGATCAAGTGTTGAATGATTAATTGCTTAAGAATGATTGTTCAAAGATAAGACCAAACTAAGGCACTGAATACCGTAGTGAATTTTATTTCATTCCTACGATTTGTCTTTAATTCTTTTTTAATTTGGTATCAACATGATTCAAAGACGACTTGTTACATTACATATCATTTGACTTTGTTGAGTCTGCCTATACAACTTAATAAACAAAATTAACTGATAATTTAATCCACTAATCAGATTCATGAACCATAAAGGATGGACTTCACCTCAGAGAAAAATATTATATTTTTCTGTCAAACCTTATATTTATAGCCATGACTAGTTCGTACCCTATGATTTAACTATTAACTAAAGTGATTTAGTAACAACTTGGGTTAAAGACCCATTTATTATGTTAAGTACTGGATAGCCTTAAACTCTTAGACGTGAAGATAAAGAAGAAATATCTATATAAAATTAATGAAATGAAAATGATAGTTTGTACACTAATTCATTTTGTTTTAAATAGTTAAACGTACAATAATTAAAGTACGTACAATAGAAGAAAATGACAGTTACAAGGTTGAGGCGCCCATGGATTTGCCCACAGTTCTATGGAGTTCACGTACATATCAACATTAAATAGTATAGTTCACTGAGATAATAGTAATGCTTATATAGTATTATAGTGCTTTCCAACCAAGTAGTAATGCTTATATAGTATTATAGTGCTTTCCAACTAAGTTATATAAATATATATTCATTTGTCTTGAAACATTATTATATTCATTGTCTCTATGGGCTAAAGCCAATGAACTTGCCTCACACATCATTATTCTGAAAAAACAATTCCTATTCTAGCCGTGTTCTGATTAATTATGATAAAGTGAGATATAAAGTGGTCCTGTTTAAGTGTTTATAAGTTACTAAAAATATGGGCTAATATGACAAAAAAATATCTATAATCCAAAATTCACATATAGCTCATGAATTCTCCAATTCAAAACGCATGAACTGACCCTTTAACTGCTATTTCTTCACTATTATTATTATCATTCTTACTAAAAACACTCAAACGAACTATACAAATTCTCTCTATATCCTATCATTATTATTACCATCATCATTATAACAAAACCCTAAATTTGTGCAAAAAGAATTTCGTTCCACGTGTCAGGAACGCCAGGCAAGCACCAGTGCAAGCAATCACTCGCGCCCTCATTAATACCCTTCAAACTATACTTAGAAATATGCGCCTCATCTCTCAACCTGCTCAAACCCGTTATATCCAACAATTTAACCCGCAACCCGTTAACCGCCCGTTCCGCCACGTCATCACTGGACATTTCCAGTGCCACCTCATCACCGTTCGCTAAAGGAATCGTATTATTGCAACTGCCACCTGTATTCCAATCCCCGTTGGAGAAATGTCGAGGAGATAAGGTTCGTAAGAAGACTTTTAGATTAGGGTTTTGTGCGATTTGGGAATCGAGGTATTTGGAGATGGAGCGTAAAGTTAGGTTTTTGGCGTTTGTTAGATCGTAGAGAGTGGTGTTAATTACGGGTTTGCCACTGGCGTGCATTATCCAGTTGTTGCCTTGGAATTTGCCTCGGTTCCAGTGATGCCCCGTGTTTAATACAAGCACGTCAAACCTAGAATAATAATATTTGATTAATTAGATATTGGGTGTAAAATAAATTATCAAATAACATAACTAGGGTTTAAAAAGAATTGTTGCATTAGATATTTGTATTTAATTGCGGTTTAATTAGGTAAATTTCCTAAATTACAAAAATAGTGAATAGTATTTTTTATTATATATAGCTAAAATGCTTGGGAAAGTATGAGTGATTTTATACTTTGGACTTCTCATCCATTAGATATGCATCGTGATTTGTGCAATACAACTTTCTCTCTCTCCGACACGAATCACGATGCAAATCCAATGGATGAAAGAGTCCAAAGTACAAAACCACTCATACTTCTAAAGTATTTTAGCCATCCTCTTTTTTATTTTTATTTTTTTAATTATTTCATTTTTTACTATTTTTTATAAAAAAAAATTTTAAAATTATTCCAAATTTTTTAAACATTACTTTGCTTAGTTAGATATTGTGTATAAAATAAAATAAAATAAAATATCAAATAATACAAATACATTTCAACAAAACTTGATTACTTCGATATTTTCAATAAATTGAGCTTTAGTCCGGTAATTTGATTTTACTTAAATTACTAAATAGGCAATAATATTTTTTATTTTCTATTTTTTTCCTGCCTGTGGAGATAAGTCGTCAAGAACTCCACAGGCCGATCCAAATGCAACTTAAACCAACCCGGTTTACCCAAACCCGACCCGTTAACCCAAACCGGCTCCAATTCACACAAACCAGCTGACCCGTTTGTGCGAGCTGGAGCTGGTTCGGATTAACGGGTCGGGTTCGGATGCGGGGTGGTTTAAGCTGCATTTGGATCGGCCTGTGGAGTTCCTCAAGACTCATCTCCACAGGTACAGAAAAATAAAAAATAAAAAAGAAATGAAATTTCTTACTCAACCAAAAAGTAAATTAATAAAAAAAAATACAATTAGATTCTAACAAAACCTGTGTAGATAAGTCGTCAAGAACCCCACAGGCCGATCCAAATGCAACTTAAACGAAACAGGTTTCCCACCCAAACCCGACCCGTTACTCCAAACCGGCTCCAGCTCGCACAAACTGGCCGACCAATAAAACAACACGGTAGTATTACTTTCGTCAAACCGGTAGGCCCATCCGTCAGGCCTTATCGCGCCGGGCTTTTTAACGAGATCGAATTCGGGTCCCACGTCGGTGACTAACGGGTCGGGTTTCCCACCCGTTATCATGCAGAGCAGGGACTGGAATTGCTGCCGCCCGAGCGAGTCGCCGATGAATGCCAGCGTTTTGTTTCTCATCCTGTGAAAGAGAGAACGGTGAGCGAATAAGCGCGGATTTTGCGTAAAGGCCCCTCTGAAAGTCCCTATATTGTTGGGAGTTTAGGTGTTGCGTTTGGATTTCTTTTTGTAATTTAGGCAAAATACTGTAGAGGCTTATTTTGGAAAAAAAAAAAAAATTCATATATTACGGATAAAGAAATATCAATACTATGCCTAAATTTCCAATAATATAAGGACTTTTTTGCAATTTGGAAGGTTTAGAGGAGCTTATTTGTATATTTCCAATGCATAAATTTTTTTTGGGGGATAAAAGAATGTACCTTTTGAGGAATTTGGGGCCGGAAAAAGAAGGCATTTGGCAGTCTTTGGGCTGCCATTTGAATTTTTCAAAGGAAAAATCGGTGCGTTTGTGCATTAAATTACAGGCCCACATTCGTGAGAGGAACATTTTGCATTCTGATCCTGAATATAACGGCCTTCTTTCATCTGGGACCCATTTCCCTTTTCCGAAATTGCACTCTAAAATAATTAAATAAAAAATAGTAAATTATTTTGTTTCAAATATGAGAAATGTTGTTAGTAGAACGTCGTTCAAAAATGAGCAATTTATTGAATTTCACAGTGTGAATCTGTGAAATATAACCAGAAGAGTTTGCTTTTTTTAATTGGAAAATAATAAAGTGGAAGAATTAAGAAAAAACCTTGGGAATTGGTGACATCTTCTTCTCTATCATCAGTTTCTCTCTCTTGATAAAAGGATGCATTTGTAAATGAACTTGCAAATTCTACCATTTAAAGCAATATAAATACTTAGAATAAAATTAAGGCTTAATTTTGGGAAAAGATACAAGATGAATTAATTAAATGAAAAAAATAGAGAAAATTGTGTACCTTTAGGGATGGAGAGAAATTGATTGGAAGAGAGATGAAAGGAATTGGGAAGCGGGTTTCTTTCCCATGAGGAAATAACAATTATCGCAAAAACAATGATAATTAGAGCGAAAGAGACTCTTGTCGCACTAAATTTATGCAAGTTAGTCCCTTTCATACTAACAAATTTAACATTGACCCCTTCCTAATCCCCTTCCAGATATTTCAATGGATTGGGAAGAAATGTGGAATATTCACTGCAAATAGAAAGAATCATAAATTGATTTGATTTTGTCTTAGCTAATTGAATCTTAAAAAATAGCAAAGAGAAGATCAAAAAACGACTTTGATTGAACTTATCACTAGTAGCCAGTTGCTAATAGAATGAAAAATCGGCAAAATTCAATCAGTAATACAATTACTGCGACAAATTGAATAATAATTCAGAAAAAAAGCAAAATAATAAATAAATAAATACTCGCATTACAGATCAAATCTCGCTAAAAACGAAAATCAAACGGTATTATCAGCAAAAGACTAAACATATATCTGTAAAATTACATTCTGGTTCACCAACACTGTACCAAAACTAAATCAGACGACACAAATCAGTAAATCACACATAAAGAGAGATTCAAAGTAAGATATTCACTTACCAGAACGAAAACCTCGAATGGCGAGATCCCACGATTAATCACGCCGTATTTTCTCCCAGTGAATTGAGTAATGCCCGCTCAAACTGTACAGAGAAATCAAGCAAAAAAGGCTAATATTTCGCCAGAAGAAACGACCATAAATTTGAAAAAGGAATTCGAAACTGCGTGAATCTAAGAGATGAATTGAAATTTATTTATCGTATTGTATCCAGCTTGGGAGAATGCAAACCGCAAAAAAAAAATTATTGCGATTTCTCTTCTTTTTCATTTTAAATTAATAATTATGCACAACTGTGCAATCTAAGGAAGAATAAATCATCGCATGTGCTCGGTCTACGAATCTGCTCTTGATATATTAAATGCTAAAGGTTGAAAATGAGCATTTTTTTCTTCTCGACAAAGAGTCATAAAAGAGAAGAAACTCACATGCGTAGTTGGACGAGTAATGATACTGTAGACCGGGTTCAGCCAATATATAGAAACAAGTATGAAGTGTATAATAAAGCAGAGTGAGAGTAAAGAAAAGAATTCACTTAATTTAAGCACGGTCTGTTTGTGTGTGAAATTGGTCCATTGTACAGAAAATACGTAGTCTAATTAAAAGAGCACAGTAGATCTTATTCTTTACTGACTTTATAAAATCAGCCGTGTTTCATGGTGAATTAATTAGATTAGCTCATAATCCAATGGATTTTCTTTGTTTAACTTAGCAAGCACTTCTTTTCAAGTTAATTACCATTGTTATATATAATCTACATTGAATCCCGACCTGAAAAGCAATCCAGCACGAACGATTCTTTTCTTCGGCCTTCTAAAAAAGATTAGCTTTTAGGTAAAAGAAAATGACAGCAGTGACGTGAGAATAATTTAATGAACTAGTCCGTTGTTAGATCACATCAGAAAAATCATTTTTTTTCCAGCTTTGTTTTATAAATTAGGAAAAATTCATTTGTTCAAGACAAGTTACACAATGAGATGCAAATACATAACAAATCAACACAAGCAAAAACAATCAGCAACATTAGTCAAAAGTGATCAAATTTTAATTTACAACAATATAATAAACAACATTTTGAAGAATAAAACACCACTAACCTAGTTAAAAACCCACAAAAGTCATGAAAACCTTCGACAAAACCTAAGTTTTCATGTACAACACTGGAACCAAACACATAAACCCTAATTTTTTGACATCGCCTCTGTTACGTCATCACAAATAGGTCCCGCCAAACAATTTCCACAATTCGGATAGTTTGTGGGGGTTTGTCAGCGCTAAATTTCAACTCTAAAATCCGTTTTTAAAACCAAAATCAATCAATCAATACAAAAGAATAAATAGAAAAACAAAACCTACATCAAACCCAATCCTCCCACACCTCATCACTCATCAAGAACTCCTCGGTACATTTCTGCAAACCAAAAACGAAAAAAATATCAACCACTAGCATCATTAAAAAAAATAAAAATAAAAAATGAAAATATTTAAAATTGACCTTGTATTTATTGGTGCTTTGGAACCAGCGAATCGCCTGGATTTGACCTCTTGATCCTTATCCACTCGCATGGCCGCTACTTCTTTCTCCATTGCCGCCACGTCACGCCTCATCTTTTTCGCCTCCACCTCCATTGCCTTGGTCAACGTGTCAACTTTCCGTGACAACATCTGTTAAAAAATATTAATTAATTAATTAATTAATTAAACAAGTGAGTGAATATTTTATTTAATTAATTAATTACCTCGATTGCGTCGTCCTTGTCTTTGAGGCTCTGATCTTTCTCCTGACACGATTTCCTCAGCGTAATCACTTCCTTTTGTAATATATCGTACAAAAATCCAGACACCAATTCGCTCTCCTTAACCTCACAATTATCACTATTAAGATTATTCGTCTCATTAAAATTATTATCATTATTTCCAACTATCTGTTTACTATCGTCAGAACAGCCCTTATCCTTTTCCCCCTTATCATCATCCTTCTCACAATCCAGGGACGTATTCGCAAAACCGCCCTTATCCTTCAAAACCGCCTTCACATTACTCAGAGACCTCGCTCCTCCATCGAAACTCTTACTCACCCCTTTCGCGTGCCTCAAAACCATGCTGGAACTGACGGATAACGAGGGCCGGACAGATGGCGACCTCCGATTGGCCGAGAGTCCGTTAGGGGACAATCTGGGGAAATTATCAGCTCCCCCTAGTGATTGGCGGCGTGAATTTACGGAAATGCCCCCGTTGGATGAGGGTTTTGACTGGGGAGTGGATGAAGGGGTTTTGAGGCCGTCTTCTAGGACTTTAAGGCGTAGTTGGAATTTGTCCTTTGGATTAAGAAAAATTAGAAAAGGAATTAGTGTGATGTTATGTTTTTTTTATTGTTATTGGGTTTTTGATGGGCAATGTATTTGTTTGTTTATTTACCTTGAGTTGAGATTCGTATCTGGCTGTACGTTCTGCTATAACAAGCTTATCTCTAAGCTGCTGCATCTCACCCTGTCACGAAATAATAATGAAAAAAATATTAAATTTAAAAAGATTTAGATTGAAATAAAGCAAATTTTCTTTTAATAGTTTTTTTAGAAAAATATGTATATATAATACTAAAATTAAAATAGAAAACATAATAAAAATATTAATATAAAAGATAAATTTTAATAGTAATAATAACAATTATTATAATAACAAATATATTACAAAAACATAAAAAAAGGGACTTACTTGCATGAACCTTCGCTCTTCAAGCCACTGCTTAACAGGCATGACTTTATCATTTCCGTCCTTCCACTCATTCGCGACAACTGTCGCCACCCTATTCGCGCTCACCTTCGCTCTCGCCAGCTCTTTATTCAACATCTTCTTTTCCTCCTGCAAAATAAACAAACAAATCAATATTCTGTTTCTTCAACTTGGTGTGATTTATTTACGTTTAATTTTTACGTTGATTTCTTGGACTTTGCGTTGGTAATCTCTGACGGCATTTGCGGCGGCCCCGCCTGCCAGCACGGCCTCTTCTAGTTCTTTGACCGTTTGACTCATCTTTTCCACCTCAGCGACTTTTTGCCTGTGCAATTTATCCAATATTCTATTTTCCTCCTAAATATCAAAAAGTAAAAATATATTATAATTTTAATACAATATGCTGTTGTTATGTCATGTATTAAAAAAATATTAATATTTTATTACTTGGCAAATGTCGATTTGTTTAGTGAGGTCTTGATTCTTGTTCAGCAAGTCATCGACCAATGCAGCCTTTGCTAAAGCCGTTTTAACTGTTTTTTCCGCCTCTAATAAAGCCGCCTCTTTTGACTTAGTCAACCTATCCAACGCCTTGTTGTTTTCCGTAAGCTTCCCAATCTACAACAAAAATAATAAAAAAAATTCAACCAAACATACCCTTCAAAAACTCAAAAAAAGAAAAATACCAAATACACCGTTCCAAAAACCGCAAAAATCAAGTCAAAGCAAATCAAAATTCCACCTTACAATTTCATAATTATTTAAGTACCTCATTTCTGGCGATTTTTAGTTCAGCTTCAAGAGGAGCTAAAATGGCTTCAATTGGAGGCATGTCATCATCCTTTTGGCCAGCGTGGACTCTTCTTAAAGTCGCCTCAGCCGCAAATTGGGCGGCCATTGAAGCCTTTTTCTCATCGTTTATCCTCTTTATTTCCAAATTCTGTTTGTGATTGTAATGCAATTCCAATTAGATTGGAAATTGAGATTAGTAAGGGAAATAAAAAGAGAAGGTAGAGAGGGAATGAGATTCTAATATTAAATATACCTTGCTTTCCAGAAGGTTTTCTGTTTTCTTCAGTTTATCTTCCAATTTTAGGAACTCCTCTGAGAGCTGGTGGATTAAAAGAAGATTTGATTAATATCATGTACAGAAATTGATTTTCTCACTATAAAAATGGGATTAACATGTACAAACTTTAAGGTTTGGTATTTGTAATTTAAGTAAATCAAACTTAAGCATAAGAAAATATAATCTCATGCCAAAATGTCAGAACAAGACCGATTTAAGTTTAATTACACAAATACCTCTTCAACTGCCTTTTCTCTGGCACGTTCAGACAATCTAAGCCCCTTGATCTCCGCCTGCGCCTCTCCCAGCTCCCTATCCTTATCTGCACCCAATCCAAAACCAAACCCAAAAAACACTCAAAAAAAGCACAAAAAAATCACACCATTCACTCAAAACCAAGATCGAGCCGCATTGCTCACCTCTGACCTGGTTCTCGAGCCGAGTTAGCTCAACTCTGATCGGATCTGAACCGTGCATCATCCCTCTGAACTCATCCGCGTCGAAGCTCCTTCTCAGCGACGGTCTCCGCCTCGGCTGAGCCGGCTTCGCGCCGCCGCTTGCGTCCGCCATCTCCGATCCGGAATCTCAGTCCAGCATTAAAACCAGATTTCCAGTTCAACGGAGAGAGAGAGAGAGAGCGAATGGAATGAAAGAGAGAGGTTTTGTTTTGTATTTTTATGTTTGTTTTGGTTTGGTTTGAAATAGGAGAGGTGTGTTGTGTTTGACAGTGAAAATGGGAAAAGAGCGGTCTAATGGCGTTTTAGTATTATTTAAAGCTGGCGTAAAGATGAAACAATCATGGATATATCGCAATAATCGAGCCTACTTGATTCTTGTCAGAATCCCAGTTTCCCGTTTATCCTCTCGTGTAACGACTCGTTTATTGATAAAACACACTCGTTATATGTATGGTTACACTATTTTAGGTACGGAAGATCGGGAGAGTTGCAGAAAACTCGCTTGAAGGAAAAGTAAGCAAGAGATAATGGAATCGAATCCTCTGATCACCTCCGTTTATATATCACTGTAGATGTCCAGTGTTTAGTGAAATAGAGAAGCAGGAGTTGAAATGGAGAGGAATAAGAGAGGGGATTCCGTTTTGAGGCCTTACTTTACTTACAAAACGTATGAAGTGGGCCTTATTTCAGATGTGTTGAACAAAACGGGGTTTTGAAAGAGTCACAGTCACACAAGACAAATAAAACGGTCTTTCTTTGTGGGCCGTTTTGTACGATGGGCTCACATAAAGTTGGAAATTATATGAATTATAAATTACAAATTCAAAAGTTTGAGATGCCAAACTTGGGATGTTAATGGAAGTCAGAGAATCCAAAGCTAACCAACTCGTGTTTGTACACAAAAAATGAAACCTTTCTTGATGCTTTAGTGGTGCCAGCAAATGCAGGCTTCACTTTCAACAGACAGTGTTTACTGTGTTGTACATGTACTGTTTGATTCTCAATTCATTTTCACATACAATGTTGCTATTTGAGAAGAGAAAGGGGAAAATATGTACTTTGAAAAAATTATAAATGGTGCCGACAGACACTTGGAAATTATTAAGGTCATGAGTATCTCATTTCTCACCAACCGAAACAACTTGATACTAATTTAATCAAGTCTTGAAGCAAAGCTCATATAAAGTTAAAATTTTTTGCTAATAGTAGAAATATTCCGAACTTCTATACAAGGTAATCTATAAATCTATACATTGGGGAGTTGAGAATTGAGACCTTGAGTGCAGTGAGCTTGGATATGGAAAAGGTGATTTGATATTGACATTTGATTATGATGTGAGTACATTAGAACCTAAGTGATTAATTATCTCACCTTTTCTTAAAGTAAATTAATATTTTTTTTTAATAGAATATTATTGTACAAGGGTATTCACACAAAAATGGTGCTAAATTGAAATTCAAAGTTTATGGATCATAGTTAATTAGTGTTGATTGATTGCCTTATCCCACAATGTGTTTTCTCCAATTATATATATGCCATGATCTGAATCAAAATGTTTAATTATGATCTATATGCTCTTTTGAAATAAAATAACTCTTTAAGGAAAAAAAAAGAGCTATAATCAGGACAAAATAGCAGGTTTAAGAAACAAAGACAAATGATAACCAAGTTTCACCAACATCACTGTTGAATAGTACTTGGCACCACATTAATTATTTCCCCTCTTCCTAACTCAACTATGTTAAGAAATCCACATTTATTTCCACTTTTTTTGTTCAAAGTCTCGACATGTCACCACTTTTCAAGGAATCCAATGTTCTTTTGACCCCCGACCTTGTTCACATAAATTCATTCTAAGCTTGAGTTTGATTATTGTAATAAAAATTAACAAATATTTCAAGGCATATAATATCAATAAATCAATCCAAAGATTATTAACATCATTGTAGCTTATTTATTTATTTATTTATTACATCTCACAAAGTAAAAAAGCCAAGAAAAATCATCTTAAATTCATCCCTCTTTAGAAAAGGCAGAAATGGAGCTCTCAGCGAAAGACTTCTCCCAATTTATCCCGTCAAAACTCCTAATCTCAACATCACAAATCGTGCCCAAATCGACGCAATTCACCGTGACCGCAATTCCGTCAGGATTAGATCTCGGCGTATAAAACGACGTTATTCCACAAACCTTGCAAAACGTGTGTTTAGCAGTGTGAGACCCAAATGTGTACGTGGTTATAAAATCACTGGAGTCTCCAGTCAGTTTGAACTTGGAAGAAGGGACGATGAAGTGCACGTTGCCTCTCATGGCGCAATTCGTGCAATTGCACTTCCATACAATTATGTTGGACGGAGCGGAAACTTGCCACCTCACCTTTTTGCAGTGGCACCCTCCTGTGTGAAGGATTTCAGAACTCATCCTCTTGTTTTTTTTTTTTTCTGAAAATTGAAGTTTGGATTGATAATTTTGGTTTATGATGGATTAATTTCGGCATAATTAAGCAGTGGATTTGAACTGCAACGAATTAGATCTGTCTCTAGATTTATACCTTATTATTTCACAGTGTAATAGTAATCTGAAATTATGTTAAGATACGATCAAATCTATTGTCTTAACGTACTGTATGAAATATCTCCGTTGTGTATTGTATACTCACAGAACAAGGAAAAAGGTACACCGATGAGCGGCTCCGGCGGCGGCGGAGACAAGGGGGTATCAGTCAAAGAAGCTCGAATCGCACTTCTCCCCTCTTCACTCAGCAAATCGGAACCATTTTCTTCCAAGTAGCCCTCTACTATCTAATATTAGTTTTGGGCCCTTTGTCTAAAGTAGAGATTTAGAATAAGGATTCTTTTATATTTTCCCATCTAGGCCCAATTATTCATTTTTCTCGGCCCGCCATAAACTTTCATTTTCGGCGCGCTCGAGTCTTCTTTCTCCGTCCGGCAGCCAACTCGCCGGAGAAAAATCGTCTCGCCTTTCTCCAGCCACTCGGCCGGCGTTGTTAATCCATCCTTCAAAACCATAACCATGGCGATCGAATGTCTCATTCTAGGTCTCCATCTTTTCACTTCGCCATTGTTTTATTCTTTCACATCTTTTCAAACTTGTGAAATCGTAAATAATACTGAAAAAGGAATTGATTTGATTTTGAGAACAGGGGCGGGGCAGGAGGTGGGGAAGAGCTGCGTGGTGGTGACGATGGGCGGCAAGCGGATCATGTTCGACTGCGGAATGCACATGAGGTACCAGGACGAACGCCAATTCCCGGATTTCTCTCTCATCTCCTCTTCCCGGGATTTCAATTCCCAACTTTCCTGCGTCATCATCACCCACTTGTATGTCTGATGTTTCCTCTCTTTTCAATTGAAATGATTTCTGTTTATTTTATATTTGTTTGTAGTTATTTAATATATCTGTTTATTTGTAGTCATATGGATCATATTGGAGCCCTTCCGTATTTTACGGAAGTTTGTGGTTATAACGGACCTGTTTACATGACAGTAAAAATCTCTCTTTCTGTTAAAAATTATCAGAAAGATTAAACTTTTTTATTTATTATTTCAGATAATAATTTTACATTTTGGTGCTTATTATTTTTGTATAATTTTCGAAACAGTATCCAACGAAAGCTTTGGCGCCATTGATGCTGGAAGATTACCTGAAACAACAAGAGCTATATAGTTCTGAAAATATTTCAGACTGTATGAAAAAAGGTATTTTATTTTAATATTTATTTCATTTATAATAATTAATTGCATGTTTATTTAACAACAAATATGAATTTCATTTTTACTTTGTCATTATGTAAAGTTATACCGATAGATTTGAAGCAAACAATTCAAGTCGACAAAGATCTTCAAATTCGCGCTTACTATGCTGGCCATGTATATAATTAAATTATTTATTTAATTTTTCTCTCATTTTGTAGTCTTAAATATTATTTCTATATTTTATTAAGGTATTAGGAGCAGTAATGATATATGCAAAAGTAGGAGAAAATACGATGATTTATACAGGAGATTATAATATGACGCCAGATCGACATCTTGGTGCCGCTCAAATTGATAAATTGCAATTAGATCTTCTAATTACTGAGTAATTTTTAATTAAGCCTTAATTATCTAGTAATTATACTAATTAATTAATTAATTAATTAATTAATTAATAATATTTTAGGTCAACATATGCTACAACTATAAGGGATTCAAAATATGCTCGCGAAAGAGAGTTCTTAAAAGCGGTATATATATCTTTTTAATATATTTAATTTTTTATTAGAATCTATTAGGTTAATATTTGTTAATATATATTGTCGATTTTTATTTATTTATATATTAGGTTCATAATTGTGTTGCTAAAGGAGGTAAAGTATTAATACCGACATTTGCTTTAGGAAGAGCTCAGGTATATTTTAATCATTAATAAAATCTAAATAATATTCTCAGTTTACTTATTAGGTTAATATTATTATTAACATATGAAATATTTTGATATGTTAATTAATTAGGAGCTTTGCATATTACTCGATGATTATTGGGAGAGGATGAACTTAAATATTCCCATTTATTTCTCATCTGGTAAGATTTCTTTTTTTTCCCCTAAAATTTCATTTCTGATGTAGTAGTTAAACTTCAATCTTAATGTAATTTATTATTTAGGTTTAACAAAACAAGCTAATATGTATTATCAAATGCTCATTGGATGGACCAGCAAAAAAATCAAAGACAGTTACACAGTTCACAATCCCTTCGACTTCAAACACGGTAATTAATCAATCAATTAATTAAACATTTATCATCTCAATTTATTCTTACGATTAATAGTTACATTGATCAGTTTGCAAGTTTGAGAAGCATTTAATGCACGCACCGGGTCCGTGCGTTCTGTTCGCGACACCTGGCATGATTATCGGCGGATTTTCGCTCGAGGTCTTTAAGCTGTGGGCCCCATCTGATCAAAATCTCATTGCTCTGCCTGGGTAATATTATATTCTTTTTTATGTTGTAAATTTTTTATTTAGGTCCCTCAAAACTCGAAAATTGTGTTTGCCACCCTATAGTCAGAAGTATTTTTTTTTAAATTTATATATATATATATATATATATATATATATATATATATATATATATATATATATATATATATGATGATACTTTTTTGGGGTTTTGAAAGGGTTTGTATGAAATTGTCCATTTTACATTTATACCCTTAGTTTGTTTTATTTATTTTATTTTATTTTATTTTATTTTTGTTTTGTAGGTATTGTGTCGCTGGAACGGTAGGGCATAAATTAATGTCTGGAAAACCTACCAAAATTGATTTGGACAAAGATACCCAAATTGACGTCAAATGCCAGGTCAAATTCCAAAAAACCTTAATTTTATTAATTTTCCATAAAAAATTTCGTCACAAAAATTCTCTCAATATACTAGTTTTTAATATTTTTTTAATTATAGATTCATCAATTGGCGTTCAGTCCACACACAGACGCAAAAGGAATAATGGATTTAACAGAGTTTCTCTCTCCTCAAAATGTTATATTGGTTCATGGCGAAAAGCCCCAAATGGCCAAACTTAGAGAGAGAATCCAAAACGAGCTTTCGATTAAATGCTTTTATCCTGCAAATAACGAGAATTTAATCGTACCAACGACTCGTAATCTCAAAATAAACGTCACTGAGGACTTTGTTAAAAATTGCGAAAAAGATTTGGACTCCGATGAAAATGTTGTTGAGGGAATTTTAGTAATGGAGAAGGGGCAAATCTCAAAAGTTGTTTCTGATAAAGAGTTGATTGAAATATTAGAAAAAGAAGAAAAATAGTTAGTTTTGCGCAATGCATTTCGTTGAAAAATGAAGTGAAATTTAGGGAAATTAAAGATATATAAAATATGAAATTAAATTCGAGAAAATTGAAGTTGTTTCGGATGAAATAAAATTGAATTCGGTTATAATTAGGGTTTGTGGAAATGAGAATTGCTCTTTTAGGAGAAAAGATGATATTAGTAATAATAAAGATGGGTTTAGGATTTATTTATGTTGTAGTTGGTTTGTTTGTGATGAAGATCTAGCTAAGAAATGCATTTTTGTTATGAAAAATTTGGAATCTAACATAGATTGTAAATTGTTCCTTGTTTGTAACTAGTTATTCTTATTATTTATTTATTTATTTAAGTACTGATATTTTAATTGTTTCATATTTGGTTGTCGAGATATTATTAAATTTGCAAAATATTCTTTAAATAAATTGATATTTAAATGTGACAAGGGCAATTCATTATTTTTTGAATAATCATAGGATAATGATATTTTATTAATATTTTGTAGGAGTCTTGATGTCACTTTATGTTTTGGAGATTATATGATGTTTCTTTTTGGGGGGTAATGATGAAGTTTGGCCAATTTAAAAGGAAGGGAATGTTGGTCATTTAATAGACGTGCGTTTACTTTGATTAAATACTTTCGGTTTTAAACTAGACCAAGCGTTTACTTTGATTAAATACTTTCGGTTTTAAACTAGACCAAATACTTTGTTACACACTCAAGTCAATCTAAGTTTGAAGCTCATATAAACTTGAAACGCGTTTATAACAAGTTATAATCAGGTGAAAATTTGCAAGACAATTTGACATAGTCTTGGTTATTTGTGTTTCTAATTTACAAGACAGTTTGTCGTAGTCTTGGTTTGTGTTGCAATTGCAAGATAGCTAGGGAATATTTGAATTTGAATTTGAATAGTATAGTTCCATGATACTTGCTTGAAGAACTGGACTGATTGTGGTATGTGTCAATGGATGAAACTTTGAAAAATCAAAAGTTCTTGTAAGATTTTTAGGAGCAGTTTGGTTCGTATTTTTAAATGAGGATACCAATATATTTAAATATGATGGATTTCATTCCCACGTTTTATAAGTTACTAGAGAATAAAGTAATGATATCTGAGATGCTCGTGGGAATAATTGATAGGAATATGATAACCACCAAAATTGGTGACTTTTCACATTCCCATAAGGAAGGAATGCAAAAATAAGAAAATAAATCTTTATAAGAAAATATTTTTCTCTCATTAATTTGTTGATCGAAATAACTTTTTTTAATTTGGAATATCAATAAATCAAGATGTTTTACATTTTTTGGAATAAATACACCAAACTAAACATATCAATAGGATTCCTTGGAATTACATTCCATGAAATAAAGATGGGTTTAGGATTTATTTATGTTGTAATTGGTCTGATTGTGATGACGATTTAGCTAAGAAATGCATTTTGGTTATGAAAAGTTTGGAATCTAACTTGGGTTTATTGTAAATTGTTCCTTGTTTGTAACTAGCTATGTTCATTATTTATTTATTAAGTGGTGATGATTTTTGAATTGTTTCATATTTGGTAGTCCATATATTATTAATTTGGAAAATATTCTTTAAATAAATAGAAAATTAAATGTGACTAGTAATTTCGTTATTTTTTGAATAATCATAAGACAATGATATTTTTTTGTATTCCGTAGGAGTATTGATGTTACTTTATGTTTTGGAGATTATATGATGTTTCTTTTTGGAGGGTAAAGATGAAATTTAGCCAACTTAAAAGGAAGGGAATGTTGGTCTTTTAATACACATGCGTTTACTTTGAATTACATACTTTCGGTTTTTAAACTAGACCAAATATTGTTACACACTCAAGTCAATCTAAGTTTCAAGCTCATTGAAACACGTGCAAGTTACAATCAGGTGAAAATTTGGAAGACAGTTTGAGAATTTTTTTTGGACTGGTTCAAAAAAGAAAATTAATTAAAAAAATGACGAAGTTTTCAAATTATTTACGAAAATAGTCATTTCGCCTAGTCATTGAGTGAAACAACCAATTTTTCACTTTTTTCACTGTATTAAGCTAAAAAATGGTGTTTCGCCCCATGGTTGGGCGAAACATATATTTTTTCATTTTTTCCACTAAATTAGAACAATTTTGTTTTTGCCAGTTTCGCCCCACCATGGCGAAACAATATTTTTTAGCTTAATTCAGTACGAAAAATGAGAAAATGGATGTTTTGCTAATTTAGTTTCGCCCAGTGGCTGGGCGAAATGGCCATTTTCACAAATAATTTTAAAACTTAGTCATTTTCTTAATTAATTTTCTCTTTTTTGCCAGTTAAAAAAAAAGTCTTCAATTTGCAAGACAGTTAGGGAATATTTGAATTTGAATATGTTATAGTTTCATGCAGGGGCGGAACCAGGATTTAAGCTTAGGGGGAGCCGGATGGCGGCTGATAGAGATTGCGAGAAAACAAAGAAAAATATTTTTTTCGAAGTAAAGTATATTATTGACTTAAACTAATAGAGTATAATTAACAGTTAAATTACACTGATTATATGGAATTATTAATGCTAATTTTAATATTTTTAGATAAATCACAAAAGTAATATTCTTATAAATAATTAAAAGTGAGCCCTTTGATATTAGAAAAAAATGCAAATCATATTAAAAAATGTCCAAATTTCATATGAAAAACTATAAAAAATTTAGATTGTATACAAAATTATAAGATACATACATGTGTTATATACAAATTTAGAAGATACATACATGTGCAATCCAACTAATTTAATATGCTTCTAAAATAGTGAATGACCAACATAAGTCAAATAGTTTATATATACATCCATATTAGATTAATTATGTATTTACATTGATCACAATACATCACGAATTAAAAAATTACATTTACTTTTTGTACTAAAGTTGTGTAAAGTTTGGCAGAGTAAGCTTTTTACTTTTTAAGCAATGATACTACTTTTTAGATTTATATATACAACCTTTTTTTTTAATTTATTCAAGAACTTTAATATCAACTATCAATAGAAAAGACTAAAAAAGAACTATCAAGGACTTCTTTTGAATTTTCAATTTTACAGGGAGCCGGGCCTCCACCTGGCCCCACCTTGGATCCGCCTCTGGTTTCATGGTACTTGTCAATGGATGAAAGTTTGAAAAGTCAAAAGTTCATGTACTGATCCAAGGTCCTTAATGTTATGTTGACGTTTTGATTGACTTGGTAATATAAAAACAATATCTTGGCATGCACGTCAGTTTCAATCTATAACAAGAAAAAAATAATTGAACATAATCTAAAAATGCAAAAAAAAAAAAAAAAAAAAAATCAATTGTGGTTTTATTTTGAAACAAACGCCTTATGTTTCACAAGTAAAGAAACAATGTTCTTTTGATGCACGTTTTCCAAAAAAAGTATAATTTAAAAATCGTTAATTCCATAGAAGTCGATAAATTTTGACTCTGAATTAGAAGTCCACAATATTACCTATCTATTTAAGAAACAAAATGACACTAATTTTTACTTGTGTTTCCTATTTTCCTCATCAAATTTCATAAACTACGATTAAATAATTGTTCAAAGATGTATACAACCATTTTTTCTAAATGGTGCAATAGTGCATGGACCTGTGTTTAACGCTCTAAAACCGTCAATAACTTTTTCCACTTCTCATGAAAATTCAAACAAATACCAAAGACCTCGCATAAACCACATACCATGCAAGATGAGGACTCATAATTCTTACATTGCACCATATATAAAAGCACCATCACCTCCTTCACCCTCTTCATTCAATCAAACCAAACTTCAAATCTTTAAACGAAAAAAAAAAACACTCGAATTCATCAAAACCTTCTCTCATCCTCAAAATCTTTGAAATATGGCGGGTACAACAAAAATGGTGCAAGTGATGTTTCTCATGCTTTTGATTAGTGCAAGTTCACTTCACGTATCAATGGCTAGGCCTTTACAAGAAAATAAACAACATGGAATAGTATTTCCTCTGATTTTGGAGTCAGCTAAGGGTACGATAACACCAGGTTCATCATGCTGCACCTATGGCAGTGCGAAGGCTGGAGCTAATTGTTGTCCTCCTTAACTCCACTCCTTAATGATCTGATTTATGGCGTCAATATAGTTGAGAATAATTTGTTAATTCATTATTAGTTAAATATACAGATGGTGTATTTTTTTTTTCTCTCTTTTTGTTTGTTTTGTTGCCATGTATACGTTAGAATTTCTAAAATCAGTGTAAAAGAATATTGACGACGAAAAGTTAATGAAGTTCAAGTTAATTCTTATGTTAATTTTCTGATTTTTTTTAAAATTGACTCACGCATGCATGGCTCCATGAATAAATTAGAAGAGAACGGATATTAACGATATTTCATTATTTCATATATTTGTAGGACAATCGCCTTCTTGTTAATGAAATCAAGCTCTTAACCCAAACTCTGGCTAAAAAACTGCTAAAGGCTTCTTCAATAGAGACTAGCTTTGCTCATAGCTAATAGAACTATGATGTAATCTTTTTCTTGATGTAATCTTTTTCATTCCTGTACTTTTAGTTTGCTCCTAGCAAACGGTCTGTATCCCGAATAATTTTCCTTTTTCAATAAATGAAAAACGAAGCGAGCGAACAATCGTAGTTTTCCTCAAAAAAAAAAAAAAAATTCATGATACTTTTTTTGTTTTAGAGATGATATTTGATGTTTCGTAGGGCTACGGATGAAATTTGTCAAATTACAAGAAGGAAAACTATACTTACAAGAAAGAGAACGTTGGTTTGTTCCTTCAATAGGCACCTGTTTACTTTGATTAACTACTAGGATAATGCTCACGCTTCGCGGCGAGTATTTCAATTTTAATAGTATTTCAATCTAATAATGTATAACTTGCAATTATGAAAATTCAAAATTAAAGTTTGTGAATTCATAATACATAAATAATACATGAGAATTCAAAATTGTTGTCTTTGATTTTTTTATGTCATTATCTCTTAACATATTATATTATAAAAATAAATTAAATATTAATCTAACTTAGATGAATGAGATCAGAAAAAATAAAATGTAAGATAATTTATTTCAAAATTTTTTGTTGAAACTACATAAGATTAAATTATAGATGATTATCTTTAAAAAAAATAAAAAATAATAATTATATTTAATATTATATATATATGAAAAAATATGTATACTACATAGGAAAATATAACATGACTCATTTTCTTCAAAAATTTGTCACTGCTATTTTTCTTAATTTTTTTAGATGTTAAAATTGTATGGATTACACATATGTTATTATAAAACCCGTAATACATTAAGTAATATTAAGCTCAAGAGAACGAACATATGTTATTATAGTTCGTTCTCTTGATAATAGTTCGTTCTATTGAGAATTTTCAAAGAGGGATAAAATAATATGATGAGAGTAAATGAGCTCATCATTTTATTACATGTTCTTTTATATAGTCTATATTCACATATTTTATCAAGAAAAAAAATGAAATTAGAATCATAACAGTATTTCTTTATGTGATATTGTGGTAATAATTTAAATGAAAATCTAATATTAAAAAAAAAATTGATCCAACAACCGAGATAAAATTTACAATAGGTTTCTTGAGAATGCTCAAAGAGAGATGAAAAATAAGGTATAAGGTATAAGTTAATGTGCATATTTTTTTTGTACATTTTCTTTTATATAGTCAATATTCACATATTTTAGTAAGAAAAAAAATTGGAACCATAACAATATAGAACTCAAAATAAAGAGAAAATTCCAACAAATTTATTTTTGATGATTTTAACATTAGAAATAAAATATTTCATTAAGAATTAATTTTTTAAAGAAGAAAAGAAAAATTATTTATATTTTAATGAGTCAACTCTTCATTAACTATTGGTATTAATAATTGATCGAACGATCAAGATAAAAGTGATGATGTGGCCTTTTGAGGAGCTTCAAAAATAGATGAAAAATAAAGGGTTGGGGTTAATTTCTGATTTTAAACTATACCAAACATTTGTTATACACTCAAGTGAAGTCAATCTGAGTTTGAATCTCATATATGTTGAACTAAAACGCGTACAAGCAGTAAATACCAGTCGGAAAATTTGCAAGACAAATTAACATGAGTCTTGGTTTGTGTTGACTTGGAATATTTGAATTTGAAGTTGAGTAGTTTGTAGTTTCATGATACCTGCTTGAAGAGCTGGACTTGGATTAGTAGGTGTCAATGGATGAAAGTTTGAGAACTCAAAAGTACGAGTAGTGACGTACTAATCCAAGGTCCTTAATTGGAATTGTATTCAGGAAGGAAATTCTTTTTTAATATTATATTGATGTTTTGCGTATTAAGAACTGTTTCTTGGCATGCACATCAGTATCCGTAACAAGAAAAATATATAGTTGAACAAAATGTAATCATGAAACTACAAGAGATTAAAATTCAAATGCTCAATATTCTCAATTAGGTAGGTATATTTTAGGCAAGTTGTAATTTTCCTTTATCGTAAGCCTTCCTAATAATATAAATTATTCTCTTTTTAATGAAATCCACTTTGCAATTTCGAATATCTCCAAGTATTAATCAGAAAACATACTTTGCGCAGATCAGAATTTATTCACGGAGCCATTCATGCATTGGTCAATTTAAAAGAAATTCAGAAAAAATCAGAAATAAATTGCGATTTATTAACTATTCATCATCAATCTTTTACATTGATATAAGAAATTCTAAAGTATATATGGCAACAAAACAATCAAAAAGAAAAAAAAAGAGAATACAGTACACTATCTATATATTTGTCTGAATGAACTAATTTATTCCCAACAAAATTAGCACGATAAATAAACCGGTCAAGTCGGCGGACAAGGTCCAGTGTTCGCACTGCCATAGGTGCAGCCTGATGCACCTGGATGTGGTACAGCACCTTTTATAGCCGACTCCAAAACTAGAGGAAATATTGTTCCATTTTCATTCTCTTTTAAAGGCCTAGCCATTGATACGTGAAGTGTACTTGCACTAATCAAAAACATGAGAAATATCACTTGCACCATTTTCGTTGTGCCCGCCATATTTCAAAAATTTTGAGGGTAAGAGAAGGTTTAGTTAATTTGAGTGTTTTTTCCTTTAAAGATTTGAAGTTTGGTTTGATCGAATATGAAGAGGGTGAAGGAGGTGATGATGCTTTTATAGATGGCACAAGTATATATTATGAGTTCTCATTCCTGCATGATGTGTAGACTAGTTTATCCGAGGTTTTTGGTATTTGTTTGAATTTTCATGAGAATTAAAAAACGTTATTGACGGTTTCTTAGAACGTTAAGCACACACAGTGACAGGTCCATGCACCATTGCACCATCCAGAGAAATGATTTTGTACTTGTTTGAACGTTATTTTATACGTGAATTAACTGTATTTTTTTGAGAATGAAGTCAAACTTGATCGACTTCTACCGAAATTAACTTTTTCTAAATTGATCTTTTTAATTGAACGTGTTCATGTAAACAAATTTTAAGTGACGGATTCTTAGGCCTATTTTTTTGTATTTTAACTAATTGAGGTCATATTATTAGATTTTGTTCAAACTTCAAACAAAATTCGATATTATGTCATGGAGTCAACTGACGTGCTTGCCAAGAAATAGTGAATTCCTATCAACAAGTAAACAAAACATCAACACAATATTAAAGAAAAATAATTTCCTGAATACAACTCCAATATAAGGATCTTTGATCAGTACGCTACCTTGAGTTTTCAAACTTTTATCCACTAACACCTACGAAGTCCAGGCGCTCTTCAAGCAGGTATCATGAAACTACAAAATACTCAAATTCAAATATTCCAAGTCAACACAAACCAAGACTCATATCAATTTGTCTAGCAAATTTTCCGACTGGTATTTACAGCTTGTACGCATTTTAATTCAACGTAGATTCAAACTCAGGCTGACTTTACTTGATTGTGTGTAACAAATCTTTGGTCTCGTTTAAAAACAATAGTTAATCAAAGTAAACGAATGCCTATTAAAAGACGTGCTAACTCGAATCACGTTAAAAGAATCTAAAAAAAATCACGAATAGGAGGATGACACGTGGCAACAAAATAGTGAGTCTGAAGAATAAAATGCGTTTTGACAGCTCAAAACGCGTTTTGACCGGTAAAACGCGAAATTTAATGGTCGATGTACAAAAATTATGAAATGGTATATTCTTACTGTTAAAAGAATGAATTCTTCCTAACCAAATGATGAATTCTGTCTAACAAGGATATTTTCTTACCGCTAAAAGGATATATTCATACTGTTAAAAGAGTGAATTTTTCCTAAATAAAGAATGAATTCTTCCAAAATCAATATTCTGCACTGAAGTAAGTATGACGACGTCAGTGATTTTATGTATGTGGAGAACGCGTGAAACTAGACATATCTAGTATCTTTTTTTTTAAATGACTAAAAAAACAAATGGATAGGGTATGATTATTTGTGATTTTCGGTCTCTTGATTCTAATTAGAATTTCCCATTAAAAGAACAAACAACCGTTCTCTTTCTTTTAATTTGACAAAATTTCATTGGTAGTAACCCTACAAAACATCAAATATCATCTCTAAAACAAAAAGTATCATGAATTAAAGTCCTGCACATATATGAAATATCGTTAATATCCGTACTCTTCTAATTTATTCTCGGAGCCATTCATGCGCGCGAGTCAATTTAAAATTAGAAATTCAGAAAAATAAGAAATAACTTGAACTTAATTTATTAATTTTTCGTCATCAATATTCTTTTACATTGATTTAAGAAATTCTAAAGTATATATGGCAACAAAACAAAAAAAAAAAGAAAAAAAAAAGAATACATCTGATTTATTTCGACTACTAATGAATCAACTAATTATTTTCAACTATATATTGACGCGATAAGTTAGATCATGACGGAGTGGGGGGACAAATACAATTAGGTGTGGTTGTACTGGCGTTGGTGCAGCATGATGGACCTGAAGGTGGTATTGGTATTCCACCCTGAGCTGACTCCAAAATCAGAGGAAATATCAATCCATTTTTATTTTCATGTAAAGGCCTCGCTATTGATACGTGAAGTGTATTTGCACTGATCAAAAGCATGAAAATCACCACTTGCACCATTTTTGTTGCTCCCGCCATTTTCAATTATTTTGAGTTTGGAGGATTGACAAGGTTTGATATGAGTTTTTTCTTTTCTTTTGAATACTTGGAAGTGTGGTTTGATTGAATTATGAAGAGGGTGAAGGAGGTGGCGGTGCTTTTATATGTGGTGCAAGTACATTATGAGTCTTACATGGTGTGTAGACTAGTTTATGCGAAGTCTTTGGTACTTGTTCGAATTTTCATGAGAATTGAAAAACGTTATTGACGGTCTACAACGTTAAAACATCAGGTCCATGCACCATCTAGAAAAATAGTTTTATACACATATTTGAACAATTATTTAATCGTAGTTTATGAATTTTTTTATCAAAACCTGTAGGTAATCGTAGTTTATGAATTTGATAAAGAAAAGTATGAATTAATGTAAGTAAAAATTAGTCTTATTTTGTTTTCTTAATAAATACTAAATTCGTAGTCAAATTAATCAGTTTCTATAGAATTAACAATTTTTCAATTTTTATTGAGAAATTATACCCCAACCATTAGAATCATCACCAAGTTTTGATATTACTATTTTTTTTTAATCACAAGTAGTCATTAAAATAAGTAATTATTATTAATTAATAGTTATTAAAATTTTAATTATATATGGTTATTTTAAGATATTAAATAGTTATTAAAAATAAAAAAATTAATATCAATGATCATATTAATTAAGGTGGTCGACGTGTTTGACCATAAAATTGGTGGAGAATACAGAGGTTGGGTATATAAGCCCTTTTTCATTTGGTCCTTTTTTGGAGAACTTGTTAATCTAAAGGTCATTGGCCCATTGTTTCTTTAGAATGAAACTTATGGCGCATGCGTTGTAACAAAAAATGATTTCCTTTTCCTTTTTTTTTTTGCAATTTAAAATAATTATGCTCGTATTACATTTTGTTCAACTATATATTTTTCTTGCTACGGACACTGATGTGCATGCCAAGAAACAGTTCTAATTAATACGCAAAACATCAATATAATATTAAAAAAGAATTTCCTTCCTGAATACAATTCCAATTAAGGACCTTGGATTAGTACGTGACTACTCGTACTTTGAGTTCTCAAACTGTCATCCATTGACACATAAAGTAGCAGTGATAAACAGCGGACTAGAAAGGCCAAGAAAACTGTGTCATTGTTTTTTCACATGAAATCATTACATTTCATGACCTGAAAAAGGTTAATAATTCATTTAAGTTCTATCTCTTAAATGATAATATGAGTCGAGTGGACGAATTCCCATGCGTGAAAGTAATAAAGTACTAAAGTTCTCTACATTTTTCGTATTCTTTAGAAAATCAGTGCTTTACCGCGTTTAACTTTACATTCTTAACAACCATCAAAAAGTTTTCTTACAAACATGTACTCTGTACTTTCGTAGCTATCTCCAAAAGACCAACCATGCATTCTACAACTATATATATATGACCCTCTTGTTCCCTCCGAACAAACAAAAATTAAACCTAAAAACATAAATTGAAGAGATATATTGTAATCACTAATTAATTACCTTAAATTAGGGAAAGAGATCATATGGCAAAGTCAATGCAAGTAGTTATCGGTTCGGTAAGGTTTAAGATATCACGAATTGGATCAGGTTGGAAAAAACAAACCCTAATTCGGTGGGGTTCATATTTTGATTACAACCCACTTGACCCAATCTATGAATACCCCTAGTGTGATCTCAGAAGATAGCGTTTTAAGATCTGTGTTGTGTTTTGGTTCTACGGATTGCTTTTCGTTAAGGTTGGTGTATATAATGGATGATAAAAAATAAAAATAAAAATAGTCCGAACGTAGCAGTAAAGTTAACTTTTGCATATGCATTAAGATATGTCTTGTGTTGTGTCTGTCCATACGAATACGATATAGACATGGCGATACGAATAATGTCAATAGCCCGTATCATAACTGTTTAAGTGCAAAATACAATAAACAAAGCTTATTTGGTTGGCACCAAAATATAAGTGGAAATAAGCTTCTTTGTTCAATAAAAATGTCTATTAGAAATTTTTTACATCTACTAATATTTGTACTAATTATTATACTTAAAAAACTTCTCTTGTGTAGTACGGTAGTCTACATTTGTGTCGGAGTAAACTTTTTGTCAGAGTCACACCTTTCTTACCTTTGTTATCTTTTTCACTTTTTGACAGAGTCAGTCATACTATTTATTTTTACTTTGAGTCTGCATTACTTACATTCACTAATTCTAGAATAGTCGCGTTCCAAGCTCCCCGGCAACGGCGCCATTTTGATAAGAGATATTTTTACAGTCGTTTTACACTTACTAAAAGAAATTTATAACCCTAGACTTAACTACAATAAAATAGACGGTAATATTTACGTTCTTCATCGGTAGTAATACTATGCTTCAACATTCAATGGCGAGACCATTCGATCTTAAGTTGGTAAGAAAAAATAATGATTTTTCTTTTCATTTTGAGTCCTTTAAAGGCGCCATACCATCAGGACCTTCTGATTGTTCGAATGGTCAGAACGGTAAACGATGTCCACCGACTCCGGCATTGGCCGGGAATATAACGGTTTGATTTGTTGTTGTGTTTAGTAGTTTTAAATATGACACGTAATCAATGATGTGGCATATATTCTTAACACATACACAATAACGTGTTAATTTTTATTTAACAAATAAACATGCATAAAAAATATACATTTTTTAATAAAAATAATATTTTAAGAAAAGAAGGGAATTAATAATTTTTTTATTTTTTTCAAACATTTGTCACGTTACTAATGCCACGTCATTGCTTACGTGTCAAATTTAACGGACACATATACACTTAACGGATGGAAGGACCAAAAATACACTTATTGAATAATTGAGGGACTAAAATTGGACCAATAAAAAGTTGAGGGACCAAAAATGAGCTAGTTCAATAGTTGAGGGGGCAAAATTTTTTTATTAATGACTCTTTATATATTTTCTGTGCTACATGATCATACAAGGAAAATCATACCAAAATGTAGTTATTCTTGCTAGATTCTTTATTAATAGAATGACATTATATGATGTTTCCTTTTGGGGGGTAATGATGAAATTTGGCCAACTTAAAAGGAAGGGAATGTTGGTCGTTTAATAGACATGCGTTTACTTTGATTAAATACTTTCGGTTTTAAACTAGACCAACTACTTTGTTACACACTCAAGTCAATCTAAGCTTGAAGCTCATATAAACTTGAAACTCATTTATAACAAGTTACAATCAGGTGAAAATTTGCAAGATAATTTGACATAGTCTTGGTAATTTGTGTTTCTAATTTACAAGAAAGTTTGACATAGTCTTGGTTTGTGTTTGCAATTGCAAGACAGCTAGGGAATATTTGAATTTGAATTTGAATAGTATAGTTCCATGATACTTGCTTGAAGAACTGGACTGATTGTGGTATGTGTCAATGGATGAAACTTTGAAAAGTCAAAAGTTCTTGTACTGATCCAAGGTCCTTAATGTTATGTTGATGTTTTGCTTGGCTTGGTAATAAGAGCTATTTCTTGGCATGCACGCCGGTTTGAATCCGTAACCAAAAAAAATATATATATATAGTTGAACAAAATCTGAATAATAGTAATAATAAAGATGGGTTTAGGATTTATTTATGTTGTAATTGGTCTGTTTGTGATGAATTTTTTTTTTTTGAATATTTGGAGCAGGCTCACAAGTCCTGCGATCCAATTTTTATTAGAATAAAAATTATTTACAAAATCATTTATAAAAAGAAAAAAAAGAAAACTATAAAAATTCACCAAAAACTACCAAAGAAGAAAGAAAAAAGAAAGGAAAAAAAAGAAAGAGAAACTAAGAAAAAAATTAGAAAGTAGCTTCAATAAAGTCTCTTCGAGTCTGTAGAATCAGCGTCGCTAGCTCCCAATGGTTGGAATAATTTTCTGTGAACGTTCTATTGCATCTCTCCCTCCAAATTTCAAAGAATAAGAATATTAATAATTGTTTTAGCTTCATCGATTCTCCTCCTTCAAAAATTTGTTGTAATACAACCACATGATTTTGTGATGTGTTCAACTCCTGATTCAGTAGTTGTGCTACAATTTCTCAGACTCGGGCTGTAAAGGGACCAAGGTTAAACAAATGTTCTACTGATTCGCTTTCCTTTTTACAAAGTGCACATCGATTAACTATGGACCAACCTCTTTTTAATAGATTATCGACTGGCATAATTTTATTTTGTTGTGCTAACCAAATAAATATTTACATTCTCAATGGTGCTCTTATTTTCCAAACATTCTTTAATAAATTACCAGAATGAACACCTCTAGATAGCACTTTGTATGCATTTCTGGTAGTAAAACGGCCTGTCTGTTCCCATTTCCATTTAATTGAATCTCTTGACGCTACGAGATTCAAGGAATTGATTTTAATTTGCATTTCTAAGAACTCTTGCATTGTCTTGTTTGATAATGGGTTTTTACGTGCAAAGCTCTTGCAAGATTTGTTTCTTGAACACACTGATAAAATTCCGCCAATGTACCATTTCGTTATTGGGAGAAAGAATATAGGGATGGTAGTGCAAATTTGAGTCTTCCGTCACTCCAATTTGAATCCCAGAAATTGATCATTTGTCCATCCCCAATAGCAAATTATGTGCTAGCAAAAAAGAAATTCAATAGTTTGCAGACATCATTCCAGAAGAAGGAATCTTGGGTTGAATTTCTCTTTTCATCCGGATTTGCAAACTGTATAGGACTTGCTAGCTTTTGCCAATTAAATCTGTTTTCTTGAAAATATTTCCACAACCATTTGATCATAAGCGCTTTATTAAATAATTCTAGATCAATTATGCCCAAACCTCCTACTTCTTTCGGTCTACAAACTTTCTTTCAAGAAAGTAGACTATAACCCGATTCTTTATTTCCTTTCCACATGAAATTTCTTCCTATTTTATCAATTTCTTTTATCACCCATTTTGGAAAAGAGAAAACTGAGAGATAATAAACATGAATAATAGTCAGCACTGAGTTGATAAGTACAATCTCCCCCCCTATCGAAAGAAATTTTTTTTCCACCCCTGAAGCCTCTTAGCAATTTTTTCTATTATCAGACGAAACTCCTGTTTAGTTGGTCTTTTATAATATAAAGGTAAGCCTAAATATCTCATAGGCAAATACGTCACGGAGCATCCCAAATTCTCTGCTAGACTACTCAATTCATTGTCATCAACATGAATTGCAGCCACTTCCGACTTATCGAAATTTATTTTTAAACCTGAGATTTTCCCAAACATCTCCAAGATTGATTTAAACCTCATGATCTGGGCAACCTCCGGCGGGATAAAGAAGATGGAATCGTCGGCATAAAATTGCCCAATATAAATATCCGGACCGGTCTAATAAAGAAGCTTCTATTTGTTAATTTCTCTATTATTCTCGCTAAAGTATCCATAACTATAATAAATAGGTATGGTGATAAAGAATCTCTTTGTCTAACACCTCTTTTTAAATGTACATTTTTTTTCCGGATACTCCATTTAGAATAATTCTTGTTGAGCCTTTTAAAATGGCATTTCTTATCCAAGTCCTCCATTTATTACTAAAACCTCTTACTTGGAGAATAACATCAATAAAATCCTAACTAATAGTATCAAAAGCCTTATAAATATCAGCTTTAAATGTTAGCATATGAATTTTCTGTACATGGGATTTATGTAATATTTCCCTCGCAAACATAAAGCAATCAACAATATTCCTACCTTCAATAAAGCCGAATTGATTCCTTAAAATTAAATCATTATATCTCTTTAGTCTGTTGGCCATTACTTTTGAGAATATCTTTTGAAGGCTGCTAATTAAGCTTATTGGTCTGAAGTCCTTCGGGTAACAAGCATTTTCCTTCTTTGGAATTAACGCAATATAAGATTCATTGAATTTCCCCAGTCCTGTCGGGGTGTGAGCTTCGTTATTCAAAATCATTAATATTTCTTCCTTTAATTCAAACCAATAAGACCTAAAAAATTCTCCTGTAAAGCCATCGGGTCCAAGAGACTTGTCTTTCGACCCATGCTCTATCACTTCATTAATCTCTTCCATTTTCAATGGTTCATCAAGACCAATTAGTTTGTGATTTGAATCTTCAAAAACCCGATTTAGATTTAAAACTTGTCCAATACAAACCTTTTCCCCTTCATTGCCCATTAAATTTCGATAAAATGTATGTAGAATATCTGCCTTCTTTTTATGATCTCTAATTTCCTCATCACCATTCTGTTGTTCAGTTGAGGCCTATAGAGGGGGTTTAAAAGGCCTAAAGTGCGGAAACGTGAATATTTGAATTTTTAGGGTTTTATATTTTTATTGTTTTTAGACTTTTGTTGATGGTTGTTTGAATACTAATTAACAAAGAAAGATAAATAAATAAAAAATTAAAGTAAAAAGAAAAGGTACAGAGATACCGAACACCAGATCTGATGACGGAGTTCGGCGAGGTGGTTGCATAAGTCTTAACCACCCGTTTACTCACTAGCGGCCCTTATCGCGTTCACGAGTTGCCTACTCTCCGGGACTTGCCTTGCGGCTCCGATAATCACTAATCCAAATAGTGTTTGAGTACAAAACCACGATCCACCGTCGCCTTACAACAAACTTGACGTCCGGTGAAACAATCAACTTACAAACTCGATATCTTTCGATCTCAACCAACAACGAGCAACACGCTCAACAACTCGATTAATCTCACTTTAAGATTTAGAATAATTTAACAGTATTAAGAAGAGAGTATTTCTGTTTTTTGTATATTGAATTCGTGTATTGAACTGAGGAGGGCGGCGCCCCTTTTAAAGGAGGAAAGAGCTGCCCTCAAAAAATGGAAACCTGCGCAGTTCCGTTGCCAACAGACTAGTTCCGTTGCCAACTGATTGCAAAAACAGAAGGAAATCAATGAGTATTTCAAATCAAACGGCTATGTTCTTGTAGTTCTGTTGCCAACGGACTAGGTCCGTTGCCAACGGAACTCACGCAACAATTTTTCAGCAAAAACTCCAGGAGAAAAAAGAGTGGCAACGGGGAGGTCCGTTGCCAATGGACTACTTCCGTTGGCAATGGACTAGTTCCGTTGGCAATGGACTAGGTCCGTTGCCAATGGAACTAGATCCATTGCCAATGGAACTAGAAGAAATTGAATAGATTGCAGATTTTACTCTCTTTTTAGTACAAATTAAATTACTTACACCACACAACACACTAGAAGATTAAAGAAGCTTGCTCCTATGCCTTGAAATCATCTCTTGAAATCCTTTAAAAGCATGACAACTTCTAGTCTTCCCGAGATCAGAGAGATGCTTCCATTCCGATGAAATCTCCATTTCCGAAAACTTGAACATGTGACATTCTGAGCTAAAAAGACATTCTCAAATAAGATTAGTAAATACGGAATTTTTTTAAACATCATCAAACCGAGAACAACACATTCTTCAACATCGGAATCATTAAATTATTCTTATTTAAGGTAGCTTTTTGATGAAAAAAATTGTTATTTGCATCTCCTTCCTTGATCCACCTAACTTTGGCTCTCTGTCTCCAATAAGTCTCATCAAGTACGGCTAGCTCCCGGAATTGTTCCTTTGATTTATCCCTCACCCAAATTTCCAGAGCTGAGAGCGTTCTAATATCGCTCTTTTTGTCTAGCTAATGCAATACATGTTTACAATTTTCTATCTCAATTTGTATATTACCAATTCTCTCCTTACACCATTTCTTTAAAGCTTTTCCCAAGTTTGCTAACTTAGTCAAAAACTGATCCATCGTATCACATCTTGATTGTAAATGAGAACTAATGATCTCTTTTGCTTCCTCATTCTTTAGCCACAAATTTTCAAATCTAAAAATATTTGATTTGGGAATGAAGTTGAAGCCGTGTAAACTATCGGGCTATAATCAGAACAAGTATTAGCCGCAGTTGTTTAAAGAGAGTTGGGAAAGAATTGACTCCAATTAACTGATAATAAAATTCTATCCAATTTGGCTATCGACACCGAATTACCCCCACGTATATTTTTTTCCTCTCAGAGGTAAATTTATGAGCTGTAAATCATCAATTAGTTGTTTGAATGCATTTGAATCTCTCCAGCATCTATTGTATCCGCTTCTTTCCTCCAAATTTGAAACTACATTTAAATCTCCTTGAATCAGCCAAGGGTAATCCGCAAGACTTCTTATTCCTCGAAGTTCTTGAAAAAACTCTTGTCAATTAGTTGAGTCATTAGGACCATACACACCAGTGATTAATATCGATGATCCATCCCAAAGGCATTCTAAATGCAAAGTTAGAGAAAATCGCGTTTTGTGTGAAGTCTTTAGGCTGAATAATCTGTTATTCCATGCAATAAGAATTCCCCCCGCGGTTCCAACTGATTCTAAAAATTCAAATCCTTGCAATATGCTTCTACAAATTTCTCTTATTATGGTACTAGAATAAGTATTTAATTTGGTTTCTTATAAAGAAATTAGGTCAGGATTTTCCGACATCAAATTTTTCCTAACATCAATTCTTTTATTCTTTTCATTCAAACCTCTTACATTCCAACAAACAAACCTTATTTCTTTTTTATTTTCCATATTTAATGTTAACTAAATCTCTCAAAAAAGAAAGCAACATGGGGCTCAAATCTGACAACATATTAACTTTCTTATCATTCAATATAATCATCCTTTCAATACTCATATATGCCCACATACAAACTTTACTATTGATATTCTTCAGAAATAAAAAATCCAAACATTCCAACATTAGAATAATCCTCCTCTCAATACTCAAATATGCCGGCATGCAAACTTTTATATTGTTATTCTTCATAAATAAAAATACCAAACATTCCAACATTAAACATTTTTTTAACGTCAGACATTCCAACATTAACATAATAATCCTCTCAATACTCAGATATGCCCCCATACAAGCTTTATTATTATTATTATTATTATTATTATTATTATTATTATTATTATTATTATTATTATTCTTAAATAAAAAACTCAAACATTCCAACATAAAAGACCAACAAATCAACACTAAAGTTATTATTCTTAAATAAGCATAACAGAACCTAAGCAACCAGGTACTACTCATTATTATCATCACTACAATCATTAATAATTATATATAATTCCTCTCAAAAAAGATTCCTAGAGACCTAATATTCTAGGTCCGCCACCGTCTGCCTTATCTCTTCAGAAACAACTATCCCCTCCGCTTCCAGTACCTCAATGGCATCCTTCGCCTTGAGCTTCTCCTTCTTGTCAACCAACTTCAGTAGTTTTTAGCGTTTTTATTCTTGCTCTTGCTCCTCTTCAGTTTTGCCGACTCGGATACTTCTTTATACTACACAAATTCCGATTTTTCAAAAGAAGAAACATAGTTGTCTTACATTTTTGCCCACAATCTAGGGCTTCTTCTTACTGTTTCGACTTGACTCTTTGGAGTAATCGCAAGCGGAGAAGATTCTGACGCCTCTATCATTGGAAGATAATCCTCATTTTCAAATTCTCATATTCCTCATCTTGATCTGCATTATCCAAAGAAGGCGTGTCACAATCTGTTTGTGATGATTATTTAGCTAAGAAATGCATTTTGGTTATGAAAAGTTTGGAATCTAACTTGGGTTTATTGTAAATTGTTCCTTGTTTGTAACTAGCTGTGTTCATTATTTATTTATTAAGTGGTGATGATTTTTGAATTGTTTCATATTTGATTGTCCATATACTTTGAATAAATAGAAAATTAAATTTGACAATGGTAATTTCGTTATTTTTTGAATAATCATAAGATAATGATATTTTTTATATTCTGTAGGAGAGTATTGATTGATGTTACTTTTGAAATTTAGCCAACTTCAAAGGAAGGGAATGTTGGTCTTTTAATAGACATTCGTTTACTTTGATTACATACTTTCGGTTTTTAAACTAGACCAAATATTGTTACACACTCAAGTCAAGTCAATCTAAGTTTGAAGCTCATAGAGCTTGAAACGCGTACAAGTTACAATCAGGTGAAAATTTGCAAGGCAGTTCGACATAGTCTTGGTTTGTGTTTCCAATTTGCAAGACAGCTAGGGAATACTTGAATTTGAATATGTATAGTTTCATGATACTTGTCAATGGATGAAAGTTTGAAAAGTCAAAAGTTCGTGTACTGATCCAAGGTCCTTAATGTTATGTTGATGTTTTGATTGACTTGGTGGTAATAGGAACAATATCTTGGCGAGCACGTCAGTTTGAATCTATAACAAGAAAAAAATAGTTGAACATAATCTAAACATGCAAAAAAAAAAAAAAAGAGAATCAATTTTGGTTATATTTTCAAACAAACGCCTTATGTTTCACAAGTAAAGAAACAATGTTCTTTTGAGGAACACGTTTTCCAAAAAAAAAAGAATAATTTAAAAATCGTTAATTCTATTGAAGTCGATAAAATTTGGGGTTGGGAGATGGTGCTTCTAGCGTGCTGCTTCGCTAGTCTGAGCCGTTCATCAGTAGAGCACCGACTATATCCAACTTTCCAATCTTGCTATTAATGATTGGCCTCCTCATTAGTGCACACAATAAAAAGTTTCTCATACCTAATTTAATATCAATATATCATTTATGTACCTTGAAAATATTTACCTTTTTATTTGTTAAAGTTTACATAGTTAAAATGAAATCATATTAGCTCTTATTTGATTTTATATTTATCAGGTGATTTTAGATTAAATTTAGTAGAAATAATAAATGATCAAATATCACGTTTAATACCATAATAAATTAAGAATGTATCTTAAATTTAATTATGATTCCATTAATATTTGTTATATTTTTACCTTATGTAAATTTTAAGGTAGAATATATACATCATGGTTTGAATTATGTATAATGAATGTCTAAATCAATTCTTTATATAAAATGAAATCACTGGATACACATATCGGCTCTCCTAATCATTAATAAGTACTTAACAGTTGGGCCGGTAATCATGGCCCAATTGATCAACGCTCATACTAGCGATACATCATGCTTGCTGCTTCGGTAGGAGCGCCACCCCCCAACCCTAAAATTTGACTGAATTAGAAGTCCCCAATATTACCAATTTATTTAAGAAACAAAATGACACTACCACCCAAAAAACAAAATGACACTAATTTTTACATGTATTTTCCTATTTTTCTTCATCAAATTTCATAAACTACGATTAAATAATGAAAACAGTATATAAAACTACGTGACAGATACTGTAGTGACCATGTAGCGACGGTATATAAAAACTGAAAAAAAAAAAACAAATAAACTGAAAACAAACAGTATATAACAAAATTCATTCGGTAAAACAGTATACATTTTAAAAAATGAAAATAGTATATAAAACATATAAACTGAAAACAAACAGTATATAAAAATTCATTCGGTAAACAGTATATATTTTATAAAATAAAAATATTATATAACGTATATAGAAACGCGAGAAAATAATATATAATTTCAATCCGTCGCTATAGGATCGTTACAGTACCCCGTTGTGATTTCTCATTTCTCTTAAATAATTGTTCAAAGATGTATACAACCATTTTTTCTAAATGGTGCAATGGTGCATGGACCTGTGTTTAACGTTCTAAAACCGTCAATAACTTTTTCCACTTCTCATGAAAATTCAAACAAATACCAAAGACCTCGCACAAACTAGTCTACACACCATGCAAGATGAGGACTCATAATACTTACATTGCACCATATATAAAAGCACCATCACCTCCTTCACCCTCTTCATTCAATCAAACCAAACTTCAAATCTTTAGACGAAAAAAAGAAACACTCGAATTCATCAAAACCTTCTCTCATCCTCAAAATCTTTGAAATATGGCGGGCACAACAAAAATGGTGCAAGTGATGTCTCTCATGCTTTTGATTAGTGCAAGTTCACTTCACGTATCAATGGCTAGGCCTTTTCAAGAAAATAAACATGGAATAGTATTTCCTCTGATTTTGGAGTCAGCTAAGGGTGTGACACCACCTTCAGGTCCATCATGCTGCACCAATGGCAGTCCGAGCGGTGGTGCTAATTGTTGTCCTTAACTCCACACCTTAATGGTCTGATTTATGGCGTCAATATAGTTGAGAAAAATTAGTTGATTCATTATTAGTAAAATATACAGATGGTGTATTATTTTTCTCTTTTTTTCCTTTTTGTTTGTTTTGTTGCCATGTATACGTTAGAATTTCTTAAATCAGTGTAAAAGAAAATAGATGACGAAAAGTTAATAAAGTTCAAGTTAATTCTTATGTTATTTTTCTGAATTTCTTTTAAATTGACTCACGCATGCATGGCTCCGTGAATAAATTAGAAGAGAACGGATATTAACGATATTTCGTATATTTGTAGGACAATGGCCTTCTTGTTAATGAAATCAAGCTCTTAACAGAACTCTGGCTAAAAACTGCTAAGGGCTTCTTCAATAGAGACTAGCTTTGCTCATAGCTAATAGAACTATGATGTAATCTTTTTCTTGATGTAAACCTTTTCATTCCTGTACTTTTAGTTTGTATCGCGTAGAATTTCCCTTATATTAATGAAAAAATAAGCGAGCGGAATTTCCTCAAAAAAATTCGTGATACATTTTGTTTTAGAGATGATATTTGATGTTTTGTTGGGTTACGGATGAAATTTTGTAAAATTACAAGAAAGAGAACGTTGGTTTGTTCCTAGGCATCCGTTTACTTTGATTAACTACTGGTTTTAACCTATACAAAACATTTGTTACACACTCAAGTGAAGTCAATCTGAGTTCGAATCTCATATATGTTGAATTAAAACGCGATACCAGTCGGGAAATTTGCAAGACAAATTGACATGAGTCGGTTTGTTTTGACTTACAATATTCGAATTTGAATTTCAATATTATGTAGGTTCATGAAACTTTCTTGAATAGCTGGACTGGATGAAAGTTTGAAAACTCAAAGTACGAGTAGTCACGTGCTAATCCAAGGTCCTTAATTGGAATTGTATTCCGGAAGGAAATTATTTTTTAATATTATATTGATGTTTTGTTTGACTTTTATTAAGAACTGTTTCTTGGCATGCACATCAGTTTGAATCCGTAACAAGAAAAAAATATAGTTGAGCAAAATCTAATATGAGCATAATTAGTTAAAAATGCAAAAAAAAAAGTGGAAAAGTAAATCATTTTGTTTTTTTTGCTTGAAAAAGTAAATCATTTTTTGTTACAAGGCAAGCGCCGTATATGTTCATTGGAAAGAAACAATGGCCTTTAAATGAATACGTTCTCCCAAAAAGAATCAAATGAAATTTTTTTTTTTTTTTTTGAATTACAAAAACATGTGATTGCATGCTAGATTAGAAGTTATAATTTTTAACAAAAGAAAACAAAAGATCACATTATTCTGCCTAGCAGTTTCCCGTCCATTTAATCACTTCCATGGCCGATTAAATGAAATATGGTTAATTCCATACAAGCCGATTAAATTTGACAACGAATTTAGAAGTCCACGATATAATACTATTTATTAAGAAAACAAAATAAGAGTAGTTTTTAAATAATTGTTCAAAGATGTGTATAGAACAATTTTTCTAGAGGGTGCAATGGAATGGTGCATGGACCTATGTTTAACGTGCTAAAAGACCGTCAATAACGTTTTCCAATTCTCATGAAAATTCAAACAAGTACCAAAGACCTCGCATAAACCTAGTCTACACCCCAGGCAAGAATGAAAACTCATAATACTTGCACCGTATATAAAAAAACAATCACCTCCTTCACCCTCTTCATTCGACTCAAACCATACTTCAAGTAATAAAAAAATAACTCACATCAAACCTTGTAAGTCCTCAAAACTCAAAATACTTGAAAATGGCCGGAGCAACAAAAATGGTGCAAGTGGTGATTTTCATGCTTTTGGTTTCTGCAAGCATACTTCAATATGTATCAATGGCTAGGCCTTTACAAGAGAATGAGAATGGAATAATATTTCGTCTGATTTTGGAGTCAGCCAAGGCTGGTATACCACCTTCAGGTCCATCATGCTGCACCAATGGCATTCCGAGCGGATCTAATTGTATTTGCCCCCCCACTCCGTCATGATCTAATTTATCACGTCAATATATAGTTAAAAATAATTAGTTGATTCATTATTAGCAGAAATAAACAGATGATGCATTCTTTGTTTTGTTGACATGTATACGTTAGAATTTCATAAATCAATGTAAAAGAATATTGATGAAGAAAAGTTAATAAAGTTCAAGTTAATTCTTATGTTATTTTTTTCTGAATTTCTTATAAATTGACTCACAAGTCACACATGTATGGCTCCGTGAATAAATTAGAAGACTACAGATATTACCGATATTTCATATATTTTTAGGACTACATGATACTCGTTTTAGAGATGATATTTAATGTTTGGGCTTAGTTAACTCTACTCTACTCTAGTACACCACCAATAATACGGTCAAATTAGTCAACCATCTCTAATATAGTCATTTATATTATTTAAAAAAAATTGTTTTAATAACCATCTAATATTTTATAATAAATACATATAATAAAAATTTTAATAACCATTAATTTATAATAATTACTTATTTTAATGACCATCGTTTAAAAAAAAATGAATAGGAATACTTTTATTTGGTGGTGATTCTAGGGTTGACTAACTTTTCTTTTAATGTTTTGTAGGGTTACAGAAGGAATTTTATCAAATTACACTAAAGAGAATGTTGGTTTGTTCCTTTAGTAGGCATTCGTTTACTTTGATTAACTACATCTGGTTTTAAACCATACCAAACATTTCTTATACACTCAACTGAAGTCAATCTGAGTTTGAATCTCAAATACCTTGAATTTAAACGCGTACAAAAGCTGCGTAAGACAAATTGGCATGAGTCTTGGTTTGTGTTGACTTAGAATATTTGAATTTGAATTTGAGTAGTTCGTAGTTTCATGATATTTGCATGAAGATCTGGACTTGGTACGTGTCAATGGATAAAAGCTTGAAAACTAAAAGTACGTACTGATCCAAGGTCCTTAAATTGGAGTTTGGAGTTGTATTCAGGGAATTATTTTTCTTTAATATTGTGCTGAGGTTTTGTTTACGTGTTAATAAGAATTGAACTATTACTTGGCATGCACGTCAGTTGACTCCATGACATAATATCGCATATTGTTTGAAGTTTGAACAAAATCTAATAATATGACCTCAATTAGTTAATATTTCTGCCTATGTTTTAATACAAAACTAGTATCTATTTCAAAATATAATGAAGCATGTTTACATGAACACGTTCTACTAAAAAGATCAATTTTAAAAATGTTAATTCCGGTTGAAGATCAAAATATTTGACTATACAAATTTAGAAGTTCCACTTCATTCTAAAAAATTACAGTTAATTCACATCGAAAATAATGTTCAAACAAGTATAAAATCATTTCTCTGGAGGATGCAATGGTGCATGGACCTGTCACTGTGTGTGTTAACGTTCTAAGAAACCGTCAATAATGTTTTTCAATTCTCATGAAAATTCAAAAAAATACCGAAGACCTCGGATAAACTAGTCTACGCATCATGCAAGAATGAGAACTCATAATATATACTTCTACCATCTACAAAAGCACCATCACCTCCTTCACCCTCTTCATATTCTGATCAAACCAAACTTCAAATCTTTCAACGAAAAAACACTCAAATTAACTAAACCTTCTCTCATCCTCAAAATCTTTGAAATATGGCGGGCACAACAAAAATGGTGCAAGTGATATTTCTCATGCTTTTGATTAGTGCAAGTACACTTCACGTGTCAATGGCTAGGCCTTTAAAAGAGCATGAAAATGGAACAATATTTCCTCTGGTTTTGGAGTCAGCTACAAAAGGTGATGTACCACCTTCAGATGCATCAGGCTGCACCAGTGGCAGTGCGACAAATGGAGTAGGTTGTCCGCCGAATTGACCGGTCTAATTTGCCATGTAAATTATGTCGGGAATAAATTAGTTCATTCATTAGTCGAGATATACAGAAATGTATTGTATTCTTTTTTTCTCTTTTTGATTTTTTTGTTGCCATATATACTTTAGAATTTCTTATATATCAGTGTAAAAGAATGATGATGAATAGTTAATAAAGTGAAAATTTATTTTTTTACTGTGCAAGTTATTTCTTATTTTTCTGAATTTCTTTTAAATTGACCGATGAATACATGGCTGTGTGAATAAATCCTGATCAGCGCAGAGTATGATTTCTTATTATTATATGGAAATAGACAAAATTCCAATGTGGATTTCGTTTAAAGAAATTGAATAATTTATATTATTAGGAAAAGTTATGATAAATATACATGACTTGAGAATATTGAGTTTTGAGAATATTTGAATTTGAATCTCTTGTAGTTTCATGGTACTTGCTTGAACAACTGAACTTATGAAGTGTCAACGGTTAAAAGTTTGAAGAACTGGAGTTGTAGTACGTACTCTGAGGTCCTTAAAATAGAAATTTATTCAAGAGCTTATTTTCTTTATGTTTACTGGTCAAGAGAAAGATTTTCTCTTTTAAATATACTATACTGATATTTGTTTGACTTGATAAATAAAGTCTATTCCTGCATATAGATTCGTAATTTGTCTACCATGATATATGAAAACGTTTGAACAAATTATGTAATGTACATGACTTGTAAGTTAGAAGAATTCAGGAGGAGGAATGAATGCAAATTTGGCCTATCATTGACCTTCTTTTCACTATATTATGTTATTTTCTAACATGTGTTCTCAAAAATAAAAAATAAAATTTTAAAAATTTGTTAATTCCATAGAAGTAGATCAAATTTGAGTATGAATTTAGAAGTTCCACTTCATTCTCAAAAAACAAAATAATACTAATTCATCAAAATCATAAACAACGGTTAATTCACCTAGAAAATATTGTTAATTAATGGCGTGTACAAAACATTTTTCTAGACGATGCAATGCAATGGTGCATGGACCTGTGTTTAACGTTCTAAAAAATCGTCAATAACATTTTCCAATTCTGATGAAAGTTCAAAAAAGTACCAAAGACCTCGCATAAACTAGTCTACACACCATGCAAGAATGAGAACTCACAAAGTCACAATATATACTTGCATCACATAATGTAAAGCTATTATAAAAGCAATCAAACACAACTTCCAAGTATTTAGAAAGTACTCAAATCAAATTCAAACTTGTTCAGTGACTTCAGTCCTCAAAAACTCAAAATATTTGAAATGGCGGGAGCAACAAAAATGGTGCAAGTGATGATTTTCATTCTTCTGATTAGTGCAAGTACATTTCACGTATCAATGGCTAGTCCATTACAAGAGAGAAAAAATGGAATGATATTTCCTCTGGTTTTGGTGTCAGCTATAAAAGAATTTTTTTTGCAAAATAGCGCTTTTTGAAGAATAATTAATCAGATGACATTTTTTTAAAATATTTCAGCAGATAGCACTTCCGCCAGACCGGGTCTGGCGGAACTAGTTAATTTTTTTTTTGTTGATCCCAGCCATTTGGCACCCATAAACACGCTTAATTAAAGGAAAAAGTTAGTTCCGCCATAGACTCTGACGGAACTAGACCATTTTTTTTCAAATTACAATTTGACTAAAAAATTTCGAAAAAATGGTCTAGTTCCGCCAGACCCTCTGTAGTTAATTAATGAAAAAAATGTCATCTGATTAATTATTCTTCAAAAAAGTGTTATTTTGCAAAAAAAAAAAATTGCTATAAAAGTGATTATAGAGCTGCAAATGGCGAGAGCTCAAGTGATCAAAAAATTATATTAGTAGCAGCAATATTTATTATTTATAACAATCTAAATTACTCAGTCTGATAATTAAGTGATTATGACTCTTTAGGAGCAGCCTTGAATAATTCTAATAGAGTGCAACCAATGATTACTAATACATACGAGTGTATATATGAGTATTGTATATTACACACCCCTGATTCAACATATATGAGGCGACGAAAAAAACAAAAATAATTGCATGTCCTCTCTAATATCTTAGTACCCGTTTGGCTCATGTGGAATATAATGAAATAGAGGATTAGAGGGTCTATTTCAGCCGAATATAAATGAAATATCTCGGATTAAAACTTCAAAAAGAGGAATTGTTATATTTCATGGTAGAAATGAAATTTTTCTAATTCATAGAATAAAGTATAATTTAGGAAACATATGTCCACTTTTATTCCAAATATCATTCTACATGGCATCTCATTTCCTTTTTTATGTGATCATAATTCATTATTATATTATTTAATCCAAATTTTTAATCTATGTATCTAGCTGAATGTTATTGGAATAAAACATAATAGTCGTTATTCTCGATTCCACTATTCCGTCTATTCCATGCTTTGCCGAACGGGCACTTAATGATACTGCCAAAGATTACCAAAAAATTCTAATTTTCAAGCAAAAAGAAAATTATTGAACTTCCTAATACATTTGATACGATTTGATTATATTTGATTATATATTCCTAATTATTGAAATATCTTGGCCGTTGGAGAAGGAAAGAATCATCTCCAATATTTATCAATAAGATAGTGATTAATATTTTCTTCCAACATATAAAACCATCCGTCAGAAAAAATTTCAATATTCCACAAGGCACAAACATATATTATACGTAATTACAGGTCTTTAGACCAACCATGCATATTGCCAAAAGAGCCATCAATTACTCCATGCATATATATATCCCTCTAATTCCTTCCATCAAACAAAGTTAAACATAAAAACATCATTTAGATCATGAGATCTTCAAATTAAGAGAGATATTGACTTGTCAAGCACTGTCTCAAAAAAAAAAAAAGAGGGGTATTGAATTGAGAAATTTGAATAGCTTAATTGCTTAAATCAAGGAAAATAAATTATCATCATGGCAAAAGCAATGCAAGTGGTGCAATTGGTAGTATTTATGTTCTTCATCGGTTCTAGTGCTATGCTTCGAGTTTCAACGGCGAGACTGATAGATTTAGAAAGTGTAATTATTTTGTAATTGATTTGCTTGATGAACAGTATTACAATTGCACATGTATTTATACAAGAGATTTCTATACTAACCCTAATGACACCTCATCAACTCCTCACATGAGGTGTCTGGACACCTCATACATTCCTTGTACAAACCACATATTCTCCTAGCGAATTCTAACCTATTCACATCTTCATATCCTCCAATTCACACACTAATAGAGACCCTTCGATCTTTTGGAAAGAAAAAATAATGAAATCGTCATCCATTTTCTATAAGGAATTTAATTATTTATATATTATTGGTCGGTGCTTCTGCCATATCTAAAGTATTCAACCTTCTCAAGCTTTGTGTTGAAATCGTCAACTAATAAAATCACGAAATTAGAAAAAAATAATATATAGAAAGACCAATCTGGGGAGAGTTTTAATATATTTAAATGAATATATGAGTAGACATAATATAACATAATATTATATAATATAATCTTATCAAACACAGTCAAACTCTTTCTTAACGAAAACATTTTTTTCAAAGAAAAGGAAAAGAAAAATGACCGTTTTGGCCAATAAATATTTATTGGAAAAAAGAGAACTGCCATTGTTCTTTCACATGAAATCATTACATTTCATGACCTGAAAAAGGTTAATAATTCATTTAAGTTCTATATATATTTCTTAAATGATAGTATGTTGTCGACGTATTCCCATGCATGAAAGTAATAAAGTACTAAAGTTCTCTACATTTTTCGTATTCTTTAGACCATCAGTGCTTTACATCATACGCGTTTAACTTTACATTCTTAACAAGCATCAAAAAGTTTTCTTACAGACGTACTGTACTTCCGTATTTGTCTCCAAAAGACCAACCATGCATTCTACAACTATATATATGACCCTCTTTTTCCCTCCGATCAAACAAAAATTAAACCTAAAAACATAAATTGAAGAGATATATTGAAATAACTAATTACCTTAAATTAGGGAAAGAGATCATATGGCAAAGGCAATGCAAGTGGTAATATTTATGTTCTTCATCGGTAGTAATACTATGCTTCAACATTCAATGGCGAGACCTTTCGATCTTAAGTTGGTACGGAAAAATAATGAATTTACTTTTCATTTTGAGTCATTTAAACACGCCATACCATCAGGACCTTCTGATTGTTCGAATGGTCAGAAAGGTAAACTATGTCCACCGACTCCGGCGCTGGCCGGGAATATAACGGTTTGATTTGTTGTTGTGTTTAGTAGTTAATTAATTATGGATTGAATAATTAGTTTTGTATAGGTTTGAGAGTAAAATTGTTATTATCTTTTGATTTAAAGAGTATGTAATTTCCATTACTTTGTTTATTTATTTTATTTGTTGACAAGAGCCCACTTGGCAGTGTTAAATGATTTATAATGTAATTGTATTTGGATGAATAATTATTAATAAGATCAGTTCTATATTGAGATCGTTTTTATTAATGACTCTTTATATATTTTCTGTGCTACATGATCATACAAGGAAAATCATACCAAAATTTAGTTATTCTTGCTAGATTCTAAATCAAGTTTGAATAAAAGTTGACAACAGCACTATTTTCCTATTGGTTTGTGATGCAATTTCAAAAGCGGGACAACCGGGATACCCCACTTTTTGTCAATGGCCTATAACTCAGTTCATTGAGTACAAAATACAATGAATCACAGATCAAAAGCTCTCCGATCTATTCAATAATAATAATTTTAAATAAGAAAAATGTAAGCATGCATCTAAAGCATTCAACCCGTTCGCCTGACTTTCCAAACTTTGTCTTGACTTTGTCAACTATTAAACCAAAGAATTAGAAAACGAAAAAAAACATTAAGAAAAAAACGATTTGGGGAAATATTTAGCAAACCCGAGATTGTTAAAGAAGTCTTATTTTTTTATTATTCATAGAGAAAGAACCTTCATATACAGATTCAATACTTGCATGTCAAGTGCCTTACAAGCTGATTCGAGCTAGAATTGAAACGTAAACGTGGAAGGGACTGAATTAACATGTGTTTAACGAACTGGCCACGTATGTCGGTATTGGTATGGCCCAACTAATTAATTCTAGCATTAACACCTGGATCTTGACTCTCACAATCATGTCATATCTTTTGGGGCCTTCTTCACAGAAAAAAATATTATTATAGATATGACATGTGATTTCCTTAATTAAATATATAGAATCATTATCTTACATACAATAATTAGTAAGATAAGAATACCTTCATAAAATTGTTATATTCATCCCACAATTTTCTTATCTACACTCTTTTCACACCGAAGATAAAAAAACGAATCATACTACAGTCTGTTCCAAACTTTATACACAATTAAAAGGGAGTCACACATACATATATCAACATTATCAGAATTTTAATGGCCACTTATCATTGCCTCACCTAGCTACCTCACATGAATCAAATCAAACACTCCATCTCTCCACTCATCTCTTCTCTTCTCTTCAATCATAGCTTTCACAACTAACTTAACCTCCATGGACAAGAAGAAGAAATGCTCGGCTGAAGAAGAATCCGATGATCTGGCTCTCGTCAAAGCAGCTGCATGGGCATGGTACCAACATAACTCCTCCAAATCCTCTTCTCCGGCAGCTGAGTCTCCCTCCGCCTCGCGCCAACTCTCCTCCCGCCGCCGGCCAACTCACCGGCCATCTCGTTACCACCTAGAATCCCTCTCCAAACCCCCTACGTTTCCAGCTCCTGAAAAATCCTCACCTGAAAAACAAGCGCCTATTACTCTTCTTGACTTGTACGAGATAGAGAGGATCACTAGAGAGCTTGAGAGACTTGTGGTGCAGAGTGGAAGGAAAGAGATGAAAGAAGAGAAGAGGCGTGAGAGGAAGATCAAAGATGGAGGAGGTTTTTTGGGGAGGCATGCGGTAATGATATGCGGCTCTGGGGGGAGGCTGGTGGAGGAGGCGGTGAAGGTTCGCCGGCGACGACGTGTCAGATCTTCGGAGTTTCTGTAAAGTTTTTTTTTTTGTGCAAGTGATTCATTTGTATGGGTTTGGAGTACGATTGTTTGTGTTCAGTAATCCGAACATTTTAATTTTGTTTTGAGTGATAGTTTTGTATTAGGATTTGTGAGTTGCCTCATGATTATATGGCATAAACAAGTAAAATAAGAGTTCTTATATGGTGCCGGACTAATAATTTACTTTTCATGATAGATTCAATCTAGACCCTTCAACTTGAAAAGGGTATTTTGAGTACTTGCCAATTAATTAGATAATTAATTTTTTGCCTATTTCTACTTTTCATTCTCACCTCTCCATCTCTTCTCATTTTCACAGGCATCTTTTGTGTACTTTCCAATCTTTCTTTTCTCTCCGTGAAACAATATATTAAACCAAAAAATGTATCTTAATGCTAAAAATCTTCGAAAGAATTAACATTATTAAATTTATATTAATGCTAAAAAAATATTATATTATAATTGGAAAAAGATATATTATAACTTAAAAAAAATATATATATAATTATATTAAAATATATGTATTGCCACTAAAATTCATTATTTAATAGAAAAATAATAGTGAAAAATGATATATTCTCACTAAAAAACTTTATATTGGTATCAAACAAAATGATATACTCACACTGAAAATGATATACTACCACAACAAATTGATATATTCACAATGAAAATGATATATTATCACACAAGATGATTAATCACATTAAAAATGATATATTATCACAACAAAATAATATATTCACATTGATCACATAAAATGATATATTCACAATGAATATGATATATTATCACAACAAAATGATATATTCACAATGAAAATGATGCACACATAGAAAATGATGTATTATTAGCACACAAAAGTATATATTAACACTTATAATATAGACACTAAAAAAATAATGTACTGAAATTAGAACCCAAAAATGTATATTATGTCTCGAAAACATATATATGGATACTAAATTTCATATAATATATTGTTATCCAAAATATTGTACCCAAAAATGTATTCAACATCCATCTAAATTATAGCAAACATTTTTTCTATTACATTGAATCTGATATATTAACATACTCTACAGCTACACAATATCAATCAAGGAGAAAAGAGAGGAAGAGAGAGGAAGTTAATGTGAGAGATTGCTACTGGAGAGATGGAAGGGTTAATTGGAAAAAGAAGGGGTGAGCATCCAGGAAATTACTACTTTACCCTCTTAATTAATTTGAATAACTGATTAAAATGGTAAATGACATAGCTGTCATGATCTTCTTAAAATGCATCCTATCCGTTCAATTGAGCAAAACATATTTAATATGAGCTGTTTATTTTTTAGTCGGGCAACATATAAGAACTCGTGAAATAATGTGTGATATACTATGCTTAAACGTTACAAGAGAGAATGCAAAGAATAAACAGTAAGTGGTTGCATGTTTTTTTTAGGAGTAATTTCATGAATTTGTCATGTTTTGCAATTATAGTTCTCTCTTTTTATTTTGTGCAAATAACAGCCTCACATTTGATAAAAACAAAAAGAGAGATACGCAATTATGATATTCACAAGAATTAGACGCCACAGAAATTTGAATGTTAGCTAGGATCTTAGAGTGTGTGGACAAAGTGATCAACCTGGGTTTGGAATTCTGGACTTATTCCGCAAGATTTTGGACTTTTGTAACAAATATCTTGTGTTTGGAACCTTGAATGATGGTACAGAAGTTCTATTCTGTCTATTTCATCACTTGTTTGGTACTACAAAAATTTGGATCTCTTTCATCCCTTGTTTGGTACAAACAAAAGATTTGGTCTCTTATGTTTTGGCCCATGTGTCGTAAGAAAATTTAATATAAAGTTCTTAGCCCAAGCCAAAAAGCGAAGCCCAACTTGTTTAGGCCTAAAAACATTTCGCACAAGAAAAACAAGCCTTTATATCAAATCAAAACAATTACACACGAGATAATAAATCCCCAACCATGCACAAAATATGAAAATCATCTCCACCTCATTTATTGTCTAAAAAAGCACAGAACACACTTCCAACACAATTAATTTTATATCAATTAACCAAACTTATTATAAAGCCTCCTTAAGACTCGCCATGTCGATCACAAATCGGTATCTCACATCACCTTTTTCGAGTCTCTCGATTGCGGTGTTTATGTAATCCATCCCAACCAGTTCTATCTCTGCAGTAATATTATGCTTCCCTGCAAAGTCCAGCATTTCTTGCGTCTCTTTCATCCCTCCTGTCGCACTTCCAGCCAATAATTTGCCACCTACATATTATTTACAGTCCCAAATAATTAATTTTTGTAAATAATCATGCTAATTTTGCTATTCAAGCTCAAGTGACATGCTAATTCAATATAACAATTCAGTTCAACTGTTCATATCCAACTAATTTTACCTGGAATTAGAGAAAAAGCCGGTACTTCTAACGGCTTCGCCGGTGCACCAACAATGATCATCTTTCCTTGCACCTTAAGTAACGCGAGCAACGGCACAACAGGATGAAATGCTGACACGGTATCTATGATTCCATCCATTGTACCAATAGCTCCCTGTGATAAATCATACAAAAATAACCTATAACCAATCCAAAATAATAATACAAAAAAATAATCTTAATAACATGATGATTAATTTACCTTCATTTGTTCAGGATCCTTACTAACCAAGAAATCATCCGCCCCCAAATTTTCAATCGCCTCTTGTTTCTTACTTATCGACGTGCTTATAACTGTCACTTTCATTCCAAACGCCTTACCGAACTTAACAGCCACATGTCCGAGCCCACCGAGACCAACCACACCCAAGTGCTTACCGGGTCTGTCGAGCCCGAACCGTTTCATAGGGGTGTAAATCGTTACACCAGCACAAAGTAACGGTGCGGTTTTATCCAACGGTAAATTTTCCGGCACATGAACTACGAACCGTTCTTTTACGTTAATTATGTTGGAGAATCCACCGTATGTTGTCGATCCGTCGTAGTATACACCATTGGATGTTGTGATTATGCTGGGGCAGAAATTTTCCAAATTTTGGTTGCATGTGTCACATGTGAGACATGAACCCACCATGTAGCCCACACCCACTTTGTCACCCACTTTGAAGTTGGAAACTTTGGGTCCAATGTGAGTCACTATCCCCGCTATTTCATGTCTAAAAAAAGAAAAATAAAGAAAATAGGATAAGAATTAAGATATGGATAGGATTCCACATGCAGTAAAATGGAATAAATTCAGAGAAGTATCTAGCAACTAATGAGGATTCAACAAAAAAGCTTCTAAATTGGAGGAGACAATGAACTTTATTTAGATTTATAGTAAATAAACTAAGATGAAATTAATGAACTTGTTCATACTTTTAGCAAGATAAATGAAAGTGAGAGAAAATATAATTACCCAGGTACAACAGGATACATAGCATTGCCCCAATCATTCTTAATTGTATGAAGATCAGTGTGACACACGCCACAGAAGAGAACCTTCACAGTTACATCATCCTCATTTGGAGATCTACAATACAAAATTCACCAACCAATCAATAAATCAACCGCTCAATTTCAAAATCTTTGATCAAACAGAGTGAGAAAAGAAAAGAAAAGAATTGAAAAAATGAAAAACCTTCTAGAGAAGGAGAAAGGGGAGAGAACACCAGTGGTGTCTCTGGCCGCCCATCCGAAAGCTGGCTGTGCTTCTTCTTTCGCCATTAATTCCTCTGTTTCTTCTCTCTGTTTAGCGTTTGGAGGGGAGAAAGAAGTTCGATGCAAGAGGTGGCTACTTAATTGAGTTGTTGCTTGTTTGAGGAGGAGCTGCTCTCTTTTTATAACAAGTGGAACAAAAGTCGTTGATTCCAGATTTTTGAATCTCGAACAAAACGTTTGTTTTGTGCAAGTGCTTGCATAATTGCAAGTAATTTGAACAGGCCTCATTTTGATTCGAGAAACGTAAGTTCGAGAATTTTTTTTTTAAAAATAAAATCTAGCTGCCCCAAAAAAGTAAACTTAAAAAATAGTTTTCTTATTTTCCAACATGGTGTGGACAGATGAATTGAATCAAGCTTGATTTAGTTCACATGAGTCCGAAACCTTGTCGGCTTAGTAAAAGAATTTGTGATTATGACTCCCACAAAATTATATTATTACTACTTTAATATTAGTAGTCTGTACATATAATGTTAGACTTTCAATTTATTAGATTCTTATTTGTAGAATTTTCTATATGATCAAGTTATTTATTTCAGAAATGATGTATTTGGAATCAGTAAGAAATATGGCATGCACTTGGAGTTATTTATGTTTTCAAGCCACTATTTATGAATAGGAGAAATGTATTTAATAATTTATGAGTCATATGATATGTTTAAATTTGTGCATCAATCAATATTGCAATTTTTTTTCTTTTTCAATAAATTTCATTTCAATTTTTTTCTCATATTATCTTTTGTGAATCTTAAACTAGTATGATTAGTGCGCCATTATGCCATGATTGATAATCTCACTTATCTAACACACGAGACGCAATCCTCCAAGTTTGGCCCTCCCAAACCGACAACTAAAAACGTGAATACCTTGGATGCCCGATCAAAGATAAGAACCCGCATGATTTTGGCTACCTTGTGAAAAAATTCCGATCAAAACTCTCTCTTTGGAAATCACGAAAACTTTCCGCGACGGTAAAGCTAATTCTCCTCACCTCCGTCATGCAATCGGTTATCGTTTATGTAATGTCCACATCTCTCCTCCCAAGTACCACTCTCAAAGAATTAACCTCTCTAATGAGGCACTTTTGGTGGGGCGAAATGGAGGGTAATTTCTTTCCTCAAGTCTCATGGGCCACAATCACAAAGCCCAAAATACTTGGCGGTTTGGGTCTTAAAGACTTGGGCCTTTTTAACAAATCTCTCATGATAAAAAATGTTTGGAAATTGGCCTCCCAAAAAGAGACCATTTGGGCCGATGCAATCCGCGCCAAATACTATTCTAGAGGTCATTTTTGGACCACGAAACGACATGACAAGTGTTCCACCTTTTGGAAATCGATCGCCGAACTCCGCGAGCTCTTAAAATCCGAGGTAGCATGGGCTATAGGAGGGGGCAACACTTGCCCCATCTTTGGCGAACCGTGGCTCCAAAATTGGTTAGTTTTATCCAATATGCTGCTTAAAAGCCATCTACAGGGACTCAAAGTCGCTGACCTAATCGACCAAAATCACAACCAATGGCGTATCCAAGAACTCATGACCACGTTCGGCCACGCGGCAACTATCCAAATCATTTCCGCCACTCACTCCATTGCCGGATCTTGCCGATCTACCCGATAGGCTACTATGGACTCCGGTAAAAAATGACGTCTTCACCGTTAAACAGTGCTATTCACACCTCCAAGGGGCCGACCAACAACCTAGTTTAGACCGGCCCCTATGCAATCTAATTTGGGGAAGCAAGGGCTTACAACCAAAAGTGCGAATCTTCTTGTGGAAAATTTTCTCAAATGCACTCCCAACCGCCGGCAAACTTGCCGTCTCAATCTCGCACATTAACCCGAATTGCACGGCATGTGACTCCCTTGTTGTCCGTCAGAAAAAGAGTTCTCATTTTTGTATCCTTCACCACAACCATAGCGCGTTTTACAATCTTCCACAACCCATTCCCAAACACGGTTTTGTACCCCTCATTATCCATCTGCCCAATGGATATCAAGTTCTTCTTTAAATCCGGAATATATCGAATTCCCCGCAAAGTCCATCTAAATCCGTTGCTCGATTTTATTTGAATATCGCCCATGCCTGATATGCATAGCGGTTTCCCATCCGCTAAGTGAACTTTTCCAAATTCTCCAGATTTCAAATTCAAAAACTTATCTTTCTGTGAAGCAGAGTGGAAGGATGCGTCTGAATCCAGAACCCATGAATCGATAGGGCTGTCGATGCATAGAACGTCATTTGAATTCTCCTCAGTGATGGCATTTGCGGAACTTGTTTCCGCCCTTTTCTCCTTTCTCGGGGATTTGCAGTCTCGTTTCATGTGGCCCTTTCTGCCACAATTCCAATACTTCAACTCGCTGCGACCTCTCGACTTAGATCGTCCGTGGTTGTTGTTTCTCTGACCTCCATGACCCTGACTCTCCACATTCAAGGCTGAACTCATGGAACCCGAGGTTTCGCTCCGCTCCCTTCGCCGAATATCCTCATTCAGGATGCGGTCTCGTACCTCCTCAAAAGTCAGATTCTCCTTGCTGCCGATAACGTCTACTGTCGTCGCTCAGCTTTCCGGCAATGATGACAATAACATAAGAGCTTTCGTCTCTTCACCCAGGTTCAATTTCAACGAGTCTAACTGGTTTGAAATAACCTGAAAAGAGTTGATGCTCGGCCACAGATCCGTCTTCCGCCATATTCAGATAGAAAAGACGGCGCATCAGATGCAGCTTGTTTAATGAAGACGGCTTCTCATATATGTTGGATAACGCCTTCATGATTCCAAAACCCGTCGTCTCCTTCGCCACGTTGGACGCCACGCTCTTGGCTAAGGACAATTGTATGTAACTTAGCGCCTTGCGGTTAATCTTTTTCCATGCATCTTCATCGGTGATGTGTTTCAGCTTTGTCTCGAGTAGCGCATCTTCTAGATCCTTTTGGCATAACAATACTTCTATTTGCATCAGCCGAAGTCTCGCCCATCGAACCGACTCACCGACACCTTGCTCTAGTCCATCGCTCGTCTACGTATCGCCTCCTCGTTCGCACCCAAAGGGAATTTTCTTCGAACCTTGGCTCTGGTACCACTTGTTAGAAACCGAGACGCAACTGCAAACACAGAAAGCAAGACACAAGAACAATAAGATTTTTTTTTACGTGGAATCCCTAAAGGGTAAAAAACCACGGCCGCTGACACTCAAACTTTCTTTATACTTAGAGAAAGAGAAATACAATACAATTGTTTGTGGTTGTAGGAATGAATAAAACTCTATCTCTACCTCTCTATTTATAGGATAGTCATACCTAATATAAGAAAATAACCCAAAGAATTACTGCCCCGATTAACACCTAATACATTGAAATACAGATATAAGGAAATAAACATATTTTCAATTGCAATTGTCACTTATAGAAATAAATCATAGCAAACAAATATAGAAAACTTTCCTATCCTCTGCATGATTTTTCTTTTTTACGGTATCTAGAGATTTTCAGAAGTCTCCACACAAAACTTAAGGTTAAAAGATCAAAGATTTTTTCTAAATTTGGGCCCTAAACAACTCGTGTTCTATAAGAGTTGTTCGTTTTATAGGCTGTCTTTTCTTTTGTATTGATCATGTTTTGAATTTAAAGATGAATGCAATGCCCAAGAGCAAGTTAAAACCGAAAATAAAATAAAATAATCTCACTTATCTTTTCAATAATTTTAAGGACTGTAATTAGTCCAACCAAGATCAGGACTTGAATTTGGACTCCCGACAAAATAGCCATTAACAAACGTCACACATGACCAACTCTATTGGAGAATAAATATTAAATATTATGCATTCTAACTAATTAATATATTCGTGTGTACTACTAACAATTATATATTTACTAAAGAAATACTTTTGTATTTATTTGAACAATTCCAAATTATATTCACGTGTATTACTGGGTTGTTGGTCTGCTATCAACTGACATACTGAAGCTTCCCTCCTTGCACTTGACATCAACTTAATGACTTTAATATTTTTACTTAGCAGTAATTAATAATATAAATAAGCTACATCCAAAGGAAACAAGCAATCTTTCATACAATGCACTTTTGATTGGCTAATACCTAGAAATTTATTGGAATTGTACCTCTCAAGATTTTAAATGTTCAATCCAATTAATTGTATAAAATACTGAATGAAAGTTGACATATATAGCCTTGGACCCTGATCCAATTCATTCAACATGTTTAAGGACAATGACGAATCTTGACCAAAAATATAAGGGGGACGATAGTGAAAATACACCCAAAATTTAGGAGAGGCAATATATACTTAACTTTTAAATTCTATACAAAATATAATAGTATAATCATAAATATATACTATAATTTCAAAATTATGGGGGGACGAACGCTCCTTTAGTCTCTATTAAGATCCGTCACCGTTTAAAAATGCATATTTTCAACAACTGACTCATAGTCTAGTTAGTTGAACATATTATATGCGTAATAAGGGGTCATGGGTTTAATACCCGACAAGTAAAATCTTGTTTAGCATATATTTAGCAAAATATTTCAATTGATCAAATAATATTAAATCTAAAAAATGCATACTTTCTTTTAAAATAATCACACGAGTAAATTTTTGAAAAAGATTTTTTCCACCACATGTTATTTTTCATTTTTTTAGTCAATTATATAAGGCCCAAAAGCTTCAAATAAAACAATAACCTCTCTTTAAAAAAGACTTAACATCGACATCAAAACCAGTCTTAGCCCATTCTTAATCACTTAGGCCCATAAACTCCATCTCAGGCCCAATAGAAAGCCCCTTGAAATAACTCGAATTTACGGAACATGCCATTCTCCATTTCCGGCGCGAAATCAACTCACTCACTCAGTCCGTACGCCGCAAGACTCACCTCTTCACTTCCTCTCCATCATGCGAACTAGAAGCGGTTCCAAGCTCCCGCCTCAAAACCCTCCTGGTCATTTACTGATTTAATTTCCCCCTTTTGTTTTGCGAAGATTAGACTTTAGAGTCGAATTGTTTAATTTACATTTTGGTACTGAAATGTTTAACCATTTTTGCGAAATCAGAGGAGGTTGGAAAGGCGAGCGGTTCAAGGAAATTAACCGGTGCGAAACGGAAGCAAGATGATAAAGTTTCGGCCGTTGAGTTGAAAAATGAGGTAAGAAAAAATGAACTTTTTTCGTTATTTTTTTCTGCGAAATTAGTTTGCTAATTCGAGTTTTATTAATCAGGATGAAGAATTGAAACTAAAAACCAAAATGAAAGGAAAACGCAAGGCGGATGAAGAATGTAGTACTGTTAATCTTAATACTCCTCCAAAAGAAGAAGAGGAATCAGAATCAAAACTTGAAGAAGCCATTAATGGAGATACAACTGAGATGGATTGGGAAGAAGGAGACATTCCTACATTAGAGCCTTTGAAAGAAGTAACGGTTGAGTTTACCGATTCGCCCTCTGATAATAAGAAACCTTCTAGAAGGGCTTCTGCTCGAGAAAAAGTAATATTAGAGCGAAAAACATTTTATTTTTTACTATTAGTTTTCTTATTATTATCTTTTGTTTTTAGGAGTTGGGTGAGCTGGTTCATAAAGTTCACTTGTTGTGTTTGTTAGCAAGAGGGCGATTAGTGGATAAAGCATGTAATGATCCTCTAATTCAGGTCTATTTTTAATCTATAAGAAGATATTATATTAACAAATTATTATTTTTTAGTGAGTATTAATTTGTTTATTATTTTAATTTTAATTTTTCAGGCTTCAATGCTTTCATTTTTACCGTCTGACCTTTTGAATATTACAGAAGTTCCAAATTTAACGATTAATGATTTGAAACCTCTCGTAAATTGGGTACTTAATTTTCCTTATTTTTTTAATTTTTTTATTGATTAAAAACAAAATATTGTTCAACCTTAAGTAAATAATTTATTTATTTATTTGTTTTTTTTTTTTAGTTTCATAGTAAATTTCATTTATCAAATGAGGGTTGTAAAAAAGGTTCTTTTGAATCGAATCTTCAAATCGCTATTCAAAATCAAGAAGGAACCGCTGAAGAGGTATTTTTTTTAATTTTAACCCTATAAATTCAAAAAAATATATAATTTTTAATACAATTAAATAATTCAATTTGTTTATTAATTTAATACAATTTTATAAACTTTCAATACAGTTAGCTGCTCTATCGGTCGTTTTATTCCGAGCCCTCAATTTAACAACAAGGTCCTTTACTCCTCATTAAAACATTAATATTTAATAATTATCTTCTTTAAAAATTAATTAAAAATAATTTATTACTATTTTGTACAGATTTGTATCAATTCTTGACATTTCCAACACAGAAACACAAAGACTCGATCCAAAAGCAGTTCCATCTCCAAATACCAAAAAAATAACTAAAACTCCCCCAAAATTACCAAAAAACAAAAAATTAAAAACAGAAAAATCCCCAACAGAAAGCCCCTCAAATGAAATTCCAAAAACTGAAGGACCAAAACACAAATCTCCAACAGAAAGCCCCTCAAATGAAATTCCAAAAACTGAAGGACCAAAACGCAAATCCGACACAGAAAGCCCCTCAAATGAATTTCCAAAAAAGGAAACACCAAAACGCAAATCCGACATAGAGTTTGAACTGCAGCTACAAATGGCTCTTTCAGCCACCGAAACTTCAACAAGCCAATCCGTAAATTTAGAAAATTCGCAATTTAGTCCCTCAAATTTGGGAAATTCGCGATTCAGTCCCTCAACTTCAAGGAAAAGTGCGATTTGGTCGAAAAATGGGCCGAATTTGTATTTTGCTGAGGTTTTTTGTACTGGTGAAATGCTGACTGGACGGTGGATTCATGTGGATTGTATAAACGGAGTATTAAATTGTGAAGATAAAGTTGAAAATAATTTGTCGGTTTGTAAAAAAATATTAAAATATGTCGTTGCGTTTAATGGAAACGGTGCTAAAGACGTGACTAGAAGGTATTTTGCAGTATAATCCTTTAAATGTTTGAAATTATGAGTAGGTCCTTGGATTTGATCGATGATTTATTTATTTATTTATTATTTTGTTTTGAAGGTATTGTACGCAATGGTATAAAATTGCACTGAAAAGAGTAAAAGAAGATTGGTGGGAAAGAGTTTTGAATCCTTTGAGAGAATTGGAATTAAGAAAAAATGGTATATTGGACCAAAATTCTATAGAAGATTTGGAACTTGAGAATCGAGCTCTTACAGAACCTCTTCCCACAAATCAATTGGTACCTTAAACCCTAAACCCTAAAAATTATTAATATATTATCATTTATATGATCTAGTACTTTTGGATTTTTTTTTAGGCGTATAAGAATCATAATCAGTACGCGATAGAAAAATGGCTGAATAAAAATCAAGTTATACATCCAAAAGGGCCGGTTTTAGGGTTTTGTGCGGGTCAACCCGTTTACCCGCGATTTTGCGTTCAGACCCTTCAAACGAGACATAATTGGATGAAAGACGGTTTTCAAGTCAAACCAAACGAAATTGCCGCTAAGGTCTTCTTTCAATTTATTTATTTATGTTTGAAATAAAATAAAAAATATTTTTTATTTATGGTTGAAATTGCGGGTATTTTTGTTGTTTTTAGTTTCAGAAAGTGAGTCGGCCGAAAAAGAGGATTAATTTTGAGGAAAGAGAAATGGAAAAGGAAATTGAAGAAGAAAATAATGGGAATAATAATAATAATAATATAGAATTATATGGAAAGTGGCAATTAGAGCCTTTACAACTCCCACATGCCATAAATGGTATTGTTCCTAAGGTACCAAAAGTAAAATATTCACATTTTCTCACAAATAAAAACAATATTGTTTAAAAAACCCTAAATTATGCCAAAATTGCGAAAGAACTTAAGAAATTCAAAAGTTAGCCCCTTCCATTATTTAGTTGTTAATTAATATCCTCAATAAAATCATAATTAAAAATATTAAATAGCATAATTAGAGCAACTATACTATTTAACGTTAGGGACTAATCTCTCAGGAATATAGTGCCTTTTTTGCAATTTTGAGGAATGTAAGGGCATTTTCGCTAGTCTCCCTGAAAACAAAAAACTAATCACATCCATTTTCTTTCTTTTATTTTTCTTTCTTTTATCTTTTTGGATAGAATGAGCATGGAAATGTGGAAGTATGGTCTGAAAAATGCGTACCGCCCGGTACGGTTCATTTAAGGCTGCCTAGACTCGTACCGCTCGCAAAATTACTCCAAATTGATTTCGCCCAAGCTTTAGTCGGATTTGAATTTCATAGCGGCAAAACTTATCCTGTTTTTGATGGAATTGTGATATGCTCAGAATTCCAACACGCTCTCTTAGCGGTATAGTTTCAATTTTCAAATTTCTAAAGTTTTAAATTTTAATTTTGAATTTTGGTTAATTTAAGAGTGAATTTTATTAATTAGGCGTATGGGGAATCAGAAGAGAGGAGGGAAATTGAAGAGAGGAAAAGAGACGAAAAACAAGCTTTGTCAAAATGGTTTCAATTAATTAATTCTATTGTGGTGAGACAAAGATTGAAGAATTCTTACGCGGGCCCCTCAAATGTGGTGAATACTTTTTGTAACGAAGAGGCTCGTTCTGAAAAGAGCGAAGTTTTGAGGGGTGTTTTTGAAAAAGAGACGACGAGGGTAGTTTCGGAATTTGAGAATGAGCATGAGCATGTGTTTAAGTTAGAGAAAGAGAGTTTTGATGAGGAAACGAACGTGAGAATTAAGCGGTGTGAGTGTGGGTTTTCTATACAAGTTGAAGAGTTGTGATGTGAATATAAAGTAAGACCATGTTTTTCATTTTGAGAAGTTTGTGTATAATGTAATATTTTGACTTTTTGATGGTTAATTTTGAGTTTGGAGCGTTTTGATGGACTGATTTGCAATTTGTTACTTCTTTAATTCTAAATTAGGTTATGCATGTGGAGATTCTATCATTTTGTACGTATGCCTGTCCAGTTGTGTTCTATCTATCATTTAATATCAACTGTATAATAATTATATATAATCCAATTAGGTATTTCAGCGCAATAATTTAATTATGACTTCTCATACGGGTAATCATTTGCTGATAATCATTGATTAACTCAACACTTTATTAGGTTGCTTAAACAAAATGCAAATCCAATGATACTGCAAACCATATAATTATTCGATATAAATAAGGAATATTGAATTATCATGCATAATATATCAATCGATTGGTTGGTTATCCACTTGTACCAACTTTGTAGATTCGTTATGATTTAATTATGGGGAGGGCACCGACTGCATTTAAAAAAGGCAAAAATCTTCAAACTCACTTTATTAGTTTGAACTATCGAACATTTTATGAGTGTCAGATTTGCATTTGTCTGGATTATTGACTAATTAACCTGCCAATTAATTAATTATTAACACAAGAATAAGGTTGGTGGAATAAAAGGGTGGCAATAATGTAATTCTGAGTCGTGATGAAAATTGTTTTATTTGGATTTTTGATAAAATACAAGAATATCAATTTCATATCATAACGGGTCAGATAGTGATGGTTTATGAAAATGGTTGATAAATCCTACAATTTTCTTTGATCATTAATTGTTTTTGAGAAAGCATAAAGTTCTCTTTTAAAATTGACAAATGGAAATCTAGAATCTGAGAAAAAGAAAAATAATAAGTCGCCGAAAGTAAAATTATTTGAAGAAAAGGAAGAAGAAACAAAATATGATTCGCTAGCTCTTTCTGATAGTTAAACATGTATATTTGGTGTAATTATTCTCAGTCAATTTGTATTTAGCAGATACATTCAATATAATTAATGCCTTGGCTTATATTATGCCTACTGTTTATCACTATATTGCATTTCAATCTCTGATAGAAACAATGTAAATTCTAATTTCTTAACGAAGAGTCTAGAATTCTAATTCAAAATTAGATTCATACATATTGCATATCTAATATGAATAAGATAACCTAACTTACTGTTAATAGTCAAAGTATTGGTGGGAAGTCAAGCTGGCATATAAATAACTCTTTTAAATTTGCATGCGAATTTTAAAATGGACTATTGTAGCTCTAAAAAGATGCTATTTGTAACAGCCCGGATCAAAACGTAAGAGGCGGCTAGTGATTAGTCTCACCTTCACTTGTGAATGTGAAATTGTATTACTTAAATAGGTTAGTGCATTAACTACTAGCACCAATCAAACTTAAGTCTTTTTCAGAACAATATGGTGTGGACCTGAAGTTTGGGCTGGGCCAATTAATGCACTAGGCTCTTACATGCCCAACCTTCAGGCCCACACCATATTGTCCTGAAAAAGGCTTGATTAGTGCTAGTAGTTAATGCACTAGTCTATTTAAGTAACACAATTTCACATTCACAAGTGAAAATGAGACTAATCACTAGCCTCCCTTACGTTCCGGTCCGGGATGTTACACTAATAATCCTTCAAAACATAAAAAAGAAAGAAAGATGCTATAATGCAATTTTTTTTCTTTTAATAAGAAAAAAGGAACCAATCAAATTAGGACAACTCAAAAGTTTATTACAAATATTTCCAATTTTGGTAGTGGCAGTCCAACCAGAAAAACCAAGTCATTTTCTAGAAGAGTGAGCTGTTCAAATAATTACCAATTCATGTCACCAACTATGGATTTTATCATTCAAAATAAAACAACACAAAATCTTCCAATATTTCACTAATTTCACCCTAAAAACTAAAAAAAAAAAAATCAAATATTAACAAAATCCACCATATGCAAGACTAAAAAAAAAATAATTACAACTCTCCCCTCTCACCACCATAAAAGAATATAAATCTCCAGATATAACCAACCAAGAAAAAAAAACAAATAATCAACACTCAAAACTAACAAGAACCCACCAAATAATCCATCTCTCAGAAAACAACACACTCAAATTTCAAACTTCAAACCAAATCACAAACCACCTTCCTGATTATTATTTCTCAACCGACCCAAACTAACTCGAATCTCCTCGATCCGTCCAACCACATGACTCATACTCGGCCTTCTATCAGGTTGCATCACAGTACAATCCATCGCAAGTTGCAAAAACTGCACCATTTCCTGCTCCTTATTCTCCTCTCTCACGAGCTCCCTATCAAAAACCTCGGTCGCCCACTCCTCTCTCTCAACCGACTGAACCCACTTCGGCAAATCGACTCCCTCATCGTTAACCACGGTATGAGCTGGCGCTTTTCCAGTAACCAGCTCCAGCAACAGAACTCCAAAACTGTACACATCAGCTTTCTGTGAAACTTTTCTTACGTCAGTTATTTCTGGGGCTCTATAGCCTGAGCCCCGATTAGAGAGAGTAGGAGAGGTGATAAGTTGGGCTAAGCCTTGATCTGATATTCGAGCTTGGGTTGACCTGGAAAGAAGGATGTTGGACGATTTTATGTTGCCGTGTGAGGCTCTTGGTCCAGTCGAGTGGATGTAATCGATCCCCCGTGCCGCTGATAATGCGATCATGGTGCGGGTTTCGAAATTTAGTGGCGCGCGACCCGATCCTTTGTAACCTTCATGAAATTATGAAAATTATTATTTTTAGTATATGTTTTATGGAAAAAATCATTTGTAGCACATCTATTATGAAAAAAATATCATTTTTAGCACATTTATTATGACAAAAAATATCATTTTTAGCACATTTGTTATAAGAGGGAGGTCGAATTATGAGAAAGAAAAATGTCCATGCGGTGGAATATTTATGTAATTTTGTCAATTTTTTCACAGGCATTTGTCTCTAACAACATTTATGTGATGAATAAGACATGATAAATTAATACGCAAAACACAGTAAACTAAAAAAAAAGAGTAAAATATCAAACTGAAAAAAGAGAAATAAACAAAAAAAATTAACAAATTTTGAACGAGAAAGAAAATGAAATGTACCATGAAGGAGAGAGGAGAGGCTGCCTGACGAGACAAACTCAGAGACAACAAGCTTCTCATCCTTACTGTAATAATAAGCTTGAACCGGCACCAGATTCTCATTTTCCATCGCTCCGATTTCCGTCATTTTCCCCCGGAATTCTCTTTCCGGGAGATTCGCATCCTTCAACCGTTTCACTGCCACAACGGGTCCGGTTTCCAGCACTGCTTTGTATGTAGTTCCGAAAGTGCCCTTTCCAAGCACCTCAGCTGAAGCTCTGAGCAAATCCTCCAAGTCGTAAAGTCTTGATGTGTTTGATCCTAAGAATATTAGATTCTTTTTGCTTCCAGTAGGTACCGGTGCTGGAACCGGTTGCGGTATGGTTGGTAGTTCGGTCTGTCTCTTTTGAGCTTGAGTTGTGGTGTTTTGTTGATTTTTCATTCTGTTTCGACAGAGGCAAACGAGAAGGAAGAGGAGTATTAAGACCCCAAAAACAGAGCCTATTGCAATACCAGCAATGGCTCCGCCTGAGAGCTTGCTACTTTTACTGTTATTCGGCTCGCTGGAGTTGGTGGTTGTCGGTACCGTCGGAGAAACGCCGCTGGTGGCCGGAGATGGAGCCGGAGCTGGTGAAGGCTCGCCGGCACAAGGGCCGAGTGGGCTGCCGCAAAGAGGCATGCCTAAAAAGGAACTTGGAGGAAACTTCTGGAGACTAGCGGGTACTGACCCATTAAGCTGGTTGTGCGATACGTTGAAGAAATCCATGTTGGTAGCTTTCAGGTCGGGAATCGGACCGGAAAGCTGGTTGCTTTCCAAATAGAGGGTTTTGAGCCTCGTGAGATTATTGAATTCCGGCGAGAATGGACCTGAGAAGTTGTTATTGGCGAGATTGAGCCGAGTGAGATGCGAAAGACCGAAAATCGCATGCGGAATCTCGCCTGAAAGCGAGTTACTTTCAACGTTTAAATTCCTCAATTGCGTGCAACTCCCAAGGTCAGAGGGGAGATCACCGGATAATTGGTTGAACCTCAAAGAGAGGAATCGCAGGGCGGTGAGGTTTCCGATCGTTCCAACTGGGATTCGACCGCGCAGGCCGGAAGCGGGTAAGTGGATCTCTATGACACGGTTGGAGGAGCAAACTATGCCCGTCCATGAACAGGCGGAGGCAGAGGAGTTCCAGCGAGCAGTTAATGGAGTGAGGGCACTGCGTAGAGAAAGAAGAGCGGCTTGGTCGGAGTTTATGTCGTCGGATTTGGAACGAGAGAAGAGAAGGATGATGAAGGAGAAGAAGAGGAGAAGAGAGCGAGAAGAATTCATGGTGTCAATCGAATTGGGTTGTGTATGACATAGAGAGAAGGAGAGAAACGGGGCTTTTGTGTCGTCGATGCTTTCTCTCTTTCTTCTTCTGTGAGAGAGAGAGGAGTTATAATGTGTACAGTGAGGAAGAAGGAAGAAACGGAAGGGAAGAGAGGGCGAATGGGAGAAAAGAAAGATTAGTAGCTTAGTAGTACAAAGAACTGTAACATCAAAGACTACGGAGAGGAAGAAAAGGTCTAAGTTCTAATATACGGTCAATATTTCCGTTTTTTTTTTTTTTTTTTGGTGTATAATAATTGTCTTAATTTTTGTAATGATAAAAACAGCAAATGGTGTGTGATTTTTTGAACGTAGTCAAGATAATATGTATTATTTATTTAATTGACTGGTATAATGATATAGGGATAATTGCATGTGGTGTCGTATATTTGATTTGGACTTCGGCTAAGTATTGTATTGTTGACTTGACTCGGTCTAATGGAGGTAAATGAGATGAACAATTGTGTTGTATTTTCATTGCTGGTTTTGTATTAATGAGAATATCAATCATATGATTAAGGCAATCAATTACGGCAATTAATCATGAAAAAGAACCAACCTTCGAGTGAAATTATTGGCACAATGAATGTATTTACTGACAATAAATCTGATTAGTATATGTATCTTATAAAATATAATCCTTGTATCATATCAAATATACTAGGATAATGTTCGCACTTCGCGGCGAGTATTTCAATTTTAATAGTTATTTTAATCTAATCATATATAACTTATAATTATGAAAATTCAAAATTAAAGTTGTGAATCTGTAACACATGAATAAATACATGAGAATTCAATATTATTGTCTTTGATTTTCTTATGTCATTATGTCTTGACATATTATATTAGAAAAATAAATTAAGTATTAATCAGGGTAATTAATGAGATCAGAAAAAAATAAAATGCAAGATAATTTATTTCGAAGATTTTAGTTGAAAATACATAAGATTAAATTACGGATTATTAATTTTAAAAAAATAAAAAATAATAATTATATTTAATATTATATATATGAGAAAAATATATATACTACATAGGAAAATATAATACTACTCATTTTCTTCAAAAATTTGTCACCACTATTTTTCTTATTTTTTTTTTAGATGTTACAATTGTATGGATTACACATATGTTATTATGAAATCCGTAATACATTAAGTAATATAATATAGTTTTTCAATATTCTGAAATTTTATTTGAGATGATAGTTCTCACATAACGGAGATATAATACTGAACATTAATATAATTAATCATGTGATATTATAATAGTAATTTAAATTAAAAGTTAAGATTGATAAATTTTTTGATTCGACCGCAGAGAGAAAATTGATAATAGTTCTCTTGATAATTTTCAAAGAGGGATAAAAGAATATAATAAGAGTAAATGAGTTTAACATTTTATTGCATGTTATTTTATATAGTCTATATTCACATATTTTAATAAGAAAAAATAAAATTGGAATCATAACAAAATGTCTTTATGTAATATTGTGGTAATAATTTAAATGAAAAGCTAAGATTTCAAAAAAATTTGATCTAACGGCCGAGATAAAATTGACAATAGGTCTTTTGAGAATGCTCAAAGAGATGAAAAATAAGGTATAAGTATAAGTTAATGAGCATATAATTTTTGTACATCTTCTTTTATAGTATATATTCACATATTTTAGCAAGAATTTTTTTTTAGAACCATAACAATATGGAACTGAAAATAAAGAGAAAATTCCAACAAATCTATATAATTTGATGATTTTAACATTAGAAATAAAAGATTTCATTAATAATTATAATTTTTTAAAGAAGAAAATAAAAATTATTTATATTTTAATGAGTGAGCTATTCATTAATTATTGATATTGATAATTGAATATAACTTTGCACCATGAATAATTGAAACCATCTGATAGATCTGATGGTCACAAATAGTGAAATAAACTTACAACGGTTCTCACTAAATCGGGTATGGAACACAAAACACCAATTCAACCAATCATATGCTTATGTTTTAATAACCACATAATTATTGTCATAAAATATCAATAAATTTGAGAAAATGAATGGCTAAGATTCGACAAAAAAATTGATCGAACGTTTGAGATAAAAGTGATGATGTGGCATTTTGATGAGGCTCAAAACTAGGTGAAGAATAAGGGGTTTGGGTTAATTATAATGAAAAAAAGCTCAGATATGGAGTATCAGCATTTTGGAGCGTCCGATTACAAAAGGTATGATGAAATTATAAAAATATATTTTTGTAAACATAAAAGATATAGTGAAATTACAAAAAAAATATATTTTCAAAAAATGTATATTTGTAAACACAAAAGGTATATCCAAATGCAAATATATATGTATATAGCTAAAACTGTATGGTAGGCGCTTCTGGACACTCCAAAAGCTGGGCACTCTGAATAATTTCTCATGAAAAAATACCAAAACTTACTAGCTCAAGCGGTAAGTTATAGATTCAATACTCATCAAGAATGATTTCTTTCAAATAAATCTCCTAACTTAGGAGTTCAAAAAAAAAATATTATAATGAAAATACATACACATAGAAAAATATTGATCAAACAATGTATTTTAAAATGGAAAAAAAGTATTGTTTAATAAAATTCAGTGTATTTTGTAATAGGAATATGATAATATAATCCTTTGTATCAAACATGCTCTCAGTCACATCACAACCAAAACAAACTAAAGCAAAAGGCATGAGCCAAAAAGACGAAACAAGTAACACGATTGGTAAAATGATGAATTAAGATGTGTCAACAAAAAGTTGACAGGATAAACGCGTGGAAAAGTTGTGGAAATGGAACCATTGTTGTCCAGATTACAACAGAACACAAGTGGGATCCAATTCATGGATCATGTTATTTGGTCTGGTCCAATTCAATCCTTTCCTTAACAGTTGTGCCTCTCATAAATCAGATCCTTCCATCCCTGTCTCTGGTACTTTATTTAAAGATATATTTGTGTTTGTTTGTTCAGATTATTTTATTTTTCTTTCCTCGCAAGAAAACATGGGCTTTGGTTTGATTCGCGCCGTTGTATTTTCCGAAGCGTGTTTTTATTGGAAAAACCAAAAGCATTAATTAAGAAGAAGGCTTTAACTTTTAATTGATTAAAGCATGAATTTATGAAGGAAATCAGCATAGAAACAAGGAATTACGCGTCATTTGAGGTTTTATTAAAAGGTGATGCTTGTTTTTTCTTTTCAGAAGCTTTGTTGGTTTCTTTTCGCTTCCCTATTCTTCTGTTCTATTTTATTTCTCAGTATTTTTTTTGTTAATGATATATCATATATATATAGCCCTAACTAAAAGCTAAGCAAAAAAAAAAAAAATGCTAAAATTAATATTTGGTGATCCTATTCCTGGCAATCGTTTGTTCAGCCTGTTTTACGAATCAACGGCTCAGATTAATCAAATGAAGTCCATTTGTTGAGAATTTAATTTAAATTAATATTGGCCTATAAGGCACTATCAGGCCTAAAATGTAAAAGCCCTTTGTTAAGAGAGAGGGCCTTTGGTTCCCAAATTAGTGGGGAAATTCTGCCAGCTTGCTATTAGGCCCATAAAAGATAAATTGCAAATGTATAAACTTGGTCCAATGTTTAGAAGTGAAATTATGTCATTACTTTCATTGATTAATCATTATTCATTTTCCTTCTCTCATCGCTGGCTGATGAGCCAATTATATATTTCATATTTACTCAACTGAAATCGAATATTTATAAAAATTCGATGTCGTTTAAGAAGCGGTAATCTTTATTTCTCATACATGCGCCCCGTCCTCTCCGCCAACAACAAACTTAAAACCAAATCAGCCCAAACTCAATTTATTGATGAGTTTGTTCGTATGTTCCCCTAGGAATTTTTTATTATTTTTGGAGTAAGCATTTACATATGCAAATATGCATCTACATATGTAAAGTACAAGTGTATGTATATGCAGAATAATCATCCACATACGTAAAACGTTTCACTTATATCCAATAAGGGACTTAGGATTGGTTTATTGGGGGCAAACATTTATAATCACAAACATGTTGTTGTTCAGGTGGTAGTGTTCAACTCTCCTGTTATCTTTTTTCTGCATAATTTCCTGTTCAAATTTTTTTATTAAAGCAAACAATATTTACACAAACAGAATCCTTCAATTTTCATCAAATCTATTATCTTTCGCTCGTCAGAAAGTAGAATTTTATAATCAATCACATCATATTTTCCTCCTACCTATTCCTCAATTGGTTTATAGGACATGGAGTTCTCAATCTTCTCTCCACACTTTCTGAGCATCACATTCCTGGATCTACCTAGAACCAGTAAAGCAGATCCAGACGAAAAGACTCGGTCAATTATTTTGAATTACGTCAAGCACTCTAGCATAATTTTGGTTCCATTTCTGAGTTATAAGACACTCTGGAAATTGCAAGAACTGCTTACGCTCTTTCAATCTCATCCAATTTTTCTCTAAGCTCCTCTCTAATCCTCTCGACTTCCTCTCTCTCTTCAGGCTCGACCGTCTCCAGTTGGGCAGTGATCTGGTGGATCTCCAGTTGGAGGCTCTGTTTCGCCTCCAATTTTCTCTCAAGTTCTAGAATCTTATTCCTTGCTTCCTATATATACTATAACAATTTCTCTAGTAATTTCTAATACAGCCATCCAAATAGCCCCTATATACTATAACATTATGCAGCAATAACTTTTTCTCATATGAACTTGAATTTTTTTCATTTTTAATGTGTTATCAAGTAATAAACTATATTTGAATGACTACACTCACATATGTGATATAAGTGTCCGCATATGCAGAGTAAACATTTACATATTACAGGCGAAAAGAGTCGGTCAATTATTTTGAATTACCTCAAATACTCTAGAATAATTTTGGTAGTTTTGCCTCCTTCCATTTCTGAGTTAGAAAAGGCTCTGGAAATTGCAAGAACTGCTGATGCAGACGGTACTTTATTCCTTTTTCTTTTTCTTTTTTTCTTTTTCTTTTTTTATCAAGTCTTATTTGTTTTGCATTTCCTAATTTGCATTTTTCATTTAGTGTGTATGCTATTTATTTTCAGTGTATGTAGATTTGAGTCTTAGTATAGCCTTTTTCAGTTGAAAGATCATTCTTTCCTTCATTAAAAAACAAAAAAAAGTATGTTAATCATGCAGGAGTCTAACCTCACAAACAATATGCTCCCTCTCTTTGCTTTTGTTTTTGTTTTAGGTAGAACTGTTATTTGTTAATGTAGATCTAGATCCTTCTGCTTGTTTATTAAATTTTTATTATGTTTTATTTTAACTCTTCTGTCTGTTACTGATGTAGCTTGTTTATTAAATGTTTACTTTCAAATCAGTTTGAGGCTGAGGTGGTGCTGGGATGTCATCGGTTTGAGGCTGAGATGGCGCAAGGATGTCATCAGTTTGAGGTTGAGGTGGAGTTTTTGTTGTGGAAACTCTGCACGATCTTTTCTGCTGGAGTAAATCGGCTTGCGGGTTAGCTTCCTCTGGATCAATTTCATCCTCTTCTGCTGCTGAGCTGGCGCCACTGGCCAAGTCTGGTCTCTGCCCCTTTGAGCTAGACGGACCTGGTGCATGCGAACAAGTTGGAAACTGGAGTTATGTATATGCATTGTTGTAACATTGTCTCATTACTTCCCAAATTCATTCTACTAATTGCGGCATTTAGAATTGCTACTCAACATAATACACAAACTAGGTACTTACCCGCGCTACGCTGCGCAAATTTCAATAAATTATTTCCATCTCTATATATATTAAAAGATAATCAAATTGCAAGTACACAAAAGTAATATATCACTTCAAATTAATTTACAAATATTTGAAGAAAAATCGACATTAAATTTTGTATATTTTGTTACGATATCCTTATAAGTATGTATCAGCTTCTTGATTTGATTTAATTATATTATTACTGCTTGAGTTCCATTGCTACGATAAATATAGATGCTAGTTTTACATCTAGTAGTTTTATGTACATCTGATATTATACCTTAATTTTAAAGTAAGCATATATTCTATATATGGGTCAATTGTTGATTGTTAGGTAGGTCATTTTTGCAAGAAACAGTTAGTTCTCGCAAGAAAATGAGTCAATGCTTTAAAGTCTTCTTTTACTAATATAATCTTTGGGAGCAGTTGTTTCTCTTCTAAGGTAACTTAACCAATTTCTCTAATTTCTAGTGCAGCCATCCAAACAATCCCTATATACTATAACACTATGCAACAATAATTTTTTTTTTTCATTTTTGATGTGTTATCAAGTAATAAACTATATTTGAACAACTGCACTCACATATGTGATATAAGTGTCCGCATAAGCAGAGTAAGTATTTACATATTTACAACATTTTCAGCTGTTATTTGTTTGTTTATTTTTCCTTTTTTATGTTGTATGGCTTTGTAGGGGCGAATCAATGCTGAGATGAACATAATAGTTTGTTTTTAAAAATTAGCTTTTGAAATTTACTTAAATTGCCTTTCTATCTCCATGAAACTATATATAATTTGAGGTCAATATGATATAAATTATACATGGAATCTCGGACAGAACTATACCTGATTTATAGGAGGGGGCAAGAATTCAAGACACAAAAAGGATTTAGACACATTCAATCCCACTGAACGCAGTGATTGGAAACATTCCTTTTCTTTTTCTTCTAAAAGGAACGAAAAAGGTCGCTAGTAGGTTTCAGACCCACTATGTGAATTCCAAAATGCCCTTCTATACCACACGAGCTACAATATTCATATGTATAACATGCAATTAATTTAGTATTGTTGATTTAAGGGTGATGAAATGGAACTAATATTCAAGTTTTCGATTTCCCTCGATACCCTCCTGATTCTGTCCCTGGGGGATAGCTAAAAGGTATATATAATAATATTTTGGACTAGGATGGTTGGCCGGAGTCGGGGGAACATTTTGCGCATTATATTTTTGATTAAAATTTTGTGCATTATTTTCAGTGTTGCAAAAATCCCCGATTTGAACCGATTAATTTCCGATTAGTATCAAATTTTTAGAAAAACGACTGGATTTAGCCAAATCTTTTTGAAAAATCTTTTGTCCGATTTGAGCCTGATTTGGGCCAATTTTTATGAGATTTGGTCCTATTTTTTCTAAAAAAGCCAAAAAAATAATATTTGTAGACTCTTCGTGTCTAGACTTAGGATTTAATTCTTACTCTTCGTGCGACTTGTGATTCAAACGATGAGCAGCGACTAACTTTTGGTGGGCGACAATTGAGAAATTATAGTGTTACTTTAACATGTTATTTGGTAGATGAATTTATATTATTTTTTTGTTAAGAAATTATAGTGTTAATTTATAATTTTATAATTAAAATATGATAATTTGTACTAACATAATCGTTCGATTAATTGCCGATAATTCCGATTAATCTCGATTAATCTGATTAATCCCAAATCCTCACCTTGCCGATCGAATAGCGATTTGAGAATTTTACAACATTGATTATTTTATGCCTAGGATTGCTAAGTTATGTTTCAGTGTAAGTATGAACTATGAATGAGATTAACCAACGCTCTTACATACAATCGAACCTGAGAATGTATAAGTAGCTATTTACTTTTCCTTTTACCTTAAATTAAACTAACTTCTAATTGCAGGAAAAGTATATTCCTAACCAAGCTGATAATAATTCCTCTTTAGGAATTAAACCGAAATAGCATTTGGCTGTTTTATGGTACATAAGAAATGAATAAACAAAATCCTACTGAATTTTTTTTACTATGATATTAATATATACTCTTCAAAAGTTCAGAACATCACATTTCAAGATATGTCAACTGATTCTGAATTGGACAAAGATTTTCACTTTTCAGATTACTGGTAGCAAAGCAATTATCAAGACAAATTCACAACTAAACTAATCGTATGAATTATGAATTGATGAATGTTAAGTTACCAAACTATTTTCTTCACTATTTGCTCTTCATTTAATTTCTATCAGTGATGAAAATTATATTTACCAATCAAACTCTCAATTATTCTTCCTAAACACAACAGAGCTAAAACCATTAATCATCGTCACATTTCAAACTGATAAACTCAATCAGATAATCAAACAAACCATTAATCACCATCATATTAATCATCAACACATTACAAACTGATCCAAACGGATTAATTCATCAACACAGATTAACACATAACAAAATCATCCTTCAAGACATACTAAACAAAGAACTCTGAAACCCCTCTAGCAATTTATCATTCCGACAGATAACTCTGAACCAAAATCAAGAAAAATGAAAACAGAAAATCAAACAAAGAGAAACCAAACCCTCCAACTATTGCTCATACCCAGCAAGATCTCTACTTTCAACATCAACTCAAAGACCCAAAACAAAAAGGAAAAAAACCAACAAAACCGAAACCCATATCAACCGAAACCCTAAATCAAACAAACCTCCAAACAACCCATTAAACCCAGATCAGCCTCGTCCTCAATCATCACGCTTGAGCTTATTAACCCTCTGGTTAAGCTGCTCGATCTTGACCACAAGGGATGTCACCGAGAACAGCAGCCAGTACAGGATCAAAGCGGCGGCGATGAGCAGCGCGTTCCTCTGGCTCTTCATGATGGACTTCTGGTGGCGGAGGTGCTCGGTGGGCGTGCAGGCGTGCTCCATGTCGCAGGTGGGGCGGGTCTCGTACTTCCAGTAGATGTCCATGAGGAGAAACAGGCAGAAGGGCACGATGGACAGCATCGGCTTGAGAGCGGAGCGGACGACGGAGATGAGGCCGCGGCGGATGGCGTCGAGGCCGGGGAGAGTGAGGAAGAGCAGCATGATTGCCTCTGCCCCTGCAGCATAGCCCAAAACAACCCATTCCAGCGCCATTGGAGAAGATCGGATCGGATCGATGAAGGTCGGATCTCTTTCTTGTTCTTGTTCTTGTTCTTGTTGTTGTTCTTGTTCTTGTGCTGAGATTTTTTTCTTTCGATTTGTTTTTGGGAAGAGAGGACGAGAGGTTTTTATTTAGGACTTATTTCGATTGATACTGGTCGGTCAAATGAGATTTGATGCGTGTGATCTGTAGAATAATTATGTAGCGAGTCATTTAGTTAATAAAATGACTTGTTGTACATATGATTTATAAGAGAAGGTTACAGAGGAAGAGAAGTCTATATTCAGATCTGACTAGGGATATTTTTAGCTGCTCCTGGAGTATTACTAATGTTTGGACCACGAGTACAGGTCAGAAGTATTTTTGAAATTTTCTCATTTTTCTGTTATTGGATGTGGTGGTGCAGGAATTAAATGGTAGGGGAATGAACATGTGTTGGTTATACTTTTCTTGGTGGGGAGGGTTCTTAGGCATGCTTAGGGGAGAAGAATGGAATTGGGTCAATATAGAGCCTTTGGGCTTGTATATTTTCTAATAGGCTTTCAGTTTAATCAAGTCATAAACTCAAATTCATTAATATTCAATAGAGCAGTTTCAATTGGGCTGTATATAGTCAATAAATAGCCCAATTGTTCAAATATTAAGAGAATATACAAGGCATAAATAAATGAGCTTTGACTTGGATGGATGGGATGCAAGTTCTTTCTATATTATTCTTTTTGTGAGATTCTTTCAATATTATTCGTATTTCATAGTTTGAATTTGTAAACATAGTTTGTTGGAACGTCATTTCATCCAATCTGTTATTGTGATTTTTATGGACTAAACTTTCATATCAAATAGTTGAGAGATTGGCATCACTCGTTTCGTGCATGTTGGACTAAAAGAAACTTCCAGACACCATCTTTCAAAATGCTAACATACCAGGCATTGATTGTTCTGTAATGTGTTTTTATTCAGAGTAGGTGATAGATACTTTTTGTTTTTAAGTTCAACACATTAGATTAGAGATTTTGTTAAATATGTATTATTGTGTTTGTCGGAAATTGAAATCGTAATTTTTTGTTATACATGTGAATATTTTAACCAACTAGACTATAAATCACTTGCAAAAGTAAAGTGTGGCTGCTGAGATGATAATACTTACATGTACATATTTATAGAGACAATAATTGCTTAATACGATTTGGTGAGTTCCATCTATGTAATGAGATATATGATTGAAATTTTTATATTGTTATAGTGGCGTACTATCATTAGCAATTGACTTGAACATTGACCAATTGATTAATGCAAGTCGTTATATTGGGCCACTATATCACTTAAACTATCACTGTGATAATGATAATATATTGTATATTGTAGCAAACACGGGATAAACTTCATGCAAGAGGTCAACTGCATTCTGATGTCTGTGTGCATTGCAACTCCAACTCAACGGTCTTTTTGCAAATGAGGTATGAGAAAAATTGTGAGTCATCATGGTTTGGCACGGCCAATAAGCGGGATGCAGCATCCTTTACAAATTCTAAGCGAGATACATGAAAAACTAATCAAAGACAACCAATGAAAATGAGGCACAATATGGATGGCCACTTATTGAGAAATCTGAAAGATTAGAAATGCTCGTATTTTTCGTAATTCACGGCAAACTGTAGCTACAACCTTCGACCAGACCATTACAATGGAAAAAAGCATTGAATGCGAGGACGTAAAAATACAGTATATGACTATTATCCGAAGATCGAGTCCTACGGACGTTTTCTTTTCTTTTTAAGATCATAAGGTTTTCTCTATGATTATTCGCTCTTTTTTGGGTTTTTTTTAAGCTCATATTCGCTGTAAATATCTGTTGTAATACTCTTTATTTTAATATTAATAGAACGTGAGCAAAAATAATAATAATAATATATTGTATATTACATAGAGCTAGCAAGTGTTTTATAAACAAAAGCTGCTCAAGTTTCCTTTGCAGTTCCCCTGGTTTTTTAAAAATATAATTTTTAGCATTGGATATAGTTTGAGAACCTTTTGAGACAGATGACACCTGACAAAATCAATTATAAGACAGAAAAGAAAAGCAAACATTATATCATTCTTGTAATAGATTAAAGATTCAACCAAAATCAAGTGATAAAATGACAACACGTAATAATGGAGTTGGTAAGCATGATAGTCTTACAATATTATAAAAACACAGAAGCTTCTTTTACAGTAAAAAAAAACTATATAAATAGATATGAATGTATTTTTTTTTTCGATTACACGCCCGTAGGTCAGCCCACACCAAAATACTACTCCGCACGCGTTTCGAACCCCTATCCTAATAAAGCAGGTTTTTAACGCCATACCACTGCACTACGCTAGTGGAGGCAGATATAAATGTATTTACAACATTAATCCAAATTCAAAGACAACTAACAAAAAAAAAGTAAAATAATCATAGACACTTGACAACCCAAGAAAAAGTTGCAAATAATTTCTACATTATTTTTTTACATATAAATCCACCTTAGTGGGGTTGAAATTGGAATCTTCCTTTTGCATTTTCTTTATTTTTCTGGCGTTGCTTCAATTTTTCCAATTCTCTTTCACTTATTTTAGCACTACTTAACCCACTGTAGTCCCCATTAATATTATAGTTTCAAAAATAGCCCTATTCTTTTAAGAATAAAGAACCCAAAAGCTACAAAAAGGCAGGACAAAAGAGGGGGAAAAGATTGAACTGCCACAAATCAACTTGTACGTTCTCTAATCTTTATCTGCAAAATTCAATTTAAAAGTTCTACAATTATGAAAAGAGCTTAGGTACTTAATCATAACATGAAAAAATGTTGTGAAGATTGAAGTGGGTCTAACCTGATCCAGCTTTTCTTATGAAAGATAAGAATACAATTATGAGAGCAATACCAGCCATTAGCCCTATTATTATTGCCAACGTTTTTCCAGTTTCATCCTCTGTGAAAGAATTTTTTTACATTGTTAATAATAAATAAATAAATAAATAAATAAATAAATAAATAAATAAATAAATAAATAAATAAATAGATGATAGATTATTCCAGGATATAGAATAGAGTTTAGAAAAAATGCAAAAGGGTGTGGAAAATGTGCCAAATACATTATGTTCAGCTTTATATCCAAGAACCTTTTTTATCAGCCATAACTTATATATAGTACGTAGAAAAATTGTATTGTATGGATTTTTTTTTTAGGAAAAACTACAAGCGATCATTTGATTTTTATTCTCTTTTAAATTAATTCTGCTATACGCGGAATTCGAATTCCTCACCTATGAAATGATAAGGTTACTAGACTATTTTAGTGGTGGTGTATTGTAGGGTTTTTATACTATACAATACTATATGCATGCAATATCATGTATAGAATATATTTATATCTATATAGTTAATGGAATTAATAATGTCACTAAAACTCAAATGAAATCATGAAAATGAGAGAAGAAAAATCGTGTCACGTCACAGTTGTTATCAACCACCCATGCATGATTCATGATGATCCAACACATGACTCAAGAGCCACCAAATCTGTTTGTTTGTTTGGTCTCAAAAATATTTTCCCCTTTCTTACTCAACATGTATTGCGAAACTTCATTTTTTAATTTACTATAATTGAATCATTAGTTTTGAGAAGATCAATTTTAAAGAGGTCAACTCAACTGATGAATTTATATGAAGCAACTGAACTATCATGATTCATGAATGATACGTTTTTTTACTATCTTAATAAGTGTTTATCTTTGTCACGTTGACTGTTGACTCATAACAACGACAGATAATACAACTTTAATTATCTTCGAAGATAACCAAAAAAAGCAAGCGTCTTACGAGTCAAAAACAAATAATTGAAGTACCAAACACGTTTGAAATTAACGCAACCTAATTAGACTGTTGCTCAAACCTGCTCCCCATAATAATAAACTGTTTAATTGATCAAGGCACAAACAAATCTAAATTCTTATTTCTTTACTTTCTTTTCACGATTTAGTTATATATAATTATCATATTATTACCTACACAAAATAAAGGTCATATTGCATGATTTGCCTGCACAATCCATACAAAGACCCTGCTTTAATTACAATTTGCAGTTTTAATATTGAAGTTTATTTTACCCAATGACAATATAGAAAATAATTGAATATACACTTGCAACTCAGATATTTTTTGAAGTGTATGAACACATAACACATAAAAAAAACCAAATCAAAATAAAAGAAATCGAAATTATAATAAAAACACCAATAACGAGTGTAAAATCCACTTACCATTTTCTTCACGAGGAGACGATGATGAAGTTGAAGTTGGGGTTGAAGAAGATGAAGAACCACTATTAGCCCAATACCTTGCATAACACTTGCCAAGATACATCTCACCTGCACCGGCATATTGACACGCACTACTCACTTGTTGGACAGCTGTCATCACGCAATCAGAACATTCTTTCACATCTAAATCGCCAGTACACTGCGACTCAGCCTGAATATATCCGGCCCCACCGACTCGATACGGCCCACTGGCAGCCTGAATGCTACCAAGGGCGGCATTTCTCATACCAAGCACATCACCGCTATATGAATTTGCCGGGGCACCGCACTTTTGGTAAAGAAAACTCGTATCTTGTTTTCCAAGAAATGATTCATTACCATACCTAGTACCAATATCATAATATAATTTGAGGTAGAGGAATTCATATTGCATAAACATTAAGCACCAAACAATAAATGTGAAACAAGGTCATTATTTTCTACTAAATTAATGTTTAGAGGAACCAATATGTTGTTAGTACCTCAGAAAGCAAGCGCGGAGTTGAATAACCGCGCCTGTAGCTGATGGGCACAGTGTTGGTAAGCGAGAAACGGCAGACTGAAGGCACGAGGAACAAACGGATAACGATAAGTCGGAGCGACATTGGTAAAGAGAAGTAATTGAAGTGGAAGGGGTGGTTAAGTTTGAATACAAGGTGAAGGTGGCTGAATTTTCAAGAGACATGAGAGACGAGTAGACTGCTGACTCATACTGCGAGCCTGGCATGTATCGTGCTTGCGAACAACCAGCGTATACGAATTCGTTGTAATCATCGGTTGAGCGTGTGAGGTATGGAATTGAAGAGATGACAAGAATGACTGTGATTGTGAGTTTTCTGAACATGTTTTGGCTTTTGATGATTAAAGGATTTGGTTTTGAATGGTAGTTAGGGGAAAGAAGGTGAGAAGAAGAAAAGGTATGGGGGGCAAAGAGAGTATATAAATAGTGCTTGGAGTAGAAGGAAGAGGGAAATAATAGAAGGCTGCCAAGTGCCACTAGTTTAAAACAGAGGTCTACAGGCTTCAACTAAAGAAAAGGAAAAATAAACATTGGAGATTGAGAAAATGGTATTTTTCTTATTTTGCAACTATTTCCTAAAAAGAATAGTTTCTTTGATCGATGTAATCTAATCATGTAACCAAATACAAAAATTTGGATTAGTTACTTTCTTCTAGTACATGTTCTATTTATTATTCAAATGACTAATTAATTAGCTTGAACTTTTTGATCTAGTGTATATCTATATATCTGAGTATAGATAGACTAAATAAATCTATTTGAAAACCTTCGAAGCTGATATTATAATTCAATGATCATTACTCATTATCATTTAATTCAAATTTGTATTATTTTTAGTTAAGTTCTAGGGTGTGATAAAAATATTAGGCATATGATATTGTCATGTCAGCTCTTGAATTGAAGGCCAACGATATGTGGTCCCCACATGACAGCTTATATGGCTTGCTTATCTGAAAACACTGCGGAAAATACGAACATTTTGTTGTTACGTAAACATGCAAAAGAAACATAGGATCTACAGCCAATATATTTGTCTATTCATTTCATGCTAATCAATCAATGCACGCACACCACTTCACATTAGCTTTGGCTTTAGCAGCTCTCATGTGAGGTAGTAGTAGTACATCAGAGACATAATGGCCATTCGTGCAATTAGTTGAGAAATTCTCTTCCATTGATTAAGTGAGGAACTAGACCCATGAGAAATCTTTTTAACAAAAACATGTCTCCAATTCCTGATTTTTATAACCGGAAACTCAGTTCTGTATTTTTCAAACCAGCGATTATGCCCCTTTTTAAGTCGTTTCAAGAAAGAAGCTGTATTCTAGATTTCGGCCCTGGAATATTGGACAAAAAGAGATTTGGGCCCTTGAAGAATTCTACGTGGGATGTCATTTAAAGGGTCTGATAAAAATAGCACATTTGAAAAAATAAAAATAGATTATGGGCCTTTGAACTAAGTGTAAGACTACAAATAAATGAAAAGAAAGAAGGAAAAAGATTTGGTGTTCCCATCATATCTACCTCTCATTGTCTCCCACACTATGGGAGCCTAATTTAGGGAGTACGACCATATATGAAACTATTTTTTAAGTACCTCCTAATGACTCCAATTCAAATCAGCTCAAATATTCAACAAATCCAAATTTTTGACTCCCACCCGGCTCTCATCCATATCATCTCGCAATATTTTGATTTCACACGATATGTTCAGATTGGTATAGACATGTATGGATTTATACCATACTGGTATGTGTTTTGTTTAGACTGGTATGAGTTTGTCAACATTTGATATATAATGACTAGTATGCGTTTGTTCAAATCTGGTATAAACTTCTATTCATCTGATATGTGTTTTATTTAGACTTATATGAGTTTATACCTTACGGGTATGTCTTTTGCTTTAACTGATATATGTTTGTCAAAATTTGATATATAATAACTAATATGTGTTTGTTGAAATCTGGTATGGACTTATATTCATCTGATATGTGTTTTGCTTAGACTTTGTATGTGTGTAATAACTTACTTGTATGTGCTTTGTTTTTACTTGTATGGACATTTATTCATCTGTTTGTATGTGTTTGTTTAGACTTTGTATGTGTTTATACCTTACTGGTATGTGTTTTGCTTATACTGGTATGGACATATATTAATCTGAAATGTGTTTATTTAGATTTTGTATGTATTTATACCTTACTGGTATGTCTTTTGCTTCAACTGGTATGCGTTTGTCACAACTGTCTAGCTGAGAGTATGCAACGACAAAAAAAAGTGAGAAATTGAAAATATCGCGAGAATTTAAAATCTTGAGAAATTGAATGGGAGCTATTGGGAGGTAGGAGAAAAAAATGTATGTTTAATTTTTATGGGAGGTAATTTTGGAGATTCTAATAATGTCACAAATATGGGAGTTGATAGGAGGTAGTAAAATAGGAGTCCAAAATGATTTTCTAAATACCTCCCATTTAGGTGCCACGTGGTACGTTATGGTTGATCGGGAGGTATGGAGTCACTAATTATGAGAGATAAATAGCCGTTCTCAAGAAAGAAAAACCCTTATCTAACTAAAAACTAAGAAATTAACAGAGATAATAACATTGTTGATATGAAAAACATCAACGCATGAAGAATATATGGCTATATGTTGTCGTTAGCAGCAATTAGTCCAGTTTGAAACTTCCGAAGCCACCCATGATAATAGAATTACCCACATCCGCCTTTTCTTCTAGAAAATCCACATATTTCTCTCTAGCCAGAGGCTCCAAATACAGGAGATCCAAAAAGTATCCCAAATCTTCCTTTTCTCGAATGACATTTGCTTTCCATGTAGCAACCCCAAATCCTGTAATGGGAGGTCTAAGTTGCATGGAAATTGCAGCTGTCATAAAACTACCTCCCAAATCCATATGGCAAACGGACATGGACGAATACGGGAGAAGGTTAGATGCTTTGCGCAAAACACCGAAGTTTGTACTTTGCATAAACATAAAAACAATGTCTCTCATATAAAGAGAAAAGATTTTATTCAAATCTATCATCATAATTGACATTCTTTATTTGAAAATATCTCTTCCATCTTTTGTGCAAAGCACGAAATTCGGTACTTCGCGCGAAGCACCGAACCCACTCCCGATGAATACATAGTCTCTTGTTTCAAATTGCAGAGCATAGAAGTCGTGTTAACCTCTTCTTGCTAGGTTGTCTTGACTGCGTAGGCGATCATATTTATGTATGTATTGCCAACCATTTGCTATCATCATAACTCATAAGTAACTATTACATCTCTTATTCCATATATTATTTATGTATGTTATAAAAATATAATAAGTATGAAAATGATGTAACATATTTAATATACTTTCTAAAACATATATCTCCGCGGTCTTTGATTGTACACACTAAGTAACACAATATAGCATTAGATTCTATATATGAAAGATAATATATAATCATACATACACAAAAAGTGAAAAAAGCATATTGATTAAACTTTATTAACCAATAGATATCCATGGCCTGTCATTAGAAGATAGGATCATTACAACGATAGAGACGTTTAATTATAAAAAAAAAGCATTTCATAAAAAAAAAATAGCAATTACATATATTGCGTTGACCTTTCTGCCGATAAACCGACATTTATAGAGCTCTTATTTTTATTAGATAAAGATGGATAATTAATAGAAAAATATTGACTTCTGAGCTAGATTATTTTTTAACCAATGAAGAACAAGGAAAAAAAAGAGCCGACTAGTTTTTTTTTTGTTTTTTGTTTTTAAGAGCCGACTAATTAGTTTTGCCATTTTGAATCATTCTAAATAATTCATTCTAAGGGAAGGCTGAATTGGAATTACTTTGAACCAAGCCTTATATTTCATTAATATAAGATCATTTAATATTTTTTGTTGAGTAAAAGATCTTTTAATAATAAAAAAAAATGAAAAATAAAAAACATTCAAGATATCTTTTGGATTACGCAATGCATAGACGACTTAATTACCACAATTTATTAAAATGTTTTACTTGGTCCAAGTATACTATCTCGTGTCATTGTGCCTTAATTTCATGGTAATTAATTTTACTGATAATTAATTACCGTATGAACGTCATGAGTCATGGACTCATGACCAATTCATAACTTAAACTTTTTGGTCTAGTGTGCGTCTATATATAGAGTATATACTAAATAAATATATTTAAAAAGCGCTCAAGCTAATATTATAATTCACTAATCATTAGTCATTATCATTTAACTTGAATTTGTATTATTGTTAGGTAAACTTTAGGAAGGAGATATCCAAATATACATCGGGCATTAATTAGCATATTATCATGTAAGATCTTGAATTGAAGGTCACATGACAGCTCGGATGTCTTACTTATCCGAAAACACTGCGGAAAATACGAATTTGCTTGTTGTTTTGCAACGGTTACGTGAAATTGCAAAAGGAAATTGGGCTCTACACCAATACATTTTTCTATTCATTTCATGTTAATCAATAATTTCACGCACACTTGTTGAGATCAGGTCCAATGTGGGCTATGTATGAAATTCAATACGGGGATCAATGGAACTCATGACCAATTCATAACTTGAACTATGAATTAATGGCCACTCGTGCAACCCTTCTTTAACAAAGATCACTGGAACTAAACCAAACAAAAATAAAATAAAACAGGAACTAAACCAACCGATAATTCAATACGGGGAACTGGCATTTCCCTTGAAACCGGTTAATGAGTCAAAGCAATCCTTCTTCTGGAGAGAGATTCAGTGCTATCTCCAATTATTCATTAACCTATCAAGAGTGGAGATTGGCAATGGCGCTAATACAAGCTTCTGGCATCAAAAGTGGGCCCAAGATTTCACGTTTAAAAGCGCTTTTGGGGCACTATTCTCCTTCTCAGAGGCTGAGGATTTAACAGTAGGAGAGGCGATGCAAGGAGGGTGGGATCTGCACCTTCGAGATAATCTTTCCTTTCGAGCTGAGGCAGGATTAGAAGAATTAGAAGGATTACTTAAAGCCTCGATGCTCTCGTCCAGCAACGATGAATTATCTTTTCTAGGGCACTCAAGTGGGAAATGTCCGATTGGCAAACCATATAAATTGCTTGCAAATTCCGGTATTTTTAATGCCTCAGTTGCATCGATTTGGAAATGCAAACTACTGGCCAAGATAAAAAATTTAGTGTGGCTCATGCTACACAACAAAATTCTGACGAAGGTGAACTACTTAAGACGAGGAGGTGCTATGTCAGAATTGTGCGATATGTGCAACCTACGCGAAAGAGAGACAACATATCACGTATTGTTCCATTGTACTTTTGCAAAAGGAGTTTGGGCAAAAGTGTTTTAAGATTGGTCATACAACGGGCATCCCGACTCAGTTGCTCAGGTTGAATGGGCTACGACACTGCCGGGACTGACGAGGCTCACAAGGAAGGTCTGGTTCATCTGGAAAGCTTGGACGTGTTGGGAAATTTGGCTAACTAGGAACAACGGTCTTTTTCAAGGGAGAAAGTAATGTCAACTCTTGGCTCAGATGTATTTCTTTGATCATTTAGGTGGGGTTTGTAATGGGAGGGAAGGACGTTCGCTTAGAATAATGTTTGTAAATTTCGTTGATCGATCCGGATGTGGACTTCTGACTTTGTCTGAGTATTAATGCCATTGACTCGAGAGCTTAATTAAGCCCTTGTTTCCTTCAGAAAAAAATTCCAATTTTTGTTTTAAAAAACGAGGAGTAGTAGGCCTCTGTTTAAATACGTTCTTATTGGGCCGTCGTATGAAAAACTTTAAAGGGGTCGACATTAGTCTGGCTTTAATATATGAAAAGGAAATCAGACTATGGGCCCATGAACTAAGTGCAGTACAAATAAGATAAAAGGAAAACAATGTGGTTAAGTTAATCCAGCAATAGAATCCAAAAAAAGTTATTCCAGTATTAAAGGTGAACTTTGGAGGATAATTAACCTAACTTGAACCAGGGGTTAAGAAACCCTATATAGTATTAGTGTTTCCTTTATTTATTTTTTGTTATTATATCGGTTGCAATCTTTGGATAATTAACCTAACTTGAATCAGGGTTTAAGAAACCCTATATAGTATTAGTGTTTTCTTTCTTTATTTTTTGTTATTATATAGGTTGCAATTTTTGGATAATTAACCTAACTTGAATCAGGGTTTAAGAAACCCTATATAGTGTTTCTTTTCTTTATTTTTTGTTATTATAAAGGTTGCAATTTTGTCTTGTAGATCCAAATGGCCATATGCATCAACCATAAGTAATTTTTTTTTATTTTAATCAAAAGTAATTAGACATGAATAAAGTCATTTTTAGTGCTACCCTCATAACCGTTCATTATAGAACTATTACATCTTTTATTCAATTTATTAATTTTGTTTTTGTATGTAATATAATATAGTAAGTATTAAAATGATGTAATATATGGAATGTAACTACTTCGCTGGCCTAGTACATAAAAAATAGCATAATAGAACATTAAATTATAACAGCAAAAAAAAAAAAAGAACATTAAATTATATATATGAAAGAGTTTTATTACATATACACAAACGCAAAAATTAAAATAAACATATTGATTAAATTTAACAGCCACTAGATATGCATGGCCTGTCACTAGAAGATAGGATCATTAAGAGATAGAGACATTTAATTATAAAAACGAATAAGTAAATACATATATTGCGATGACCTTACTGCCGATAGACCGACATATATACAAGGCTCTTCTTTTATTGAGATAAATAAGGATAAATTAATAGACAAATATTTTGACTTTTGAACTAAGTTCTTTTTTGACCAATGGAAAACCAGAAGAAAACAAGAGCCGACCATTAACTTATGTTTTTAGAATAATTCAGAATAATACATTTTAAAGAAGGTTGAATTCGAATTACTTTGAGCCAAACCTTATGTTTCATTAGTATAAGATCGTTTAATAATAAAAAAAAAATGAAAACTAGAAATAGTTGAAGATATCTTTTTGATTACGTAATGGATAAACGACTAACTACCACAATTTTTTTAAATGTTTTTACTTGGTCCAAGTATACTATCTCGTGTCATTGTGTCTTAATTTCATGGTAAGTAATTTTACTGATAATTAATTACCTTATGAACGTCATGAGTCATGGACTCATGACCAATTCATAACTCTTAAGTCTTAAGCTTGTAAAAGAAAGAATGGAAAGATGGTATTTCTTCAAATCATATCAATTTGTCATGATATTTACAAATAAATACCTAAGCATATTCCCAGCATATTCTTTGAATCTTTTCCTTTTCATTTCACAATTTTCATCTTTGAAACTTCCTAATAGAAAGTAAACAATCTTTTTCAAAAAAAGAGAGGAAAAAATCAAAATAAAAAGAACAAGTCTTTAACTTAGGAGTTGTGACTTGGGGCGTGCACTGTTTCTTTCCCAACGGTTGAATTGAAAAGAACTCGTCTCCAAATTGTGTTTTCACACTTCACGCTATTTCTCATTCGCACCCACTTTTATTTTTCCTCTCCACACCTAATTGCAAAATTCTACAATTTATAATAAACCATTTTAAAGTTGAATAAATATACTATATGTGTCATGTTTGCAACTTTCTATTGGGTCAATTTTATATTATATACTTTGCAATTGGAGAAAAAACAGAGGGAGTAGACTTGCTTGCATCATGAGACTTGTCTCCAAATCCTTTATAAACCCCCAATTCAACAAAATGATAAATCCACAAAACAATATCAAACAACAAAAGGTTATCTCTTATCTTTGTTTTAAAGCCATGACAAGACTGCGAGATTTCACAATTGAAGTGAGTAAATATGGAGAAATCCCAAGAGATTATGAAGAAGAAGAAATTAATAGTGATGAGATTCCACAAGAGGGACAACCGATACATAGCCAAGTTCGAAAGATAAAACAAGAAGATGAGAAGATTAAAGAGCAACTTAAAAAATCAAGTGCGGTTCAACCAAAACCAGTTTTGCGAGAAATAACGCGGCAATTTTCTCCTTCAAGACTCGGTCGAGCTATCTCTGTTGCAGATTAAGTAGATTTTAATGTGATTTTGTTTTTTTATTTTGTGTTTGTAAAGATATAAATTAGATGGTTGGGGTGGTTTTAAGCCTTTCCATGACTTCTCTGGTTTGATTCATGGAAGAACAACTCTTAGTTTTTTCATGATTTGACTACAAAGTTTGTGGGGTTCTTTTTTGTTATTTTTGTAAATATTTAGTTAATTAAGAACATATAAATATTATGGTCCATTCCATTCATTTCATTTTGAGTTTATAAGTTGGTCACAAGCAAAAAAAAAGAAAAAAGAAAAGGAATTTTAGACAAACGAGTTATGAATACAGTACTTGCATAAAGAGGATGAGGAATCAATGTGAGATATGAATAATGAATTATGAAGTGTAACAACTTAAGAAGTCACGTTTCTTCAAAAGAAAAAGAAAAAAAAGGACAAGTCATGATAAGAAAATTAAAATTTTAATAGAGTCGTATTTTGAACTCCTTTCAGGCCTCTAATTTGCAGATATTTTGAACTTTACTCTCATTACATTACTCAGTCAAATTGATTGTGAGAAATATAATGGTACGTACTGTGTCAAAAAAATAACCACGACTCAAACTCTTGCAATTCTAGTCTAGCTTTTATCTATTTCTTAGTTCAAAATTCTCTTGAAAAAAATGAATAATTAGTAGATCTTTTTCACTCAAAATTACGAACTCTGAATACTATGTGTATTCCATTCCAGTAACAAAAATTATAGAAATCATATATCTAAACTTTAAATTATTTTTTAAATATAAATAAAAAATAAAATAAGATACAGACATTTTCTTATTTTCCCTCGCAGAATTTGTTCCCAATCTAACCATATAATAATTCAGTAGCACTATAGTTTGAGTCTGCACAGGCCCAATACTAAAACTAAGTTAAAAAGTTTTCAAAAAACAACAAAGCCCACGGCCCAATATTAGTTATTCAGCTCAGCCGCCAACGGTCAGAGTTTAATCATAAACTACGAATCTGTCCTAATCACTCACTCCGTTTATACAAAACCGGAAATATCCCCTCGGCTCATTATCATTTACTAAACTTACACTTGTCACACCATTTTTCATGAAAAACAGAGATTTTAGAATCATCTGTAGCTATTATTATTATTATTATTACTCAGATAGACCTGAGGCCTGAAATATACTCGTCCTTTAATAAAAAAGACAAATATACATATGCTGTTGTCTACAGTCGCCAGAATGGTCCTGACGTGCACGAATCTCAAAGCATCTCAACGGCTCATCTTTCATCCGACGGCGGTAAATAAGACAAAGACAAATGAACCTCTCAACTCTGTCCCGTCAAACTAATTAATCAATCCCGAGTCGCCTACAAAACAAACTCCGAGGGATCAAACATAACGAGTCATTCGATCGAGAATAATGACTCGTTACATATGTGTGTATACAGGGAGGATGTAGGAGAGAGAGTTGATTAGTCTTAAACCCCATCTTCTTCTTTGCCACTCTTCTTCTCTTTTGCAATCCTTCTCCACTTTGTGCACCAATGGATCCCGTCACTTCTTCTCCGACCAACTCCTCCCTCTCCTCCTCCGACTTCGACACCGAGGTACGAAACCAATCTCATCCTATCAATCTTCGCTTAATCTGTTAATCAATCCATATTTTGAGTTTGAACTTTGTTTTAATCTTGTTTTGATTTAATCAGTCGACTGGTTCGTTCTTTCCTGATCGGAGCACGACGCTAGGGACTCTCATTGGGGTTTCGTTGCCAGACGGGAGCGCCAGTTTTCGGCTGAACGGGGAGCAGAGGAGGACGGCGGCGGAGAGGCGGAAGTGGAGGTGGCGCCGCCGTGGAGGGAGCCGGTGGTGGACGAGTTTTTGCTGCGAGTCAAGTCCCACTTCGCTTGGAGATTTTCTTCAGGTCGAGAGGAGCTTGTACGGTGCTGGTGGGGACAGAAATTCTGGGAGGTTGTTTGAGAATGGACTGGTTCTGCCGCCGGTAATGGTGTCGACGGCGCCGGAGATGGGCGGGAGGCTGCGGCGGAGGTTGGTGGAGGGAAGGCTTGCGAGGTTGCCGGTGTTGTTTACTGGAATTTGTTGTGCTTGTAGAGGGTAAAAGAGTAAATTTTAATAGCTTCTTTGTTTGGTTAAATTATGTTATGAATGTTTAACGTAAAAATTATTTGAAAGAAAAAATAATTCATGTTGAAAGCATATCTTGTGCCACAGTGCCAGTATACATATGTACTGAACTGATCTTATAAATGGTTCATATTGAAACCATATCTTGTGGTATTATATAAATGTAATGAACTGATCTTATAAATGATTGATGTATTATGAAGCATTTCTTGTGACTTTTATACAACATCTTATGATGTTTTAATATTGGGCCGAAAAGCTGTTCAAGACTCTTCTGAATTATTTTCTATTTTCTTTTTTGGGGTTGTTTTTTAACATGAGGAGTTAATTGATTGCTTTGAGTCTTTGTCTTAATTGATTTGGTGAAAAAGGATATTAATTCCAACTGATTATGATATAAAAATAGTTTATATCAAGAATTACAGCCAATACAACAACATGGTATTTACTAGGATCACATTCGCGCTTCGCTGCGAGTAATGTAATAACGTATTTACATTTTTATAGTGTGAATATAATTGAAATTCATTTACATATAATTAGAATATTTTGTGTATTTTACTAAATTTATTCATAATTATATGGAATGATCATAGGATTTGGGAAAATATTTTGTTCAACTTCTAAATGTTCATTATAAAATATGATATATTTATTTAAAAAATTATAGATAACTTTAATAATCAAACATATCTTATTAATCTCAAGTAATATATTGTAAATATTATGAAAGTAGAATAAATCTATCTCGTGATAGAAAGGCTTTTATTTTTAGTAACTGAAATGTAAACTAATAATGTCGATACATAGTAAAGCTTCATAGCTAACTGAAATGTAAACAACTAATGTTTATAGACAACAAGCTCTTACTGTAACTAACTAAAATGTAAGCTACTTCTACTAAAACAAGAATTTTATTACAACGAACTTAAATGTAAACTACTTTTGCCGGTACACAGCAAAATTTTATTATAACCAACTGAAATGTAAGGTACTAATGCATTTGCTATGCTTTATTTTTAGATCATTTGAACTCATTGAAGCTGCCAGTTGAGAGCCTTCAATTGTCTGTCTTATTGCTGGAAAAAATGAAATTCAAACTAAGATTTTTTTTGTATGTACATATGTAAGAAGCAATTATGAAAAATATTTGCACCTTTCGTCGATGTCAATTATGGAATCAGTATCAGCATGAGTCTCATCTTTTTTAGACTTCTTTCCTGTTGAATTAGTGTTTTCTTCCTCGATAACCCTTCAATGAATGTTGAACATTGTTAATACAAGTCAGTCAAGAAAATATTATTATTTGATAAATTATAATATTATCAATTTTTTGAAGAATTAGCAATAATTTTTTTATAGAATATATGTATTATAATAAATCTTTTTTTTAATCTTTTTCCTTTTTCTTCAATTATTGTTGTAGAAGTTCCACCTTTGAAATCTTGTGGTATTATATAAATGTACTGAACTGATCTTATAAATGGTTCATACTGAAACCATATCTTGTGGTATTATATAAATGTACTAAACTGATCTTATAAATGGTTCATACTGAAACCATATCTTGGTATTATATAAATGTACTGAACTGATCTTATAAATGATTGATGTATGAAGCATTTCTTGTGACTTTTATACAACATCTTATGATGTTTTAATATTGGGCCGAAAAGCTGTTCAAGACTCTTCTGAATTATTTTCTGTTTTCTTTTTTGGGGTTGTTGTTTAACATGAGGAATTAATTAATTGCTTTGAGTCTTTGTCTTAATTGATTTGGTGAAAAAGGATATTAATTCCAACTGATTATGATATAAAAATAGTTTATATCAAGAATTACAGCCAATACAACAACATGATATTTATTCTCCTTTTCTTTTGTTTGTGCTTTAGTTTATACCAAAGGTGAAGTGGGGAAGTGTTTTCTATTCTGCAGCCTTTGTTAGTGATTGCTTTAATAGGTGCTTAATTTCTCCTTTTGTTATAATCGTACTGTTTATGTCGGTTGCTTACTTGTTTGGACATACAGGATTGGTTAGACGATAAGTCAGAAAGATTGTTGCATGGATGGATGATAATAATCATTAATTCAGTCAAAGCGGCACTATTGCAAATTAATTAGTGGTACTTTAATTAGCATAATTTGTCATATACTTTTATCAATTGAGAGAGATATATTTCTAATCATTAATTCAGTCAAAGCGGCACTATTGCAAATTAATTAGTGGTACTTTTAAATCATGTTATGTCTATAGACAGGCATCTAATTACTAATGTCGTAAGTATCATTATGTCATTATTAATAAAATAACAGTACGTTATAGCATAATTTGTCATATACTTTTATCAATTGAGAGAGATATATTTCTAATTATAGTTTTCCATTATATCAACAAATGGTGAGATGGCCGAGTTGGTCTAAGGCGCCAGATTAAGGTTCTGGTCCGAAAGGGCGTGGGTTCAAATCCCACTCTCGCCACATTCTTTTCCATTTCCTTTTCCTTTTCATTTTTGTCAAATAAAAAGCCCAGCCCACTCAACCTTAAAGCCCATTTTGAATAAAATCCCAACCAGAAGTACATTATCTCCTTCCTCGCGGGATCTTCAGATATTATCACTCTAATCTACTCATCTCCTCCTTTCTCAACCATGGCTAATCCTTCAACTCCGTCAGATCCTCCTCTCGACCACGGCGCGCTGTACTTCGTCCTCCATTACCTCCCGCTTCCAGAGCTCTTATCCTTCCAAGCCGTCTCCAAGACCTTCTGCGACGCCGTCTCAAACGACCCGTCGCTCTGGCAGCACATCGCCGTGAAGCGTCCGTTGAATTATAGCATCACTGATGAAGCTCTGCTGAGGCTCACTTCCAGAGCTGAAGGGAGATTGAAGTCGTTGTTCTTGCTTGATTGTTACAACATCACTGATGCTGGATTGTTCAGAATTGTTGATCAGAATCCTGGAATTACCAAGGTAAACACGAAATTTTTCCTTGATAGTTTGTTTAATCATAAGTTAAGTTATAATTAGTAAGGATTTATCCCTGATTTCCGTAATGTCTTCATGTTTAAGCCTAATTTATCTCCGAAATCCTGAAACAAGTACCAATTCAGTACCAATCAACACCTAATCATCAAATCAATTGCAGCTTTTCGTGCCAGGATGCATAAACCTAACACCAAACGGGATGATCAACCTAGTCAAACACTCACTGGATCAGAACAGGAGCCTCACTCACCTCAAACTCTACGGCTTATGCAACATCAAAGAAGAACACCTCAAAATCCTAAACTCTCTCCTCTCCAAAAACAACAAATCCACCAAACCTTCGATCTACGGCTCAGATCATCCCACACGGCTGACGATCAACGGCGGCGATGGATCCGATCGTCCTGTCGATCTTGAACTCTGTCCCTTCTGTCAGTCCATCGGCCTGGTTTATAATTGCACTAGAAATAATTGCAGGTTAGTTAATAGGGATAAATGCACCGTTAGTCCGTGTACTTTTGACTTTGAACTTTTTGGTCCTTGTAATTTAGAAATTATTCATGTTTAGTCCTTTACTTAACGGAATCAGTTAACATCTTAGTTAACATCGTTAGCTTTTTTATGTCATGACCATTTTACCCCTTTAAATGATATCAAAATACAATAATTTATTTAAATTTTGCAATAATAAAAAATATATTTGCATTTATTATTATTTTTGTAGAATTATTTTCCTTGAAAAAATAAATAATATATTTTTTCGGTAAAAGTTGAAAGAGCAAAATTGTCATTTATTAAAAAAATTGCACGATGTTACTATTTTCGTTAGGTGAAGGACTAAACGTGCTCAATTTATAGAGTACTTGGATCAAAAAGTTTAAATAAAAAAAATGCAAGAACTAAACGTGCAACTAATGAAAGTATATGGACTACCGCTGCATGTATCCCTAGTTATTATTCTACAGTTACGGGCCTTTTATTGGGCCTGTATTAAAAGGCCCTATTTATTTTAATTTATTATATATATTTTTCTATTTTTCTATTTTAATTATATATATATATATATATATATATTTTTTTTTTTTAAATTTTAATTTTTTAATATATTTTTTAATTTTAATTTTTTATATATATTTTTTCTACTATTTTTAATTTTTCTTAACATTTTTTTCTTATATTTTTTAATTATTGCTTTTTTAATCTTATACATTCACCATTACTTCTATTACATTCAGAATTGTAACAAATTGCAGGAGAAGGGATTGCAGGGCATGCTACTTCTGTGTCCCCAGGTGTGAGGACTGTGGAGGCTGCATGGACACGGACCACGTGAGCCAAAACGACAGCGCGTGTAACCATCTGTTGTGCACTCAGTGTTGGCTCAAGCTGCCTAAGTGCGACACGTGCAACCGGCCTTATTGTAAGGGCCATAATATTTTTAAGCAGAGCAGGGTTGGGTTTATTTGTCAGGGTTGTTGTGACGGTGCGTTTTTGGAATATTTACCTGAGGCGGGGTATTAATGTAATAGTGTTGATGTGTGTGTTTTGTTAATTGATGTGTAATAGAATAATATCTATTTGTATAATATAGAATAATATATTTATATATAATATTGTGACGGTGCGTTCTTGTGTTATTACCTGAGGCTGCTGGTTATTAATATAATAATGTTATGTGTGTAATATTGATATGTATGTTATGTTAATTGATGTGTAATAGAATAATATCTATCTATACAACATTGATATGTAAATGTTGATTGATGTATCAACTTGTGAGAATTTGTAGTCGTGTTTGGAGATTTTATTGAGATGTTACGAGATGTATGCAATTTATTTTGCTTGAAATGCAAGAATATGAAATGATAAGTTTAATGAACTTTGAAATGGATAGATGCATGGAGATAAGTAACGCGTGTAAAGGAGTTAAATTTGCCAGCAAAATTGTCTGTGTAGAAACTTCGTGTGGAGTAAAAGCAAGTCTTTGTTCTACATTGTAGAAATTGAATAAAGGAAATTGACAAAAATGCAAAAGAAATGAAAAATGGGAAAAAGAATGACCATGTAGGCTTTTTTATGTGTGTGTGTGTAGTTTTTTAGATTCTAAGTGAAGAAGATATGGGTATGCTTTGTTGATACTTCCTTGTCATTGGTGGGATTGGAGTAGAGGGTAATATACGTATTAGACACTATAATGTTGGCACCAAAATTATATTATTCACATACTTCGTATGTAAATATTATCGTTTATATCACAAGTATGACGTGCCTTATATTGACACATACAATTTGGTCCTGAATTGACGTCCAACTAGAGCATATATTTATATTCAATATATTGTTTTCAAATTTATCTGATTTTGTGATGAAAAGAAATGATAATTGCAAAAGGTAATATACCAAGTACAGAAAATAATATATATTTTAGATTGAAATGCGAGTCATATGAAGATGTTAACATGCACTAATATCCGTTAAAGCGTGTCTAGACTTCTTTTGCTCTGTTCCTTTCATTTTGGAGACTTGTACTTGGAAGTAAATGGGAAATCAAATAAGTTTCTCACATTTTGCCGTGATTCCTTTGTCTTAGTTTTTCAATATAAGACACTCTTTTTACCATCCTGTTTTCACTCTTCATTTTGGACTTGCTTAAAAAACAGTATATATGTTTACAAACTAAAATATAATATCTCCGCTGTATTCAGACATTATTTGGAGTGATAGACAAACAAAATCAGACGCTAAGCTTATCTAAGGACTTAGATTCTGTATTCTTCATATTTTACTCCATGTAAAATGAAAAGGTGGCTTGAGGAATAGCCAATCATACTGATTTAATCTTATTTTTGTCTTTTATTTTGCTATTTTTTTTGCATTTTCTTATGTAAAACTGAGCCAAGAAAACCTTGTATTTTCATTGATATTTGGAAACAAATTTTACATATATAAAATTCTCAGTTAAAAACTCTCTTTTAATTTATCTTTTAATGTTTAATAGGCCGCCTTTGTACAAGTATGATATTAGTTTGAATGTATCATCTTAGTGTCAATAAAATTTAATTTTGAGTATCAAATATATAATTTTTCAAATAATAACATGACTTTTTGAGATGTAATAAAGTACTTTAATTGTGAAGTGCTATAGAGGAGCTCTAACTTTGAAGGTATCTTTTAGTGTCAATAATACAAAATATAAAACGAATCGAAGTTTCATGGAGAAAGAATGAAATTCTTGTGGCATATCTAATCATATTGACTTTGGGTAAAACGAGAAGAAATGGGGAAATGTAATGGAATGAATATATTGAAGAAAAATGATTAAATGGACTTGTGATTTGTTGGGATCGCAAAAAAGTAGCATTGACTTTGAACTAGAGTCAACTGAGAGGTCATGAAGAGATATTTTGTGGAAATTAAAACCGTTAATAATTGGATTAACTGATCTAACAAGGTCAACATATCTTTTTTTATGAAAGATCAACATAATTAATGACACAAGATTTCCTTAAATCTCTTTTAATATCACTTGGATTTATGAGTTTGCAACTTGATGCAATGATGTTTGTGGTTCTTAACTTCCAAATGGTTTTGTTATTAACTTCCAAATGGTTCTAGTCAAGCTGGGGTCTGTTATTCAAAAAAAATGTTTAATATTCTAGTCAGTCAACACTTAGGAGGGCTTCCATCAAAAAAAAAAAAAAAAAAAAAAAGAACACTTAGGGGGACCATTCAGAATCAGATGCCCTGTACATGATTTACTTTATTTTTGTAGTATTCTAACTGTATGACAGTATGAATGATAAGTAGGATTGAAATTTTCCTAATTGTAAAGTTCAATCTATAATACCCATATATGCAAATTTTTAATTTTTTTCAATCCTAGAATATTAGTCAATAGTCAATGATTCATAGCCCAAGTGATATAGTGCAATGCTTATAACTCTAAAAGTTATAGGTTCAAATTCCGTTGACATCATCTTTCTTTCTCTAAGTAAGTATGCAATAATTATTGCATAAAAATACAATCTTAGAATGTTAGCTTCAATTTAATGATTTGGATAGTTACGTTTTTTTCTACCTCAAAAAAAGAAGTCTATGTTTTGAAATTGCCAGGTATCAGTGAAATTAACAAAATTATTAGGATAAATTTCACCAAAGATCACTTATATATGTTCAAATTGGTTACTAGACTTATAGTTGTCCTAATTAGGTTAATGAACTTATGATTTGTTCAAATTAGTTTACTCTATAAAAATTATTTCAATTACGTTGATCATAACATCCCGAATTACCATTCAAAATTTTCGCAACTAAATTACTACACGTTTCAGATGATTTAAATGAAATTGAGTCTCTAAATATGCTAAATTGATTGATAACTTTGATATCACATTAGTAATTTGTAAAATTATCATCAAAATTTTGATAGAGTGACCTATTTTGAATAAATCAAAAGTTTAGTGACAAAATATAGACGCATTCAAAAATTGAGTGATCAATTTGAATATTTAATAAAATTGAGTAACTTTTGTAGAAATTGACCCAAATTATTAATTAGGATTCATCATTTATATTGAATTAATGCATAACTCATGCTAAATTTGTGAATTGATTAAAAAACTATTCAAGCAATTAAAAAAAAAATTGATTAAAATATGCAAGCAACAATTAAACTTCAAGAGATTAAGGATTCGACCTAAAAATTCTAATATGTAGGGCGGGTCTAACTTAGCTAGCATGAAATTTTTGACTGACCAGTGTGATTATATGCGATCCACATTTCCAGTATGATTAAGTATAAAAGACAAAACTTTTTCAAAAAAAAAAAGTATAAAAGAGAAAACGAAATAAAGATTGGAAAATATGCACAAAATATCAACTAATGCATTAATTTGGTGCTTTGGCCATTTATGTTGATTGTTGATGTACTGAAATCCTTTGTCGCTTTTACAAGAAAGGATTGAAATGTGAACAAGCAAAGCTAAAAGTCTATTTAGTTTTACACCTACTTGAGGGTGGAAAAATGAAAACATTTTAAATCAAAGAAACAAAAAGAAAAATAGGATAATTAACAAGTGACCAAACACTCTTGGTCTTTATGAGAAAATTCAGCCCGAAGCTGAGGAGAGATGGAAACTTGTTTTCCCCTTGCAATGCAAGCAAAATTATAAAAATTTAAAAACAAAAAAGAAGAGAAGAGAAAAACAGAGAAGGAATAAAAACAGAGTCAAGTAGATGAGGTGGCACTCTCACAAAACTGCTCCCACGTGCGACTCCACCCTGACACGTGTCTACATCCTCTGTCTAAGTATCACCTTATAAAGCCACTCGTTTGTGCCTTCATTTCTTTAGGCACACTAAATCGAGACATTCTCTCTCTCTCTCTCTCTCTCTCCATCTCTCTCCCGAAGAAACGAAAACAGAGGAAAGAAAGAAATGGGGAGACAACCGTGTTGTGAGAAAGTAGGGTTGAAGAAGGGGCCATGGACGGCTGAAGAGGATCGCAAGTTGATCAATTTCATACTTAACAATGGTCAATGCTGCTGGCGAGCTGTGCCTAAACTCGCAGGTCTTTACTTAATTAACACTAAATGTGTTTAATTAATGCTTTTGTTTTATTTTCATTAATATATATTCTCTTTTCTATTTTATTTTTTTTGGGTTTTATTAATTTATTTATCTTTGTAAAATTAGGGTTGTTGAGGTGTGGTAAGAGTTGTAGATTAAGATGGACAAATTATCTTAGACCTGACTTAAAGAGGGGTTTGCTTTCTGACTATGAGGAGAAAATGGTGATTGATCTTCATGCTCAACTTGGAAATAGGTTCGTTTTGTTTATTAATTAATTCATTCATTTGCCATTTGTTCCTCCTTTGAAATTAATTGAACCTTAATGTAACAAATTCTCTTAAATAAAGCTACTCAACTAATTTACACACCAACTTATTCATAAAACGATCCAAAATTATAATTATGAGATATAATGCCCTTTCTAAAACATTCAGATATTAATTCTTTTGAGTTTACATTGAATCAGATGGTCCAAAATTGCGTCTCACCTGCCAGGCCGAACAGACAACGAGATAAAAAATCATTGGAACACACACATAAAAAAGAAGCTTAAGAAAATGGGACTCGACCCGTTAACCCACAAGCCGCTCCAACCACCACAAGAGCCCTCAAAACCCGATCAAAATCAAGAAAAAGAAAATGAAAATGAAAATGAAAATGATAAAGAAGAAAACGAAATAGACAATCCAACAAAACAAGCCGATAAAAAATCCGAAGATTTCTGCACAGATGAGGTTCCATTAATCGAGCCACACGAAATAATCGTCAGATCGAATTCTCCTTCCACTTGTTCATCGAGCGGTGGTTCTAGCGGCGTTTCATGTTCGACGAACACAGCGGATCGAGAGAATTTGGAGTTTCCATGCATGGATTGGCCCGAGTCAATGTACTTAATGGGTTTGGATGACATAATGGGTTCGTGGGATTCGTATGCGGATCCGATTGCGTGTTTGGATCCGTCTAATCAGTATCATAAATCAGCCTTTGATCAGGACGCTTGGAAGTTGGAGTTGTTTTAAATGTTTTTAGTTTTAAAATTCTTCATGTGTTATATTTGCTTTTTTTTTAGAAAGGAAAGGAATAAATTAATGTGCTTTCGGATTTTCTTTCTTTTAATTTTTTTTTGAGGAAATAATGTATGAACCGTATGATAAACTTGTCAATAAGGAATAAAATGGTGATCATTGATTAATAAAATATTTGAGTTTATTTGTTTAAATTATAGTTGTGAAAGAAAAGATTAAGAAAAAAATACTAGGAAATAAAGAGTAGTGATGGCATGCAAAGTTAGTGGTGGATGGTGGGTCGGCCCACTTCGGTAGAGTAGAAGTCATAATGCCATGAAAATTTATTTAAAATGATTTTTGAAACATTTTGGAGTGCAATATAATTTTATTAATCCAAGGAACTCCTTTGTAGACAAGACACTTAAGGAAGCTATTTCACATCTAAGAGCTATTTTACAAGAATTAACAACAATACTAATAATATTTAAAATAATATATAAATCTTATAAAAAATAATATAACAAAATAGTGTATATGAAATAATGTATAAATATAAAAAATAAAATCACCAAGATAATATATATGTGTTAGAAAAATAATATAATGTATTAGAAGTCGTATATAAATATATCAAAACATTATATAGAAACACACACCAATAGTCCCAAACTACTTTCTTACGTACGATTAAGGATTAAATCATCAACTGAAAAAAAGAAAAAAAGAAAAGAAAAGAAAAACATAGGCATGCATGCATACGTACATGCAAATACAAATATAAACACAAGCTGGTGAAGTTTTCTTTCAAGATCTTATCCAATTTTAGCTCTATCCACAAAAAACTCAGCGTAGCCCCTCTTCATTCCATACAACGGTACAACTTAGTTTCACAATACAACAAACCGAACAAACATATTCATAATACATATCTTCTTTTCGAATATTTGATTTTGACTTTGATTCTCAAAATTCAACTAGGACTTTAATTAAAATGCAAACAAAAGAAATAACGGCTCTGCATGACCTGAAAATCAAAACAATTGACTTTGAGTAGATCCAAGAACCCCCAATTTAAGCCTTATTTGTCAAGTTTTTAGGGTTTGAAGATCCAACGGTCCAGTTTGGCCTTTTCTCTACTTATTTATTCTCTACTGCCTACTGCTCACATTCACTATGAATTTAATTATGATGTGTTTATCTCACGTGTTAAGGATCTCTTTGTAATTAGCATTGTTGTGTTGGACTAAATTGTAATATGTGTAGGAAAACTGGAAATGTTTAGTAGAATCCAGCTAGCTTGCAAAATTACAAAATTAAAACGAGATTTTCATCCCATTCTTCGAGTGTATATTAACTACGGAATGAAATATGTAGAATACAAGGAAAGCCGACACGCATGGGAGACCGACTGATTAAGCACGAACTGGAGTATTTGAAAAGCGTGTAACAAATTCATCTTACGACGAAAAAGACCATATCAAGCAAGCATTTTAGCGGAAATTTCTCAACAGTCTGCCAACTGGAAAGCGTACTGTTAGCGAATAGACTTTTACATCTTCTCTCTCTTTAATGTTATGTAAATATATTTTTTTTTTCACCAATTTTGTACAAACTTATTTTTCTTTATTTAATGGAATCTGGGTGAGGAGACCGGAAGCTTAAAAAAAAATGTAGAATACATTATTTTAAATAATTAACAGAATTGACCTTATTCTGATATCACATTAATTTTATTGCATAAATACGTGCCATTACTTAGTCAAGATAAGACAAAGCAAAGAGAGGAGTGACAAGTGTATTTCAACTTCGAAGCTAGTTGTTATCTCCATGTACCACCTTTTATTTTCACAGCTGTTCTGCATGTTTAATGGATGGATCATGTTTTGCTTTCGAGTGTTTTTAGACCATATATTAAGTGATGCCAGTTAAGATGATTTTGTTTAAATTATGATTTATATTAACTATAATGTTTTTCAGCTCCTGAAATGTATAATGTCTATGTAACAAGCCAAGAATGTAAAATCCCAAGTTCTTAAATTGTAACACTTTGGACCTTCTATTAAATATTGAATTATGGAATTCAATAGCTCATCGACTCGTTGTACAGAGTAACACGTAAAAGTCACACCTGATTCTTTTTTCCATCTCTTTTGACTTATTTATCTCATGATTAAAAGTTTCGAGTATAATTACACATGAATTTGAATTTTTTCAATATTGTCATCATTGAGCAAAACAGCGACATAATATGATTGTAATTAATTTGTTATCTTACTATATATTGACCTCATGATGATGTCATATCTACAATCCATGTGATCATAATTTTCCATATGTATACAACTTTTCTTATTACAAAAAAAAAATACTCATTTTTTAGTTTTGAGTGAATTGAAAAAAGTAAGTTAGCAATTTTTATGTCACTGTGGATTTTTTTACAAGTTAGTTAGACATATATTTACTATTTGGTCGGCAAAATGTTTTTTTTGTCTTGCAAAGAACAATTACTGGCACAAATGTAATACACATGTTAGGCTGCTGGCTTGCCATGTATACTCGGAAATTGGGTCCCATTAGAAGTGGATCAAATGGGTCCACTCAAATATAAGGGGGCACATTGCACCACAACTGATCTCTAATTGGCAAGCTCACTTTTCCACCAAGTGACCCCATGAAATGATCATTTTTTGTTCTCTTGTTTCTATGTTTGTATATTTCTTTAAAGTGCAAAATGATAAAAAGAAACTCTTTTTTAACATGTATTGCAAAATGTTGAAAAGATAGCGCTACATAACTTATTAGATACTTGGAATAAGGATGATTATTTTTCTTTTTTGGAAGTCAAAAAGTTTGTGGGGGTTTATATATGTGAACTTGTACATTTGGATTTTCTAGTTTTCTACTTATACATAGAGTGTCTCTTCAGCACCACCTAATTTGCATGAAATAAAAGAATAAACCGCTTATTCCAAGCTATTCCATCCGTATTAAAATATATCGGACTAGAGCTATAGAATAGTAGAATTTTTAATTTCATACATGGTTGAGATGAAATTGATTATTCCATAGATTAAACTTAAATTTAAGTGCATGTTCGGCTCACGTAGAATAAGATGGAATGGGGGATTAGAGGGTCTATTCCAGCTGAACATGGATGGAATATCTCGGATTAAATGTTGGAAAAGTGGAATTGCTATATTCCATGGTAGTTATGGAATTTCTCTAATCCATAGAATATAGTACAATTTAGGAAACATATGCCCTCCTTTATTTCAAATATAATTTTACGTGGCAGTTAAATTTTCTCATTTCCTATTTTATGTGATCATAATTTATTATTATATTATTTAATCTAAATTTTTAATCTATATATCTAGCCGAACGCTATTGGAATAAAACAAAATATTCTCTATTCCACTATTCCACTATTCCGTCTATCCCATGCTTTGTCGAACGGGCACTAAGACAAAAATGTCCTTATCTATTCTAAAGTATGTCCTATGTGATATAACTACTCCATCTTTCTTCTAAACACCATAACCGTCTCCGTACTAGTTTCACCGTCATTTTTTGAATGATTTACTAATGAAATAATCAATCAAACAAGTATACGCAAATATACTATTTTTTCTCTCTTTAACAAAATCCATATCAACTATATTCATCAGCTATTCACTTCTCCGTCCATCTGTCATTGTTCATTTCTTTGTTTCGAACGACTATTAAAAATATATTCGGAAGATATGCAACGTCATAACAAAAATTGAAGAGCATTTAGAAATTATTTAGATGAAGACTTATTTGAATTTGTGCTTCAATTTATCTTTTATTATTGTATTTTTATTGAATATTTTTTTTATGTTGCGTTTTTTAGATTAATTTATTTCATTTTTATATTCTTATAATTTGAGTAGACTTTTCAATAATATGATTTGTATAAATTCAAATTATGAAACAATGACATTTTAGTCATAAGCTCTTTTCTATATGTTTAAATCAAATTCTTCATATAATTACCGAACGTACATGGAATAAAGTGGATTAGTCGTCTATTCTCAATTCCGTTATTCTTCTATTCCATGTGTTGGCGAACGGGCCCATATTGAAATTGTACATTTTTATAGAGATCTCTTATACTGGTATAGATTATTGTCTTTCAAATAATTATTCATATAGATCGCCACACAAATGAGTGTCAGAATAGAACCGAATGAATAAAAGAAATGAAAGGAACCCATTTGTAGGGATTCCAATGGATCGGGTTCGGGTTAAGATTCAGGCAATATTCATATGCGAATCCAATTGAGATTATGAAGATCCAAATGCATATTCAGTAAGATCCATATGCGAATCCAAATCCATTAATTTAGCGGGTTTCGGATAGGATTTCGGATCATAATATCAATTTTTTTTTAAAAACATTATATGAAAAATAATCATTTATAATATAAACAATATATAGTTGACACAAAATTTATTTAATACACCATAAAATCATATATAAATTATAATGCAATATAAATCATATAATTTGTCATATCTTTCTTTATTTTCCATAATTGATGAAAAATTGGATGAAAAATATCTTTCATGCTCGTTGTTAAAAAAATATTGATAAGAAATCTTTTTAAACTAACATGTGTTTACTATTTATAATTTAATATTATCTATCATATTATATTAGTTATGTTTTGTATCATGGTGATTTGTTACCAATTATTCACATTTTTTTTATTTTTATTAACATATGTATACTTACTTTTTGTAAATTTGATTATATAACAAAGAAAGCAATAATAAATAATCTAAAAAAATATTTACATATATATATTAACAAAGCCAAAGCATATTCATATTGAGTTTCGGATTCGAATCTTGTTAGATCCAAATCCAATAAATGAATGGATCTTTTTCAAAAATTCAAATGCCAATTCATTTTGTTATCAGATATATTTTTATGATCCATATACGAATTCATTCATGCGGATTCGGATTGGGTTATTGGATTTGAAGATCTATTGACACCCCTACCCATTAGCATTTGAAAATTCATAATCTCAAAATATAAAATTGCACATAAATACTATCTAATTCTTTTATTAAAACCAAAGCATGACCTAAAAAAGGGTCTACCGAACCACTTTAATCGGACATAAGATCGAAGAGGATGTGATAAAGATTGCAATCATTGTGTACCAACAAATCCATTGATTGTTGTCTTTTTTCTCCATATTTCATTGAGATGATAATATATACATATATAGTGGTTTTGAAGCGTGCTTCTTTTTTCAGCTTTTGAGATAATATATTTTGTTTTAAAAAAAATATTATTATAAGAAATCTACATCAATTGGTTGAAAAACATTGCTATGTATACTACATAAGATTGCTCTTGATAAACTCTAGTATTCACCGGCTTAAACTTTAGATCTAGCTCGAAATTTAAGGACACTTTACTGTTTGAGCTATCACGCTTTAGCAGGAAAGAGAAATATTATTAGAATGTCATATCTTGTTGTTAAGTTTTAACTATTTAAGGATATTAAATAACATAATTATTAATTTTAAAATATGATTTAAGTAAGTTTTTCCATATATGAAAGTACATAATACAATGTAATAATGATGAAATGGAAGCAAAAGGGTAAAAACTAAAAAAAAGAGATCTTGAAATAAGGTTGGTATGAGTGCGTGGTTCCACTTGTCACGGTTTGTAGTCACGTTATCAGAAGATTGTTTCCACCGAAGGCAAAATTGACTTCATAATTTTACTAACTTAGTGATGCATCAATCCATGAAATCATATAATATTTGAAAGTAAATTCAGTGTCAAATACTGTTGACAAGTGTGCATTTTTTCCCTTTTTGGGTCCCTCGAATCCTCTCCGCGTTTTCTGTTGGACCCAGAAAAACGATTCTTTTGCTGATTTGTATTCATGAAATTAGGGTTTCATTTTTAAATATAAATGATTGAAACAACACAACCACATCAAGTCATTAACATTGGAATGCAATAATATATTGATAGCTATACATCATTTTTGTATTTAAGTATCATAATATATAATTTGTTGATAAATGATTAGAATGCAATGACCATTTTATATTTATACATCATTTTTTGCTTGTAAATGATGAAAATAATTTGTTGATAAAGAATATATTACTAGTATATATCCAATTGGGTTCTCAAAGTTTTATTAATTAGCAACATATGTGTGTAACCGTATGTCATATTTATTCTAAAAATAATCTTCTATTAGTGAAAATTATATATTGCATAATGCTATACAAAAAAGTACGACCCAGCTTTTTATCAGTGCTCACTTCTCAGCCAAAGTGTAAACAACTGACCGTTACAATCAGTGGGACATGTCCTTCCATTTACAACATTATCCATTTTTCTCTCCATTATTCCTTCTACATTCTTCGAGGCATTCTTTCGCACTTGCTGATTCTCTCAGAGAAAAAAGAAAAATAAAGAACGAATAATAAGAGTATTTGATAATGATAGTTGATTATTTCCTTTTTTTGGTTAAATGATAATAGATAGTTTTAACTGTGGAAATTATCTATTCAGCTTTTATCATAGCAAAGTTCATGTGTATTGCCACGTAAAGTGAAGTATGATCATTTGAAACCAGTACGTGACGTAATGCTGATGTCAAATATATTCGAAACTTAGTTAATTAGATAATAGAATGCTTAATTAGTAGAATAATTAAGAAGATAACATACTTGATCAATAGTGGTGGTTTTGTTAGTAATATAGTGGGTTTGTTGCCTTTGAGACCTTTATATTTGCCAGATCAAAAAAAATATTATATTTTTTGAGTCATTACATGACACGAGTCTCCTAATTATTTATTTAGGCGGACCGTTTAAGAGAAATTAATCAATTTAAGAATTCCAGAACCTTCTTAAATGACCAAAACATAATATTCAATATATTGTTAATTTTAACTTTGTTAATACTCAGTCTCAATATTCAATATAGAGAAAAGTCCAATTTTACCTCTTCAACTATTGAATTAGTTCATTTTTAGTCCCTCAACTTTTTTATGGTGCAATTTTAGTCCCTCAACTATTTAATAAGTAGGTTTTTGGTCCTTCAATCCGTTAAGTGCTTAAGTGTCCGTTAAATATGACACGTAATCAATGATGTGGCATATATTCGTAACACATACACAATAACGTGTTAATTTTTATTTAACAAATAAACATGCATAAAAAATATACATTTTTTAATAAAAATAATATTTTAAGAAAAGAAGGGAATTAATAATTTTTTTATTTTTTTTCAAACATTTGTCACGTTACTAATGCCACGTCATTGCTTACGTGTCAAATTTAACGGACACATATGCACTTAACGGATGGAAGGACCAAAAATGCACTTATTGAATAATTGAGGGACTAAAATTGAACCAATAAAAAGTTGAGGGACCAAAAATGAGCTAGTTCGATAGTTGAGGGGGTAAAAATAGACTTTTCTCCTCAATATATTGTTCATTTTTACTTTTTGATAATATTCAGGCCCCTGGCCCAATATTCAATATATTGTTTATTTTAACTTTTAGATAATATTCAGGCCTAGTATTCAATATATTGCTTATTTTAACTTTTAGATAATATTCAGGCCCCAATACTCAATATATTGTTTAACTTTTAGATGATATTAAGGTCCATTATTCAATATATTGTTAATTTTAACTCTTAGACATTTTTTAGGCCCAATACATATTATCTTAGATAATATTCAGGCCCTGATTTTAACTTTTTGATAATATTTAGGCCTAATATTCAATATAATTCATTTTTAGTATTCAGGCCCAATATTCAGTATATTGTTCAATATTGTTCATTTTAACTTTTAGATAATTTTCAGGCCGAATATTCAATATATTATTTATTTCAACTTTTATATAATATTCAGGCCCATTATGCAATATATCTTTTAGATCATATCCAGGCCCAAAATTTAATATATTGTTCATTTTTAGATGATATTCAGGCCCAATATTCAACTTAGATAATACTCAGGCTCAATATGTTCATTAAAGTTCTTTTTAACTGGGCCGATAAATTGGCCTTATATTAGCTTGCAAATTACGTGTCAAAAATCTTTTTCTGTTATCGATTACATGTATTAATTTTTGGCATAGTATTCTAATACTGTTTATAATAACCTATAATCATATACTACTGTATCACTCTTCACTGGTATCTTGCACATTATTTTCCTATAAACATACACACTGCATAACTTTACTCATAAACCCCTTTATTATATCCATATACTTCTTTACTACCACTAAATAGCGTACACTGCCACTATATTCTACATAAATAAATAAAAACATAATACATTTCTCCCAAAATAGACTTCAAAATGCACATACACACACACACACACCCAACTAATCAAATCTTTTTGCACATTTCCCAACAACCCCCTCAAAAATCAACTAATTACCATACATCTCATTTGCACATTTCCCAACAACCCCCTCAAAAATCAACTAATTACCACACATCTCATTTGCGCATTTCCCAACAACCCCCTCAAAAATCAACTAATTACCATACATCTGAATCCCCTTCTCAAGCCCATGCTTATCCGCCCCAACTACCTTATAAACCTCCTTTCCATTTTTAACAAAATAAAAGGTGGGCACACTCATGACTTTCCATTTTTGGGCCAGATTCCCCAATTGGTCTATGTCCAATTTTAGAAAGTTTATTTTAGGGTTTTGGCCCGCTAGGGTTTTGTAAAGCGGGCCCACTGCTCTGCACGGCCCGCACCAAGTGGCAGTGAAATATAATATTGAGAGGTTTGGGGATTTTAGTTTTGAGTCTAAGTCAGATTCTGAGCGGATGGAAATTACTTTTCCTGGAAAATGAAATATTTGGAGTTATTAATATTTTATATATTTAATTTTTTGTTTGTTTTATGTTGAAATTGTGTTGTACCTTCTGAGGGTTTTTCTTCTTCTTTGGATCTCTCATAAGCGGCCTGAAAGGGAGAGAAGTAAATTGTAGTGATTTAATATTTAATGCACAGATTAATTAACAAAAATTAAGAAAATTGAAAAGGAATTAATTAAGAAATAACTAACCTGAGCTTCAGCTTGCTTACGCTTTTCAGCTTTTTTAATCTCTCTTTCTTTTCTTAATTTCTCATATTTTCTCCTATGCTCCTCAATTTTATGCACATTCGGCTCGACCTTTTTTCATAACAATAAAAAATTAATTTCCGTAATTCAGCACTACTAAAAATTTATATTTTTAATAATTACTTTTTTAAGAAAAGAATTAATTTCTTCATCATAATCCAATTGAGCCGCCAGCTGGAGGTCTTTGGCTGCTTCTTCCCATTTTCCTAACATTGTTTTTGCTATGCCTCTGTATTTGTACCCTTTTGCTGAGTCAGCATTTATCTGTCCAAAATAAATAAATTCATTTTAATAATTAAATGCATAAATTATATTTGTGAATAATAAAATAAAAGTGCCTCTAGTGCTCTATTTGCGTCTTTAATTGCAGCATTTGGTTTCTTCAGTTTCACAAAAACACTAGCTGCAAATTAAATAAATAAATAATAAAAAATAAATACATAAACAATAATCTAGAAGATGAATAATTTATTTTATTTTAGGTGGAAAAATGATAATAAAATAATTAATCCATTACCTCTAGTTGCATAAAGTATAGCTGAAGTAGGATTAATTAAGATCGCCTTTGTAAGTTCCTCAACTGCCTCATCAAAGTAACCTAAAAAACAATTATTCAAATTTCAGAACACTTCAGGGTCTAAAACAGAAAAAACAAATAAACAAGAAATATATTAATATTATTATACCTTCTGAAATGGTGGCCATAGCATTAGATTTGTGCATCTGAGCTGCGTCTCGATCTTCTTCTGAGACTTCTTTAGTAAAATCACCCATCTAAAATTTCATAAATATAAAAAAATAAAAATATTATATTTAATTTATTTGTATAATTATAAAATTTGTAGTCTAAAAAATGGAGAATAGTGTGTAACAGACCGGTTGTTGAGGATCAGAATCAGGTTCGACCAGATCACCGTCTAATTCCAGATCCGATTCGATGATCTCATCTTCTAAATCTTCATAGTTTGATTCAGTATTTGATGATTTCTGTCATTTGATGAAATCAAAATAAAGATCGAAGAATAAAATTCAGATTTCGTAATGTTAAAACGCAGTAAGAATGTAGATTGAAAGGAAGTTTGAGAGTGTCACTGACCGGACTTGATTCAGTGGGAATCCGAGCTCCAACACTGAAAAAAAGATAAGATAAAATAACATAAAATAAGTCGCTAAATCAGTGTAATTAGACAAATACGGAGCAATTGAGAGATAGATAGGTTAAAGCTAGTGAAAGAGTGAAGAAGGGAAAAAAAACCTGAGGAGATAATCCTTGAAGAAGGAGAGAGAAGGGTCGTTAATGGAAGAAGGATTCGATTTGCAATAGGCGACGAATTTCCTCAGCTCTTCCACCTTCTCCTTCTCCATCCAAAGTCTCTCTTCTCAATCTCCACTCGCCAGAACAGAAGCAAAACCTCACAGAATGAGAGTGGCGAGTCGATCGTCAGAAGGGTTTTTCTGGAAGCTGTTAAGCGCTAAGTGCTAATACCAAGGGATTTTACTGGAGGTTCGTATTGCTAAAATTAGTTCGTAGTAAACTGTCAAGTGATATATCACAAGCCCAAAAATAAATTGGAGGAGGGCTTTTAAATCCCAACTCCTTTCCACTCGTTTTCTGCTCTTTATTTATTTTTATTTTTTTGAGGTGGATTTTCTGCTCTTTTTTTATTTTCATTTTTATTCTTTTCTTTGTTATTCTTTTTCCTTAATTATTCGTTTGTTTCATTTAAAATTTTATTTGGTTGACTGCACTTCTGTGAGCATATGTTTCAAATGAATAACTCGTATGATTTTTCAAATTTAAGGTAAATAAATATATTTCTGACCATTAATTTCTACATTAATAGCATAAACAAAAAACATAATAAAAGATACGTTTACAAGAAACCAGTCTCTTGTTAGTAGCACTGATTAACTTATCATAATAATAACAATACAACATTTGTAAGAAAAAAAAATAAAAATTTCTCTAACAAAAAATTACGCTAATTAAGAGCCAATCTTACATACCTAACCCACATATATATCCATATATATTTATATATATTTCCCGATCCCCAGTCTAATGCAAATACTAAATTTTTGCACAAAAATCAGGGGTAAAATGAAACATATAAACACACATTATTTAATAATTATTAAATCTGTAACTTGGTGTTTGGCGCCTCGTCAATGTAACTACTATTTGTAGACTGGCTGAACGAAAATGAATCGTCACAATTTCTCAACTCAAAAATATTCGACTTTGATTTTGAACTCAAATTGCTATTTTCTGACTTTTCGCAATTTTCCGACGGATTTTTCGTGCATGGATACGGTACCACACTACTCACTCTGAAATAAATAAAAAATAAAAAATAACATTAATACCCTTCGTAATTTCACTTAATCATTCAATAATTAGTAAGCAATATAAGAATATGAATTGGTACCTTTCTTTTCGTTTCTCTAAGAATCGAGCTAAAGATGCCTTTCTTGCTTGTGGCACAGCTGTAATTAAAACAAATAAATCAACAATTAATATATTTTATTTTTGAAAAATCTTTATTATGCAAGAAATTACAACAAAAATACCTCTAGGCATGATAGCATTGGCAGTTGTAGCACCTAAACCAGTAGGTAGACTCGGTCCGCCATCTAGACTCTGTGAACCAACACCTGATCTATTACTCAAAGAAGGATCAGTCTGACACGTGGGCCCAACTTGTCCCAACGGACTCAAACTCTTTTGCAAATTAGACGGCTCTGTGTTGTTAGAACTCGATCCGCTTCTAGATAGACTCCCATTGTTGTTATTGTTATTATTTTGGGAAATTATTGAAACTGGACTTGACACTTTTGGAATAGTAGTGTTAATTTGAATTTGTGTTTGAATAGCATTTGGGTTTTTTGAAGGTTCGGTTTCCATCGGTTTTGAGGTTTCAACGGAGGGGATTTGAGGAACTGGAGGTGGGGCCATGGCTGAGGCTTTGCTCGCCATTATCAAAATCTCCTTCACCTGTTAAATTGTTAAAAAATGGTTATTTAATATATTAATTTTTATTAAGGATTCATATTAGGATTATGGAAATAATTAATTAATTAGCGTACTTTGTCCACTGGGATGTTATCGAATGAGCAAACGGAACCCGCGTAAAATATCGTTAATTGTGCAGAAGGTGCCGGCTTTTGCACATCCCTTTTATAAAATATCAAAAAATATACATTAATTAATTTTTAATATTAAAAAACTAAAAAAAATAGCTGTATTTTTTTTTAATTAATTACCTGGGTGGGAGAAGTCCGGCGGTGGAACCGACCAAGTGATTATTCAAATTGACCACTCCATTATACGAATTCTGTTTCAGCGGCGTAACCGTAATATTTTGAGGGTTCGGCCCGTTATTGACTTTCATAAATGGGTTATTTTGCATAAACGGACCTGAAGGAAAACCCCTCGATCCATTCACATTATGAGCATATGAATCCGGGTTTCGGGTCTGAAATCCGCGAACCGCATACTGTTAAAAAATAAAAAATAATAAAATTGTTAGATTGTTTTGTTTTGGTTAAATGAAATGAACTGAATATTTACCTGTTGGGATAAAAGAGGAGTGGGAATTGGATTCTCGGATTTGGGAAACCCGGAAATGGAAAACTGGTCGGATTTGTTGTTTCTGAGAGTCTTGATTGACATGAAAGGAGGTAACGGAGCGGGTTTGTTTGGAAATGGCCATTGCATGCCCGACCCGTTTGTGTAACCCACTGAAAATAGTTCAAAAATAGAATATTAGCTAGTTTTCATTCAATATTGTGAAGTTTTAGAAAGAGCTGACTTAAAGCCTGAAATTACAATAAAAAATATAAATATTAGTCAACAACCTATCTGCTGAATATAGAAAATTTCTTTTCACATTTCATTTTAATATATATATATATATATATATATATATACATATACATATTTTTTTTAGTTCAGGTTAGTCATGAAATAGAAAGCTTGAGAAATACAGTTCAACTAACCAAGAAATTGCTTGGAACAATAAACGTATGGTACAATAATTAAAGGCAAACAGTTCGAACAACCATATTTGGTACAATGTTTTCACTTTTAGATTTATTATTATTTATGACAAATCAAGTTAAACCAAACCACCAAACACCCACGTTTTCAACCAAATCATAAATCAAAAGTTACATCCAGTACAGAAATAATCAGATTGGCTGACACAGATGTTTCAACACGAAAAAACTCCAAAAAGAAGAACAAATATTACCAAAAAAAAAAGTGAGCACAAAACTCTCAAAGATTAAAAAGGGAACAATAAAAAGTCATACAGATCGTCAGTCTATCACAAAACAAAATTGAAGGAGCAAAATCAACAAATAATTCAAATAAAATTGATGAATCAAATCAAGTACCTGAATCAAGGCGATTGCTTCTGCCATCGTCCTTGGCCAAAGAACCCGATTCTTTCCCAATTACTCCCAGAAAATCTCTCTCCATCTTAAAAAACTGTTAATACTCCTCCCCTTAATCACTCAATTATCTCCACTCAGGCGCAAAACTCTTCCACAAATATTCTCCTCTTCCCTTTTCTCTCTCTTTCTCTCTTTCTCTTTCTGCTCAGCTCGCCACAATTGAAAGGCGAAACAACCTCAATTTATTTTCTTTCTTTTCTCGCTTATTCTTTTCTATCTATCTCCACGCTTTAAATATTCCTTGTTCGCTTTATAATTAATTTCTTGTGGTTTACTTTTCTAATCCTCAGAAAGAAAGAAAGAAAGAAAGAAAGGAGGCGCACCAAAAGAGACCGCCTCCCAATCGGTGGTTATTATAGCTCTTCACGTGGGCCCCACACCAGCGCTAGATCTTAGCTATTCTGATACATGACCCTACTCCCTTCCCATCCCCCTGCACCCGGTCCACACCGTAGTTAATAGACAACCCACGAGATTCTGTTTGTCTCCCGCTTTGGAAACTAGCGGTTTATTCTGTCAGATAGGAAAGACCAGGTTTATTCTCTGGGCTGTTGAGCACCTGCCAATTAACCGGCTGGACCGGTCGTCGACCACGTGGGAAGAAGAAAGAGATTCCTCTAGACAAAATACTCTCTTCTCCATTTCTTACAATAAAAACTGGACACACATTATTATTACCTCAAAATATTCACTTACGAAATAAATAAACATAAAATTTTAAACAATTTAATACTACTCTATGAAATCCTTCGATTCAAAAATCATTCTGAATTTACTATATTTACATTTTATTCAAATGGAGACATACTGCTTTATAGACTGGAGAGAAAGAGAGTATTATCTATGACAAAAGGGACCCACAATAACAGAGGTCCCCGCGTGCTGAACAATCGACACGTGGTCCCAATGGCAGCGCGCGCGTTTTGCATCAACGGCCGAGGAATTATTCAGGGCCCGCCAGAATCAATCCTGGCCGTCGGATTAGAAGCACGAGACTCCGTGCAGATTCACGTGTTAGGCTTGGAATTGGATCTGGCTTCATTAATGAATTGGTTAAGTTAATAAAGTGGTTGATTGATGATGATTAATTAATTCTGGTGGTTAATTAAATTAGTTGGTCACGAGGGGGGTTAAGTTAACGTGGGGTTGCGTGTGATTAGTATTTACTTATTGACCATCCCCACCAAATACGCACGCTGCTATATATACATTTGTTTGTAAGCTCTTTCTCTTTCTCTTTCTCTCTCTTGATCATTTTCTTTTTTTTCTACATGTTCTCTCTTTGTTTGTTGGACTTGATCTTTTGGGGTTGATGTAGTGTTTCAGGATGTGACCATTTGTGAGGTTTGTTTGATGATGGAATGGAAGTAATGATTGGTTTGGAGGACTATATTTAGTGATTAGTTTTTGATAAGCAGTTGGTGTATTGACGTTTTTTTCAACTTGTAAATGTTGTTGGTATGTCGAAATCTTATTGATGGATAAGATTAACTAAGGATGAATCCGATTAAAAAATTTGTTGTATTAAAAATATAAGATTTATTTTTTCATGCATAATTATCGCGATATCAATAGTTTTTATTATTGCTTAACGTAAAAGGGTTGAATGTGTTTCCATTGTTTTATCCATAGTATTAATTGAATTTATCAGAGTGAGAACTTCAAGATATGTCGGGAAGGTTTCCGTTGTTTGATTGATCGTAGAAATAAAAGCTGAAATATAAAATTTATTTTGAATATCATCAAATTTTGTTATAGTGATAATAAATTTTCTTGATTTTCAAGCTGTAATATAAGACTAATTTTTCTTACATGGTATCCACAATAACAAGATTTATTATATTGACAATCTAGTAAGCCTCGAAGTACAAGATGAAATATGCTATATATATATATATATATATATATATATATATATATATATATATATATATATATATATATATATATATATATATATATATATATATCAATAGACTGGTGTTATGATCAATAACCAATTGATGATCCTTGACGTAAAGCTAGAATGTAAAATATATTCTTTATATACAAATCATCATAATAATATTATAATATTAGCGTCGCGACGGTATATATCACATGCACTGAAGTCACTTGATATTTTAACTAATCTGAATTTAAAATATAATATTTTTTACACATTACACATTATATAAGACAAAATACACATTATTACACAAAGTAAAGGTTTTTTTAGTGTGAAACGTGTGGACAATAAGTTTCGACATACTTTCACATTTGTATAAAGTTGGTACAAGCTCAATTGCACAAGATCCAGATCACGATTCATATATTAATTATAAAGTAGGTATATGTTCAATGCAAATTTAAAAAATAAATCCATATATTTAATTAAGAGATGTTGCTTAGCAAAAACCATGGCAACCATATTTTATATGTCACGGGGTTTTAACCTACTATAGTATGATATTTTATTTGGAAATATCATGGGACCCGAGATAGCATTTTTCTTTTTTTAATGTTTTTTGCATTTTCGAAAAATTGAAAGTGAATTTCTACCAAACGAGTATTTCTGCTTCTATTTAGATGGGGACCTGTATAGTTCATGTGAATCATGTTAAGTCATGGGTGCTAATAATAATAATAATAATAATAATAATAATAACTTAAAGGTATATAAGTTAGTTGATTTAATAATATATCCTGAAATGGATCTGCCCAAACGGGTCAAAACATCATAAAAACCCGCGCCAATAATTTCCAACCAATGGTGGGTCATGAACTCATGATTAACATTAAATCTCAAGTTATCACACTTGTTATATAATCAAACAATTTATTATTGATCCATTCATATTATTTGCTATCTATTCAAATGTCAAAGGACTAATCAGAATTAGTTGGATTTAATATATGTGTTTGTTTTTAGTTTAAGATTCATTCAACTGATGAAATTATATAACATGATTTGATATTGATATATTTATTCCAGATAATATGTATGAGTTCACCAAAAAAAATAGCTTCGGATAAAATTATTCCACATGATATGTTGATTGTTGTTACTAAATTAATTGTAAAATAGATCCCGATCCGTTAGCTTATTGGGTCATTTGGATCAGGTTATGAGATAAATGTGGTCCATTAACAACCTTAGAAAAATAATAAATAGATCTGTGGTTGTTAGACTAGCTAATTGTTTCTATTATTGTTTTTAATTTCATGTGCTTTTCGTGATATAAAAAGAAGTACAAAAGACTTGTTTATCATTTAATCTTATTTTAGGGTTAAAAAAACAGGTTGCATGTTCGATCCTCTCCATTATTAAAACACAAGAGACTTCATGTAAATTTCGTTGAAGTTATATCTATTAATAAAATTCTTCACTATAATTAATTACTATGTTCTATTTTATTTATTATTATTATTATTTCCGGGACAAAGAGGGTCTAGGAAATTCATACTCATCTCCAGTTCAAATACACTGGAGAGGAGAGAGGGGAAATATGGGGAAGTAGGTGCACATCTCAAGATTTTTAATAAACAAAAATACATACAAAACAATGTATATATACAATTTATTAGTATATAAAATGCAAGGTACCCATTTCTCAATTCCACCTCACCACGTTGTCAGATTTTGAATCCATAAAATTATTTTAAAAAAAGGCATTAAGATTAGTTTAAGATTTTGGTACCAGGAACAATGCACCACTAACCATTAGATTTAAAATTTTAACGGAGCTTGAAAGGAGTGGTACTCACACATGCTCATCATAATTTAATATTTACATTTTTTTTTTTAAGATTATTAGAATTTTTTAATTTGGTGCCTTCCATGTTTGATGTCTCCCATTAAAGTAGGGATTTGATGTCAAACGTAATTCTTTAATTATTTTCTTTAAAAAAAAAACTTTATCTTTTTGGCATCTTTTATTTGCTTTAGAAAATAAGGGGGTGAAGAAATAATATGATTAGTATATAATAATATGTTTATTATGTATGGCATCTCAAAAAGTGAGAGTAAACATTTCAAGAAACATATCTTGGTTTGAATTACTACTTTCTTGTTTGTTACCCAAACAAGTATATTGACCATAGTTTATTACAGAAAATAAATGTTGATTAAAAAAGTAAGCATGTCAAAAATATTTTGATATCTTATCTTATAACGAGGATTGATATTAAATTATCACTTTAAATAGTCCAACAAGACACAAAAGACTTAATTTAATATAAATATTTTCCAACGAGGTACTTAATTATTTTATTAATACCCTCCATGTGCAAATATTTTTATAGTCCACTTTTTTAGAAAGTACACATCTTTTCTAAAAAAATTGCAATTACAATATACTATTTATTTAGCGTATATTCCTATTTGGACCACCAACCATACTAGGACTAATTACAAGTGGGAGTATAATTTCATTTTGTATATATTTATTTGAATTCTATGTTTTTTTTTATTAATGATAACAAGTTCCATTAAGACCCATGGACTAAGTGACAAGTTCATGTAAAGAAACAATATAAATCATTTACAATTATATGTGTTCTAGAAAGTTTGTTCAATTAAACAAAATGATAAAAAATATTGAGTCTATAAAATAAAAATCTTTAGGAACTCCTTAACTTTACTGGATTATTTAAAAAATCTTGTCAGCTTATAGATTTCCTACAGAAATCTTTCCTGAGTATTTTATTTTTTTTTCCACCACAACCACAAGTGAAGATCAAATTTACCAAAGATTGGCCAAATTCTTTTCTTCAAGCTAATGCCCCTGGTTTTCTTTATTCAATTTTAATAAAATTGTATGATACTTTTTAACATAATATCACATGAATATTGAAAATAATAACAGACACATATTTAATAGAATAGAAAACACAAATTTTTATTATAATATCACATGATGTATTAATTATATATTTTTACTGATTATTATGTTAATTGTGTTAAAAAAACAGGAAGGGTACATTGCTAATGTTAGTTTGTCACCACATGTCCCATGTGACATGCCTTTTTAGGGCAAACATTCTCTCTCTCCTCTCTCTCTCTCTACAGTTTCTATCTAATTGCACCCCCAACTATCCCCCATTTCCTCCCCCAAAATACTAGTATTTTATCTGATTTTTAGTACTTATTGCTGATAGCCTGATATGATTATAAATATAGTTCTATAAGACGGAATATTAAATACAGTACTTGTAGAATATCTCATTAAGTTTGAAATTTCTAATATTTGCTAATATATTATTCTTTTGATAAATGGATCCAGTCATGTCTGAAGTCCAGTAGTTAATTAAAGTATTTTTGTTGTAGTTGCAATCTCGTTGGTTAAGTAATAAATGTTTCTCAAAATAGTGATTTATAATTAAAGTATTTTTTTTTTTAGATTTCATCTATAAATAAAGTATTATTGTTGTAGTTGCAATCTTGTTGTAGTTACAATCGCGCACACAGATAAATATTGTTAACATAATATCGACACGTATCTTATTTATGAATATATTTTATTATATTTTGAAGTCAAATAATTTTCCATTAGATATGTGAAATGGCAGTCTCCTTATAATAATTTCAGATATAACAGCTATGACCGTCACGATACCAATCTTAAGGCATAAATTTTGTAAGAGAAATTTTTAAACTAATTTTAAAATGAGCTCGCATTATTCAACCTATAATCAATTAATCATACAAAAGAATTGTCAAACTTTTAATATTTTAAAGCAAGTCAAATTTGAGCAATATATTTTTTTTCCAATGCAAACCCCAAGGAAGTAAAAAAAATTATATTGAAATATTCATGCGATTTATATAATAGAAGTCAAGATCTCAACTAGAGTATTAAAATTAATTAATTGAAGTTGGCAAAACTATGATCTGTCCTTTTTTTTAATCAACAAAGAAAATAAAAAAGGGAACTTTCATTTTTTTTCATTTTTACCATTGTAAATTTAAAATTTATATTTTCCCTAGAAAAAAATAAAGTAACGGCCTGTTCTCTAGACCAGTTTTGGGTCATGGAAGTGGTAGGAAGTCATAGATTTGTGAGCTCTTTATTTACTCTAATTCTCTCTTGTATTTATCTTTTCTTTTTTAGAGAGAACTACAATCGATCGTTTAATATTTTGTTGTCATTTAGATGGGCTCATATGCATTCACCTAAATTTTTAAATCAATCCTGTTATACACAGGATTCGAAATACTCATCTATAAATAGATGAGGTTGATACCATGACCACTATCGCCTACTCTGATTTGTGTCTCCAATCCCCGTATCAAATCTCCTATTTGATTTATAGTAGCTTGTCTCCAATCTCTCTCGCCTCTAATCTCCATATCAAATATCCTCTAATCAGAGCTCTTTATTTCCAATATACATCCTTGAATCTCTGTCCACATAACAATCGTTTTTTTCTTTTATTTATATAATTTTTTCTTGTTGGATCTTTGATATTCGTTGGTTTAAGCTGAGATAGGTATGAAAGATTGTTGAGAAAAATTAGAGGGCTGTTGTTCATGGAGGATGATTTAATTTAGTATTGATTTTTCTGTTCATAAATTGATTAATTGTGCTAATTAAAAAAATGAATTAATTAATTTAGATCAATTTATTGGTTGTACATAATTAAAGATTGAGCATAACTAGAGTAATTAAAGGACTGAGCCTAATTAAAATAATGAGCACCATTGATAAATTTGCTTATGTTATTTTATATTCTTGTTATATTTTTAGCAAGTGTATCTACAACAACGAATAGATAGACCTAAAATTGATATAATTTTTTTTTATTATCTAAGTGTATGTATAACACCAAATAGACAAAATTAAAATAAAGACTGATAGAACCAATTAAAATAAGGAATTTATTCAAACGGCTTCTAAAATTAAAATAAGAAAATACATACATTGAATCAAGAGCATTATAATTAATACGATCTTCATAATTAATCATTATCTAACAACTAATCAATTGAAGCATTATAATTAATACGATCTTCATAATTAATCATTATCTACCAACTAATGAATTGAAGTATATCAATATTATAATCATAACTTCCTGTAAACACTTTTTCTTCATACTTTCATTTTCATAGTTTTACTCAGCTTCCTGCACTCATAGTTTTCTTGTGGATGAGACACGTGAAACAAATAGGGGGAACATGTTGCCAAGTGGAATTAAATGCACCTCATGTAATGCAATTATTTCCCACACTCAATGATTATAATTATATTTAAGCTAACATTAAACTCTTGATTAAATTATTTCATTAGAAAAAGAGAGGTCAAAATTAAGGTTGCTGTCAGAGTGTCAGGTCACGATCTATATTTATACTTAATTAATTCAATTAAAACAAATCTTGATTCTCTTTTCCCTGAAAACGACACGACCCCTCAATCAAACCTTCAAACCAAAACCGCGTGCTTTCATTTTGTTTAGAGGGAAATTTTTCTAATTATTTTGGAGTTTCTGAAATGAAATTGAGTATCTATCATGTGAGCAATAATTTCAATTTGGAAAATATATAAATGCAACGGATGTTTATTTTTTTATTTTCCATTGGTAATCTATTTCTCACACTATACTTGACAAAATAAAAAAAAAATGTCAATGAAATTTCAATCAACAACTTTTTAGTGTAATTAATTTACTTAACCAACTAGCTTAAAATCATTGTACTCTTTATTTATTATTGTTCTATTTATTTAAAAGTTACATGTTAACTATTAATATCGTTGTATAGTGAAAAGGGAACTTTTTTAGCCTGTATAGTGAATATGGTACTCTTTTTTTTTCCGAAGACCGCAAGCAAATTACTTGTTGCAGCTTTATTAAATAAAGTAGGGTAAATCTCATTCTAGGTTACTCAATTTTCAAAAATAATCAAATAAGTCACTCAACTTTCAATTGTCTCGTAGAGGTCACTAAATTTTCAAAAATTATCAAATGGGCCACCCAACTTTTAATTGTCACCAATATGTCACTCAACTTTTAAAAAATAACCAAATAAGTCACCCGGTTAATTGAAATTTGAATGACCTATTTGATTATTTTTGAAAGTTAAGTGACATATAGGAGACAATTGAAAGTTGAGTGACCTATTTAATAATTTTTGAAAGTTGAGTGACATATACGGGACAATTGAAAATTGAATGACTTATTTGGTTATTTTCGAAAGTTAAGTGACTTGTCGTGAATTTTACCCAATAAAGTAAAAACCATTACAACCATTAGAGAAAAAAAAAATAGAAAAAAATAAAATAAAAACCAAATCTAGGGTTTCCGCTTGTTCTACGTAGCCAATCCGAGGATAATGATGTCAACTTATTCATTGCCGCACAAAACTCAGAGAGAAGGCCACTGACAGAGAGATTGCGAAAGAGAGATCACCAAAGAAGACCTCCTTCAGAGAGAACCACCAAAATAGACCTCGTCCATAGAGAGATAAACAAGAGAGGACAGAAGCGCCGCACCTGTGCCATCGCACAATCTCAGGTGAGATTCCATGAGAGAATAGCGAGGAAATCGACAAGGCTACCGGTATGGCATGTCGCAAGAGAGGAGGCACCACAAAGAAGCCACCACGGCTGGAGCAACTTTAGGGTTTTCTGACCTATCAGAGGACTCCATCACAAGAGAAGAAGACTACCGTGATTTTCGAACCATAAAGAGATGTGACTGCATCAAGGACGGGACCATAGTCTAGGTTAGGGCTTCGGCGATTTTACTTTATTTAATGAAAATACAGCAAGTAATTTGCTTGCAGTCCTAAAAAAAAGTATTCATTATACAACAATATTAATAATTAACATGTAACTTTTAAATAAATAGTACAATAATAAATACAGAGTACAATGATTTTAAGCCGGTTGGTTAAGTAAATTAATTACACTAAAAAGTTGTTGATTCAAATTTTATTGACGTTTTTCTTTATTTTGTCAAGCGTAGTGTGAGAAATAGATTACCAATGGAAAACGGTACTTTAAACGTTCATTTTTTCATAATTCATACTTACATCAATGTGAAAACAATTATATCCTAAACTTTACTTAGAGCAACGTGATTCACAATTTCACATACCAATCATAGAGTCCGTTTTTCTACCATAGATTTCCCTTTTATATACTTTAACCAACATCATAATAATTCGATCTCATGCGCTAAATATACTTATCAACACTACTTACCTAATTGTCACATGTGCATACACCTACCTATACATGAGGACTAACTGATAATGACTAGCCAGATTAATTCTCGGAATAAAATGCCATAATATCCAGATGTAGCATCTTCTTCATTAAGTGAGAGATTAGGCCCAAAAGAGAGAATTAGCACGAGAAAAAGTAAACTTCAAACTATATAATTCACATTCTTACTAATATATAAAACTTATGATTTAGGATTTCATTGACACGATAATTTTTTAATTGCTATGTGTACCCAAGTTTAACCCATATATAATCTCATTTGATATAAGTCTTCAATTTGAACTCAATAATTAATTTCATTTTTTAATGTTTGATATTATGATGTTCTATTGGTAATAAAATAATAATATAGTATATTATGATATTGGATAAATTATAATAGCTATGAGCCTCACTCTAAAAAAATCTTTTTCATAAACTCATTAAATATTTTATCATATGTGTTTTCTTGATATTAGTCCCAATTTGAACTCAATAATTATTTCTATATTTTTATTTTTTTAATATTTGAGATTATGATGTTTTATTAGTAATAAATTAATAATATAATGTACTATGATATTGGATGAATTATAATAAAATAATATGGACCCCATTCTAAAAAAGAATCTTTTTCATAAACTTCTTAAATATTTTCATTATATGCTTTCATTTTAGTCCCTATAGAATGAAAAAATTTAAATCATTTCATTATTTAAAAATTAACTTATATATTTTCATATAAATAAAATTTGAGACCTCACTTGATCTAATTTTGATACTGTTTTCGAACTTTTTGAAGCGCCCCTTATTTTTCTCAATATTTTTAAAACTCACTTAATCTTTTGTATTTAATCTCTAGAAATTATATGCTTTTTCACAATAGAAAATAAAGTTAGTTTTCTATCTGTGGTTTATTTTAGTAAAACACTATTTAATTTTACAGAATATTATTTTATTTTATAGAATAATATTTTTTTAATATATGTTAATTCATATATATTTTATGATTTCATTTATTATACTATAGTATATACAAATATTTTACTTTTCCAGTCATGACACGTGTCCACATCAATGATTTTTTCTTCCAAAATTTTGAGCATCAAGAGAGCTTCATTCCATCAAAGCCCAGCTTATAAACGATACATATTTGTCTAGTTAGTTATAGTATCATGCAAAAAAATCTCATATAAAGAGCTTCCACTTAATTTATCTCTGCGGAACTGATGAGAGAGGGAAAAAACCAAAAATGAGGACTGCATATTAAATTTATTTTCAATATTTTCTATGGCGTGTATATATATATATATATATAAACGTGAAGCAAGTTATTTTTGTAGAGTATTTTGACCCGTTTTACAACAATGACCCAAAATGCATATAAATATTTCATTTCATCAAGAATTCACCAATTTCTTAATCATTGTTTTCATCCTATATATATATATATATATATATATATATATATATATATATATATATATATATATATAAATGTGAAGCAAGTTATTTTTGTAGAGTATTTTGACACGTTTTACAACAATGACCCAAAATGCATATAAATATTTCATTTCATCAAGAATTCACCAATTTCTTAGTCATTGTTTTCATTCTATAAATTAAGAAAATATGAAAAATAGCAATTTGGTCTGAAAATGATTTTATATATAGTGACTCACTACAGATCAATAAATAATTTACGTGGTATTATTTTTGTAGATCTATATGAGAAAATAACAAGCACTCAGCAACTTGCTATATATTAAGTACATAAATAAATTCAATAGAAAAAATAGGCAATTTAAGTTATTATGATTTTTTGTTTATTTAATTAATTTTCTATTAGTATTTCATCTAATTTATTATATTTTTTATTTTTTATTTTCTTCTATAATAATTTCAACAAACTTTTACAAATTGATATTTCATAAATTTATAAAATCGCATTTGTTAGAAGATACATTTACATAGTAAATACATTTAATACCATTATATTTAAACACAAAATTATATAAATGCATTCCGAAGCGCCCGTAGTTTGGATTAAGTAACAATCAATTACTGTTGGCAGATACAAAGCGTAGGGCAACCGACACAATCATTAATAAGTTGATACCTAATTACCAGCTTCTTTTATTAACATGATACATTGAGAGAAGTTCTAAGGTTTGTAATTATGAAGGGAAATTGGCGTATTTAGTATTAAAAAGAGAAATAAAAACTGAAAAAGAGAGGGGAAAGTGACTGGAGAGCAGATCGTCAAAATACGACACGTGACATGTGACCAATCTTTCTTTATACATCAGCCAACAGTATTTCAGTATGGTACACTTCCTATAATAGAAATATTTATGTACTTCAATCATTATGTTATACTATTTCATTTTGTATGGTTCAGAGAGACAGGCTGGTATACCCATGCATGTACTTCAGAATTTGACATGTGTCAAGATAATGATAAGAATACTTTCTCGGCGAAGAGTCCGTTTATAAACGCATTTAATGGCATCGACTTTCATATATGGGATTTAAGGAAATGATAAGGGCAGCAATCCATTTCATGCAAACAAGAATTTTTTTAACAAAAGAATTTTTTTATTTTTATTTTACATGCCAAATAATTATGTGTTGAAAAAGACAAGAATATATCACTATTTATTGTTGATTATTATCTTTCTAATATAATTATCATCAAAATCTTCAAATTTATTGATATTTACAGAAGACAACTAATTTTTTTTATTGGATCAAAATATAATTTTGTAAAATATTTCATTACTATTTTAATATTATTTTTCTTGTTTATGAAATCTTTAAATACCTTAATATTACTATGCTTGTTAAAATAAAGATTGATAAAAAAATATACTCGTTAAATATTTACAAGCATATACAAAAATAAAATAAAATCATTATTATGCAATTTCATGAATTTGTAGTTTCCCCGTAAACAACTAAATGAAAAATAAGTAAAAAGCAAAATGACTAATTAATATTTTTTATTCATTAAAAATTCTTAGTAAAGATTAACTAAATTAAAATTCAAAAACACAAAAAACATATTAAGTGTCCAAATGCTATATGACTGAAAAAATAAATACTAAATAGTTAAAAGAGATGATATAATTTTGAAAAAAAAATATATTTCTTCTACCAAAATAAAATTATATATAATGATCGAAGAAAATTAGGATTCCAATTCAGATGAAATGAGCAAGAATGATGCTATCAATAAACTAGAGAGATTTTCATTGTATTAGTGCATTTATTATTTTAGATATTTATTCTCTTTTCTACTTATTTGATTTGATATACATAACAAGGATAAAAGTATTATTCCTCAAAAAAAAAATTCTTATTCCTATTAAATTATTTCCTGCCCTCATCATCACCCGGGATTTATTATGTTCTCATTGAAAATTTGAAACTGATAAAGCCTATATTTTTAAGGGATAATTTCATATATACCACTACAAACACTCGAAATATCATATTTGTCATTATAAAACTTAAATATCATATTTGTCATCATAAAAACTTAAAAATATCATATATGCCATTACGAAATTAAATTTGCCATTAAATTATCATTATATATTAAGTTTTTGTAATGATAAATTTGATATTTAAGATTTTGTAATGGCAAATATGATATTTAAGTTTTTATAATGGCAAATATAATATTTTGAGTTTTTGTAATGGCATATATGAAATTATCTCTATTTTTAATTTTGAGAACTTTTGTTTTTATTGGCTTGTTGCGTATGTTCATTGTTAGTGGTGTTTTTTGTTTGATGAGAGTTTTTTTCATTTTGTAAAAATAGTTCATTTCAAATAGCCCAATTTAATTTCGCCAACACAAATGATATAATTAGTAAGAAATAGCTATTTATCTAAATCATTAGGCATTATTTTTTGAGAAACAGAGAAAAATAGAAAAGGTAAAAGTGCTAATAGTAATGAATGATGTAACTCACTTGCGCCTATTTTGGTAGCAAAAAGAAAAATAACAGAAAAAATACTATTTAAAATGACATAAATAGACCGCTAATGTGATTGCTGCAAACCAACTAATTTCTTTTTCTTCTGTTTTTCTGTTACACATTTATCTTTAATTATCTGATTTTAACTAACAAATTTTAATAGAAAAACATCATGTTGGTTGGCATAAAAACTGCTTTTACATACTGAAAAAAAAATAACATTTTTGTAAGTAAAAAAGCAGAATCATATCTAACAAAAGAACTTGTGGTTGCCTCCGGTTTGCATCTTGGACCTCTTTGGACACAAGGTATGTAACAGAGGGCGTCAATGGATTGCTTCTCTCTCACGCATACTTTTGGTGGATCCTTATGATGGCATGAGGCCGTCGCTTGAGCTCCTCATTTTTTTGTGAAGTTCTTAAGGAATGTTTTGTCGGACTTGTTGTTAGGATTTTAGGTGGTGTCTAGGGTTTAGGGTGTATGTGCGTGCTTGTATGTCTAGGATTCAGGGTTTGTGCGCTTGTGTGTGCTTGTGTGCGCACATAAGTTTCGTTTAGCTTGTGTGCGCTTTCTTCTGAAGCATTGTAACTCTTTTTTATTTGTTTTAATAAAATTGTTGGAAAGCTTTTCGCCTTCTAATCTTCAAAAAAAAAAAAAAAAAAAACTTGCAATGTAGTCTAGAGAACATGTCGGTAACAAAGACAAGTTGGAGAATTGGCGTGTGAAATAAAGGGTTTGGAGCAACAAGAATCTTTTGAAAATTAGAAAACGTGTAAAGTCTCAATCAAAGGAAATTTCATATTTGGTTCTTCATTGAAACAGTGCATGTGCCCTAAAACCTTGCATGAGATGCCATGGGTCCCTTCATATCCTATCCGAAAATAACTATACGACTACAAAGAAAACCTTGCTTCAATCTTCTCTATATGATATAACATATTTATTTGTTATGCAAATATAATATTAATTTGTTTGGATAAAAGGAAATTAAGATTTTAATTTAATGGATATTTCAGCAGAGGTAAACCTCACAAAGATCACTTTCGCATAATATAAAATCCGTGAAATGGAAATCCTCAAATTATCTTGTAGTCGAAATGAAAAATATCTATTGTACGAACAGCAACTAAAGATAATACAAAATTATCCCGAAATTTGATTGGTTGAAAAGAAAAGATTTGCAAAATTTTGGATCATAATAATGGGGTCAGCAAGAGCACAATCTTTTATTTTTATATTTCTTATTTTTGGCTAAAATGTGTCTAATTGCGTGAACCACGTTTGGTTGAAAGCTACAAATTGAATAGCCATGTGACGGGTTGCCACTATCAACTTTGAAAATTTAAGATATTTTATTTTATTTATAATTTTATTTCATTCTATTTGGAAGCAAGTTTGTAAAAAAAGCTAGAAAGCTATTGCTTTGCATGTGGGGAAACTTAATTTTATTCAGTTCGAAACATTTCACTTTGATTGAACGGTGAGAATTAAAAGTGAGTCTCAGTTTAAATGTTTGTTAATAAAAAATTTGATGCAGTGAACGGAATTCTCAGACCCACTAACTGATATAGTTGAATAATTTAATTGGGTAAAAGATCAGATAGAAAACTATCTTGTTTTAAAATAAAATTTATTCATTAATAGGAAATTTTTATTTTATTTGGGCCTAAAATTACTTATTTGGGTTGTATGAGTGCTTTTATACCGCATTTATATTTAATATAATTTTGTACTCTAATTTATCTCAAAGCCTGTCAATTAGAGCCCAAAGTTTATTAAAATCAAGTATATACGTTACTACGTAACTTCTTTACTAGTCATTAATATTTACCGAAAGAGCTGGGCCGCCAGTTAATATATTTATATGGACTAAGATATTGAGGCACGATAACCTAATAAATCAAATTTATTTACACAAATTACAAAATTATGGGCCTTCAGTTAAAAAAAATACTAAAAACTAGTGGATCGGCCTCAAAATATAATTAAGTGATGGAATCATTATTTTCTGTTTTTTTAAACGAAAAACAATTATATTATTTACTTTATATTTTACAAAAGAATTTTCATTTATTAACGACAATAATTTATGGTGGTTTTTCGAAACATAAAAAAAGATCTATATTTGCGAATCTAGTCAATATATACCACTATAAATATACTGAAACATGTCAAAAGACAGCACAAAAAAATTAAAAGAAAAAGAAAACAGAAAAAAGAAAAAAGAAATCAATTCTATATGGTCAATTTATACAAACAATAACAAATAAACGCCCAAATTAACATAACAAATAATTAACAACCCAAAAAAAACTACCACAATACTAATTAAATAATACCCAAATTTCACCGACACATTTTGCCCTTTTTCTCATTAAATCAAAGGCTCGCTTTTCTCAAGAAATTCATCTTTCAAACCAGTAAAAAGCACAGATTCATTCTCAATCGGCTTGAACTTGAGCAGAGCTGACGGTACCAACTCCTCATCTTCCAAACTCTTCGTACCGACAAAACTCGGTACCACTTTCAATTTCGGTACGGCCGGCCGTAACAGCTCGAATTCCAAACTTGGTTCCTTCAATGCCCCACTCACAAACTATTCAAAAAATAAAATAAAATAATTAATAAGATACAGCTAAGTAATATAAAGGGAATTTTTACAAAAATACCCTGTACTTTTTCATATTTATAGAAACCCCCCAAACTCATTTTGAAATAATAAATAAATAGTAGACAAATAATAAACTGTTTATTTTGGGTATACACAAAATGTGTTTATTTAAGAATTACAAAAAATTAGAAAGAAGCACCCATTTAATATAAAGGGAAATTTTCCCAAAATAACACCCAGTATTTTTTCATACTTATAGAAAACCACCTATCTTTTTAAGATTTAAAAATCAATACCTTTTTAGCTATCATTTTTAAAAACCCGAACTCATTTGGAAATAGCATATAAATAATAGATAAACAGTAGACAAATAATTAAATAATTATTTCGAGTATACGCAAAATCTGTTTATATATTATTTATTCAAAAGTTATCGGATCTTTCATAAATTTAAATACAGGTCTCCTTTCAAAAAATTCCCATTAATAAACAACAAATACAAAAAAAAAAAAAGCTATTTTTTAAAAACTCGCCTCGTAAAGCGCGCTGGTGGGCTCAGAAGGCAGAAAAACGCCTTGCAAAACAACTCCGTCAGGAAACTGGATCCGTACCAGACATTTCGCGTACCGCTTCTTCATCGCGAGAGCCTGCTTTTCGCGGTATGATTTGGGGATCAGTAGCTGAGAGTCGGCTAATTTTTTTCGCCGATTTTCAGCCTCTCTTTTTATTTCCAGAGCGGACCGATTGAAGAAGGAATCAGGTAAGTCTATTTTTGAGGCGGTTCGTTCTGACGTGCAGAAATATACTTTCAACTGGTTCAATTAGCGAAGAAATATGTGTTGATGGAGTAATTTTTAAGAGAAATTTGCAAAAAAAAAGACCCTGTTTTATGCTAAAATTGCAAAAAAAGCCCTGTAATTGCTGAAATGGCAAGAAAATAAATCCTAAATTTATGAAATATCTTTCAAATAATTAGAGTACGAAAATAACTATGTTAAGTTCTAAATAATGATAGGGAGTTTTTTGTAATTTCAGCAAATAATGCAGGGGCGTTTTTGCAATTTCAGCAATAACGTAGGGGCTTTTTTTGCCATTTTGGCATAATTCAGGGCTTTGTAAGTTAAAATATAACTAACCTCTCTATCGATCTTCCTGGTTTCTGTTAAAACAGAGCTCTCTTCGGAGGGATTTTTGACGTTTGACTTTTCTTCGTCTGAATCTTCAGAATTCGCCGACTTTCTGATGTTAAAAGACGGATTTACCCCTCGTTTCCATCTGTCCAGTAAATCCACAACGTTTTTTATTCTTTCAATTCTTTCTTCATTTGGTGCTTCCATTGTAGCCCAAATCTCTCCTTCTTCTTCTCCGATTCTGAACCCCACAAAATCCAGGATTTCAATTCCGCCTTTCGATTCGGAAATCGCTTCCCGGATTTTCGGATTCCCCATTCTGATCCTCCTGAATTTCTCGCTGCTCGGTTCTTTTGCAACATTGCCCAGCAATTTCTTCATAATTTCAACTGAACTCTCAGCCGGTTCGCCTGACAAGAACTCGTTGATCAGAACATTGACGTCTTTTGGGGGTTGTGTCGGTTTAGGGTTTTCGATTAGGCACGAATCGAGATGAGACGACACATCGGATTCAGAAGGGAAAGAGCGAGCACAAATCGGGCACTGAAATGGAGAAATTGAGGTGGAATTTGAAGAAGAAGATGAGATTAACGGGTCGTATGGGCTGAATCGGGTCGGATCCGGATAGGAAGGCTTGGGAATTGGGTTAGAAACAGGTCTGGCATTCGGTCGAGCAGGTTGTGGGCGTGGATTCAGAAGAGTAGAATTAGAAGGAATTGACGAAGAAGAAGAAGAGGAGGAGGAAGAGGAAGAAGTGGAGCCTAAAACTCGACCTTGGCCTCTGAAAGGAGTGGAGTTAGAGAAAGGATTGTTGACCTTCTTCATGAAATCCTTCATCTTGTCTTTCATGTCCCCCATTAGATAGAGCAGTAAGTAAAACGAGAGACGGAGATCTTCTCTTCTTCTTCGATGAATTGTTGAGAAAGAAAGAAAGGGAGGGCTTGGATGTGACTTAGAGCTTAAGTTGTTGTATTAATATATCTGATTAGTTATGTGGGGCCAAATTGTCAGTGAGGGAGATGGGTCGGTTAAGTATGGATTTATGCTCCTTGGTCCTTGGATTGTTGGTTATTTGATTCGGTAGACGACCAATCACACGCTTAGAAACCCGAGATTTGAGATCTTGGATTATATGTTGATATTCAACTCTAGATGGTTAATTCAAGATTTGAAATCTGAAATTTGTTTAATCCAGGATTTGGAATCTTAAATTCGATATAGCTTGATTATTTAAGATCTCAGATTAAGCAAAGCAGCCCAAAATTCAAATCTCGGTTTGGGCCCGAAATTTCATGAAAATTCTTGCGTTTAAGATTCCCAATCCTGAATTTGCAGTGGTGAAATGTTCGATTTACCCAAATTATATTATAATTATAATAATAATTATTATTATATTATATTATAATAATAATAACTACATACAAAGCTCAGTTTGAGCTAGATGAGTGACACATGTATTTTTTTAGTGGACTATCTATTAACTATTTTGTACAATGTTTAGTGTAATGAGTCATTTTACAATTATATTTACTCATTAGTCATTGCAAATGACCCACTATAATTTCAATCACTTTGAATCCGGTTAATGTAATCAAATACAAATTTGCAAAATGGTCCAAACATTCGAAATTGTACCAAAAGGTCCAAAAGTAGTATCCATTTATTTATTTTTTTTGTAAATTGTAAATTAAGAATATAATTTTTAATATATTTTAAATAAATCACTTTCATTTATTGTAATTTTTTCTATAGATTTTGTATACTATTTTAAAATAGGATTGAATAATGATAAATGTTGATTATTTTGAAATATTATTTCTTATTTTCAAATGAATATCGTTTATTAATTTGAAATAAAAGAAAAAAAATATTATTTTGAACTAAAATATATAATACTATAACGCGACATAGTATTGTTATTTTGAAATATTATATAAACCATGAAGGAATACAATAAATAAAAATACTTTATTTTAAATTTAATATGCTTTTTCATTTACAAATAACTAAAAATGTACACTTTAAATGAATACTTTTCTTGATATTATATGGAGATACTTAGCACTGCATGGACCATTTTGAAAATTTACATGTTAACTTTATACAATTCTCACTTCTCAAATCTTATCTACATAGGTGTAAAATATTGGGATATTATGTGGCATATTCTTCATAATTATTTTTTGTAAATTTATTTAGATCATCCTAATAAGAATTTTTGAATCAAAGGGAAAAATATTTGATTTGATTCTACGTTATTATAAAACATAGATAAATATATTTTGTTCTTGAAAAACTAATTTATTTTTTATTTACTTTTATGATTTTATGTCTATTTTTATTATCCTTTATTTATATATTATATTAAATATATTTATTATTTGTTGTTTTTAGTTTAAAAAAATAAAATAAAAAAAGTTTGACGATGCGAATTTTATTTATTATTTTGAGCTGAATAATTTTCAGGTTCAAGAAAAATATATATATATATATATATATATATATGAAAAAAAATAATAATAATATATCATACAATCTTCACATTCCCTAAATCTCTTCCTAACCCAATTATTTTATGTTTCTCTTTTTCTTGACTTTTTTATTATTTTTTCAAATTGAACAAAATCGAATATAAAAAAATTATATATATATATATATATATATATATATATATATATATATATATATATATATATATAAGAGAGAGAGAGAGATGGATATTTTTGTTCAAAGAACTTATTGCTAAAATTTTCTGCAAATTAATAAAATGAATGAGTCTTTGAAATGTTGTTGTGGTGTATTTCAGAATTTTGGCCTAAACAAACATAAATAAAATAAATAAAGCTAGAAAAAAAATGAACCAAATAATTTCTCAGCTTGAAATTATCCGTAACATCTTTAAATGGACATCATAATGAATTCCCAAATACAAATGTATAGGCAATATGTTATTTGCACGAGATTGTATTTTTAATAATACTTAGATTTATAATAATATGATTAATATTTTCTACCATAAAATTTTTATCCAAATATAAATGTTATGAAAATAATACTTTTCATAATAATAATATCTTAAAATTATTTTTTAGAGTAAAGATAATAATTTATTATAATAATTGAATCTTATAAAAAGAAATTGTTAGACATTTTTATGTGATAATAAAATTCTATAATAATATCCTAGATTTATAATAATATGATTAATATTTTCTACCATAAAATTTTTATCCAAATATAAATGTTATGAAAATAATACTTTTCTTAATAATAATATCTTAAAATTATTTTTTAGAGTAAAGATAATAATTTATTATAATAATTGAATCTAATAAAAAGAAATTGTTTTACATTTTTATGTGATAATAAAATTATATTATAATATCCCGAAGGGGAACTAGGGTACTGCTAGTAAAAGACATTTCATTGTTCAAATTCAAATCTCGATTTTTCTCAGTATTAAGATTCTTCGGTACTCAAAACAGAAAAAAAAACAACCCACTTGCATGACAACATCCATTAATGTTCCACATTATTCATGTACAAATTGAGAAACAATCTGCTAATAATCATGAACAACCATACAAAGACGACCAAGTCATACTAATGCTTCACTAAGTAAAGTTTAGATTCTAAGCTAACCTCACAAGCATGCATAATTAAAATCAAGTCTCTTTCAACAACAAAGTCAACACATACACCTAATCCAATCTTAGCAAGTTTACATACATTCTTAGCTTACACACTTAAACACCACATAAATCAAAGGCAAAAAAGAAAGAGAAAATATAAAACCCTAAATCCAAATTAACTCTAAATTCAACCTTCCTTACCTACCCAACACAACCATACATTTCACAAACACTTTACCCTCAAATGAAAACCCCATCAACGAAAAATCCCTCAATCTGAAGTATTATTAGTTTCTTCTACAGCAGCAGGCTTTACTTTGGGCGGTCTTCCTCTCCCTTTCTTCCCACCCGGAGCCGCCACCTTCGCCGGCACACCGGCGTCGGCACCAGCCTCCCCACGTGGCTTCTTCGGCGGCCTGCCACGCGACTTGGGCATGCCACTTGTCGCCTTAGCAACAGCCTCTGCAATTGGGTCCTTCGGCTTCGGCGGCCTGCCACGCGGCTTGGGTGAACCCGGCTCTTTAGCGGGCGCAGCAGGAGCGTCTGGGTCCTTAGCCTTAGGCGGGCGGCCACGTCCGCGTTTGGGTGGTGAACCAGGTCCGGGCACGAAATAGTTGTTCTTCAGGAAAATGAGCTCTCCGCTTTCCTTCATGCGAGCCAAATGGGCTGTGAGTAGAGATGTGTGGGACTCTGGCAGCTCTCCGTATTTCGACTCGATGTACTTCGAAATTGCAGATTTGTTGGAGCCCTCTTTCTCGTTCAACGACTTGAGTGCAGTCAGAATCAACTGTGTCAAAGAAAAAATACCCATGAAAATTCACTAAAAACACGCTAAAAAAATTTGAATAAACAAGTATAAAAAATAAAAATTGATTAATCTTTTTAGATACTATACCTCAGGATATGGTGGAAGAGAAGGAGGCTTGCTCACTTCCTCGGTGGCCATGATCACAAAGAGAGTGGATTAAAAAGCTCTAAAACTCAGATTTCAACAGAGAAAGAAGAAGAGAGACGAGAGATTTCGAATTTGAGATTTGAATTGGGATTTAAAAGGAGAGGCCTTGAAATAATAGGGGAAAAATAAAGCAGTGATCCTTCTCTTTTTTTTATTTTTTAATTTCGTTGTTTTTCTTTCCGGAAGAAGATAGAGTTGCATTCCATCAACGGCCCAGATTCCATTTCCAGCGCAGATCCGACGGTTAATAAAAGCCTGAGAGAGGTCACACGGATCGCTGACGTGGACCGGATGAGCGTTACCTTTTTTAAGAGCTCCAACTTTTGTCCTTTATTAAATGAGATGACGGTTCTGCCCCTGGGCTCGCGAGAGAGTGATTTGAAATGGGGAGTTTGGAGTGGAGGTTAGTTCGGTCATTTCGCGGAACTAGTGCCCAGCTGCTGTTTGAATTTTGAGAGGGGAAGAAAGGATTTCAAGTCCGATTTATGTTGGGTTTTCTGTGATAGTGAGATATGTGTAGCTTGTTGTGGGGTTAGACTGGCTGGTTTCAGTTTTGGTCAAGGTTGTAGTTAAGGCCCAAGGGGATTTTCATTATTTTTTTAATGCAAATAATGAGATTTGATGGTGACTTTTTTTTTTTAATTTCAGTTTATGTGTAGATTACACATACAATTATATATATAGACACCCTCTCTATTTTGCTTTATTAAACTGATTATTGTTTTTGTGTAAGACCTTTGTTTTAGTTTCAATTGAAAATTAGTGGGAAAAAACTTATTGGATTATATAGAATTTCAAGAAAATAATTTTACAGTTCAAAATTTAATTGTCCTCGAGACTAAACATACATATTTTATATGTAACTTTAGAAAGAATGGTAGATTTAAATTATCTATTAATATGCGATATATATAATTTTAGAAAAAAAATATTAGATATCATTTTTTTTTTAATTTGTAGCCGACAGGCTCCTTAAGATTGTCAATTCTGAAAAAAACGAGTTACATTTTGATTATAAATTTTAGGTCTCTTTGACCTACTTTCTTCGCTAGATTAGTAGAAATAGGGAACAAGATAAACTCTTTTCCTAGCATAACTCCTAAATCACTTGAGTTTAGTCTTCCGTGCGGCTGCGATCCATTGCGACGTCGTTTCTCTGGCTACCGTAATAATTGATTCAGGGGATGAATTTACTATCTGGAAGACCTTGTTATCAGAAATATTAGATATCATTTCTAAGGGACTTGATAGTACTGATATTACACGATGATAGGTTTCCCGTCGTGCAGCACGACCCGAAAAAATAATATATGAGAGTGATAAACAATATATAAACTTAAAAACAATATATAAAATTCATTTTTTATATGCAATATATATAAAAGAAATAAACAATACATACACAAAATAATAAAATAATATATATATAAAAAATAGTATATCCAAATGCAGAGAAAACAATATACAAACTTCTAGCTTGTTCTGGACATGTTAAACTCCGTCGCGTTTTCTAATTTTTTTTATTTCTAAAAATTTCAAAACATACGAGCAAGAGATAAAATATTGACGAATCATCTCTCATAACGTTTTTTAGACAACCATCTCTAATAACTTATTAGTCATATTAACATAATATCAAATTCGATAATTATCGTTAGACTCATCTCCTTATGATTTATTTATTTAGGTGCTACACTCTATTTCACTACATGCCACAATGCCACAGTAGATTCATTTCTCTCTTTTCTTTTCCTTTATCCTTTTTTTTCCATATTTCAACTTCACGGGTGTTTGTTCCTTTTTCTCTTTTTCTCTGGCCACCCTTTTGAATTTAATTAGCAATTAATTAACCATTAATTATCACATATTTTTAGTTAACCAGTGAGTGAGAAAAAAACCGTGTCACCTTTTCATGGAAGTGAAGAAACTTCGTACGGCCTTCCTGCCCCCATTTCCACCAACATTATATGATTTATATCTCTGTGCCACCACGGTTGTATTATATATACATGATTATTTTGACAAAAATACAAGAAGAAATTCTTTGTTGTAGAAATATTTGACAAAATATAGGAAGAAATTATTTTTGGTTTCTTTACTACTATATATCAATAAATGATTGAAAATGAAAGTTGGTGTTAAACTATAAATGATAATCTTGTAAATTGAGAAATAATGGTGTTGAAAATATGTCACAGTGAGTCCGAAAGGACAAATCACATGAACTCCAGCTGTTGGCATATTAACTGGCTAATTATAATACTGGCTTTATTAATCTCACAACACTTGTTGCCTTTAAATATAGAAAAGAGATATATCATTGAACAAACCGCTGTCTTTGGCAATTAATTATCTTTTTTTTTCATTTATTTACTTTTTGATGTATCAGGCCTGTCACTGAATAACAGGCCAAATTGTTATTTTATTCAGTGAGTTGTTAATTTTATTCAGCAGCATTAACTTTTGAGTTCAGTGTAAATTACACTACTTGGTAACTAATTAACACAAGTAATCATGAACAAAACATGAGAGAAACGTCATTACCTGTATGCTTAGAAAATGGAGCATATGATAATTTGAAAACGTGGAATAATGGTGTAATAACTCCATACCAAGCCTTGTCAAATGCATAGTCCTTATGCCCACCTCAGCTTTGTTGCCTGTTCAACCTTGATCTATAAAACGTAATAAAAATTTCTTTAATTTTATTACAATGAAATGTACCGTATATATTTTTTTTAAGCTTAAAATATACCATATAATTAATTGTCCTAAGATTGCAATATATAATATTTGTTAAAAAAAATGTTATATAATAAGATAGACAGTTCTATGTTCACGTTTTAGGATTGAGGCTGAGTATATTTGGGCTTTCTTTCGTGTGTATTGCATGGGGCATGCAAGCATTCATGTTTGAACTTTGCATTATATAGATTATTCCAATTTGTACCTAGGCATCAAAAATTGAGCTGGTAAATTACATATGTACGTTATTTTTTGACGTAGAATTGTGAAGCTAATTAGTAGAGCCACGCAACATACTTTTGAAGCACCATCGATAAAATTAATGCCAAACCGAAGTTTCATTAACTAAATTATATTGATAAGTAAAATTTTCATTAATGAGCTCAGAAATAATCTAATTTAACTGAAGAAATTAGTTGATCAGTTTGTTGACAATTCAATGTTACAATCTATCTTTTGGGTGTGAATACGATTGCCCTAGCAGTTTACATCCATCTTATAGTAACTTTTATGTCTAGTGATTCTTCTTACAGTTATGAGATGTAGGTCTGAGAATCGAATGTAAAAATAATACAAAATACCTAGGATTTTAATTGGTTTTATTACCTACAAATAGGGAATTTAATAAAAAGCAAGGTCGAACAGACAACGAAGAAAAGGCAGAAACCCTAATTAAGGACTATTCACTTGACCAAAGCAAAGCATGGAACTCTCTCACCCTTCAAACGAAGAAATAATCTCTTAATCACCCAACAGAGATATTTCAATTGATATGTCTGCAATAAAAAAAAAAATAGTGTTGATTTGATTATATGTTGAGTTGCACGCCTAGTTAAAATATGGATATGTATGTATATGTGTACCTCTTAATTTGTGAGAATTCTCTTTTCATGAAGACGAGATATGTGATGATATATACCTAATTGAGAGAATGAGAATGGAAGAATTGGTTCATAATTTATAGGCTGTTGAGAAGTAAAAAACGGTTATGAGTTGAGAAAAATATCTTGAGCTCTTTTCATGTAGATTAAAGAAAGTTTGACTTGTGGGTGAAGTTCGTTTGCATGTGACTTTCCACCTTTTAACAACCCCTCACTCTGACATTTGGTGATGTGACAGTGTTTGAGAGAGAGAAGTATCCATGCATTTTGGAGATTCATACTTGAATCCATTAAGCTGATATGAAATTAATACTAATAACTAATTATGCTTTAATAACTAGTCATGACATGACATATGCGAATATATGGATATATCATTTTATGATATTTTTTTTGAGGTAAGAGATTATTTCTTCGTTTATATACAATTAGTTTATAAATATAAAATGAGAGAAAATAGTGTATTAATTTGTAACATGTATGTGTTTTTTGATGGAAGGTATATACAATTAGTTTATAAATATATCATTTATCATGTTTACCGATAGATAATTAGTGTATTTCTCATAAGAACACGACTAAACTACAAGGCAATTGCCTGTTTAATTGTTCTTTCCCACAAAAGGACTCAGAGCCGGCCCTTCTCTTTGGCCAATAAGGCAATTGCCTTAGGCCCCACAAAAGTTAGGGTCCCTTGTCAAATTGAATTGTATAAGTTCATGAAAGAACAAACTAAAAACAAATAATTAATCTCATAGTTTAATACATGTGTAAATAGAAATTTTGAACTATGATTTTAATGTTATGTGATTATGTCAATGAAAAGACAGGACCGGCCCCGCAAGGAGAGAGAATATATATTATCTGTCTATCCGATTGAGAGTTAAGATTGATACATCGATAAGTGTATAGCAAGTGATAACATTTTCTTGTTCTTGCGTAGGTAATCTAGATAGAAGATAACGATGTATAACATACCAATGTTTATCAGATTTATCCGTGACATGCCAGATAAAAGTCTTGAGAGTAAAACATATTTCACGATTACTTCACGAGATAACATAATATGCAATCCGTACAATCAGTAATGATCTTAATAGAGACTAAAGAGGACAGTCTTCTACTTAAATTTGAAGAAAACAATATATATACATAAATATATTATTGTATTTTGTGATACAATTAAAAATTATATATATACTACATCTTATTTTTTTGATGGAACTTCTACTACGGTTCCTCAAAAATTTCGGTCCGTCGCTGCCTACAATCCACGCTATTTAAAAATTATGCGTGATGTTTTGATATGCTAAATGATGTGTAAGTAGTTAAGCTTAAAGAAGGGGGGAAAGAACAATTAATCTGAATATTAATTAATGACTTGAGAAATATATTAGATATATGACAAAATGAATAAAATATACAGAAACACTTATAATATGGTTAGATGTGCTCGTGGGGGCTTGGAACCGTTGGGTGTGGGCTCACCTCACACACACACTTCATTTATCTACCACTGTTGAGTGTTGAGTGTATCAGTGTACCACTATATCTAATATCGTACTTTGCGTACCTATATGTTTCTTCTGTGCTGTGCATATATAGTTTGACTTCGTTAAAGTAATTGCGTTTTGTTCTCTTGTGGCCTATGAATGTTTAATTTGTTCTCTTATAATGAGTTAACTACCTAGCTAATTAGTTAATGTAAATCAAACTTTTGTCTCATAAATGGAGATTTGAATTTTTTGAATTAGGAAGAGAAATTTCAATTGAAGTTGGCAGAATTAACAGTACTGCTAATTCTGGCCTTTTTATGAAAGGAGTGAATAAAAATGGCAATTTTGATATATAACTAGTATAGATTATTTTCTTGTATGATACATGAACTCAATTGGCGAAGAATATTAATATAGTATATATATTATATATCAACAGAGTTATTGGTGACACCTAACCCTTAAGAAAGATATTAGGTGAAGTTTACATATATTATATATAGTTGTGATGTATGATTTTTCAAGCAATTCATATAACATTTCTCTTCTTAAAAAATCAATTTGCGTTATTAACACTATGGTTAAACTTAAAACAATTAATATGTGAAATAATTTTTGGGTATTGATAAAAAAAAAATTGTGGGTATTGATAGGGACACACCCACTGAATATTGTACTTGCTGTTTGAAACTTGAAATTAAAGTTCCTTCCTAACCAACGTCAATAATGTTCTATATGTTACAAACTTTATTCAAATGTGAATGTCTATAACCCCAGACTCTATAACTCTTAATAAGTTTTGTGTTTCTATTTAATATTCTTAATTAAATCTCTTGTAACATATAGGGCATCTTATCCTATAAATAGAGGCATTGTTTCTATCAAAAGAAGACAACTTGAATGAAAGATTTATATTACTTACTCTCTTTCTCTCTTTATTTCATTTATTATTCAACACGTTATTAGCACGATTGCGAATTATCGGGAAGTAATTACTTATCGTGGGTTCTCGATGCAGAGATCCACTTGGATGTAAATGGTCTTGGAGAGACCGTAAAAGTGGCAAATAAGGCATCCATTCAAGATCGTGTGAAAGCAATGATCTTCTTAAGGCATCACTTGCACGAGAGTTTAAGAAATGAGTACCTTACGGTAAAAGATCCAATTGTGTTGTGACAAAGTTTAAAAGAACGATATGACCATCAAAAAACTGTAATACTTCCACGAGCTCGTTACGAGTGGACTCATCTAAGGTTGCAAGATGACAAAACTATAAGTGAATATAATTCAATGATGTTTAAAATTACTTCACAACTTAAACTTTGCGGAGAAACAATAACTGGTAATGACATGCTAAAAAAAATATTTTCTACATTTCATATCTCGAACATCCACTTATCACAACAATACCGACAACAAGGTTTTAAAAAATATCCAGAACTTATAGCTTGTCTCCCAGTAGCGGAGCAAAATAATGAGCTTCTTTTAAAAAATCATCAATTACGTCCAACTGGTTCCGCACCATTTCCAGAAGTAAATGCTACCACACATAATAGCCATGGTCGGGGACGCGGACGTGGGCATGGACGTGGAAGGGGGCCAAAGCCGAAATTATAATTGGCATCGTGATGGTCATGTTAAGAAACCCGCATAAGAAAAGAGCCAGAAGCCACAAAATGATTCTTCTAAAGGGTCTGAAACTCCATGTTATAGACGTGGTGAGAGAGCATTGGTCACGTGCATGTCGTACGCCGAAGTATCTTGTTGATCTTTATCAAGCTTCCTTGAAGAAAGAAGAAAAAAAATAAAGAGGCCAACTATGTTGACCACTATCATGAAAAAGAGTGCAATGACCCTATAACGACACGCTTGGACGCGGAAGATTATCTAGAATCTCAAAATGGAGATGTTAGTTTTTCATTCGCCAATGAAAATGTCGAAGATTAAAAGAAATTGTCATCAATAATGTTTTTGTTTTATTTCCGTAATTTCCGAATAAAATGTTCAAGACTATAATTGTCTTGAAATATTAGTAATGTTTTTATTTTATTTTATTTTCTTTTGTATGCTTTGCTTTATAATAAATTGCTTTTTAAGCATGTTTACTTTGATATTTGAATTATTCAATTATCGCATATTTATTTTATTTAAAAATGAAGAGACTTGAAGATCCCTCATTTTATTACGAAAATGGATGGTGATGATATATGCCGAGCAGATAGTGCAACGACAAAATATAAAATATTTCTCTAACTTAACAAAAATGAAAGTAAATGTAAATACAATATCAGGCACTGCAAATATGATTGAGGGCTCCGGAAGAGCCATAATTTTGTTATCTAGAGGAACAAAATTTATAATAGAAGCTGCTCTATTATCTACTAAATCAGAAAGAAATTTGTTAAGTTTTAAAGATATACGTCGTAATGGATATCATATTGAAACTATAAGTGAGAATAATATTGAGTATCTTAATATAATTAATATTGTGTATGGACATAAGCATGTATTAGAAAAATTGTCTGCTTTATCAACAGGCACGTACTATGTACATATTAGTACAATTGAAGCACATGCCATAATGAACCAGGAGTTCATTCAATCAAACAAGAATTTTATGATTTGGCATGATCGCTTACGTCATCCAGGAGCTATAATGATGCGACGAATTATAGAGAATTCAAACGGGCATTCTTTGAAGAACCAGAAGATTCTTACATCGAACGAATTCTCATGTGCTGCCTGTTATCAAGGGAAACTAATTGTTAGACCATCAAACACTAAGGTTGAAAATGAATCACCTAGTTTTCTTGAACGTATACAAGAAGATATATGTGGGCCTATTACTCCTTCATGTGGACCATTTAAATATTTCATGGTATTAATAGATGCATCTACAAGATGATCACATGTATGTCTGTTATCTTCTCGAAATGTAGCATTTGCGAGATTACTTGCTCAGATAATTTGATTAAGAGCACAATTTTCCGATTATACAATTAAGACAATTCGTCTTGATAATGCTGGTGAATTTACATCCCAAGCATTTAATGATTATTGTATGTCAATCGGGTTTAAAGTTGAGCATCCAGTAGCCCACACACATACACAAAATGGTCTAGCGGAATCTCTTATTAAGCGTTTATAATTAATCGCTCGGCCCTTAATCATGAAATCAATGTTAACAATCTCTATTTGGGGCCAGGCAATTTTGCATGTTGCAGCACTAATTAGATTAAGACCAACTACTTATCATAAATACTCCCCGTTTTAACTTGTAAATGGCCAACAACCAAATATATCCCATTTGAGAATTTTTGGGTGTGCGGTATATGTTCCGATAGCTCCACCACAACGCACAAAAATGGGTCCACAAATAAAGATTGAGAATTTATGTCGGTTTTGAATCTTCATTGATTATTAAATATCTTGAGCCGTTAACTGGAGATTTATTTATAGCAAGATTTGCTGATTGTCAATTCGATGAGACTATATTCCCAACATTAGGGGGGGAGATAAACAAAAGCTGAAAAAATAAGAAATTACATGGAATGCATCATCAATGTCTCAATTTGATCATCGAACAAATCAATCTGAAATAGAAGTTCAGAATTATTTATTTGCAACAAATTGCAAATCAATTACCTGATGCATTTATTGATACGAAAAGAGTAACTAAATCATATATTCCAGCATTAAATGCTCCAGCTCGAATTGAAGTACCCTTGGATAATTTTAATAATGATAAACGTCAGAAGCGTGGTCAACCAATCGGTTCCAAGGATAAAATTCCTAGGAAGAAGCGAGAGCATGATAAAAAGGTTGGCACTACTGAAATCATTAATATTTCTGAAATTATAAAACCTCCCGAAGAGGATATTAAAGATAAAGTGGTAGACGACATAAATAATTAAATAAATTTTGAAAAAATTCAGGTACCTGACAACATTGATAATGTTGAAAATGAAGAGATCTCGATAAATTATGTCTCTACTGCAAAAATGTGGAACTGAAATGAAATTATTATTGATGAAAAATTTGCATATGCGATTGCAATAGATTTAAACAATGACAATGAGGATCAAGAACCAAAATCAATTGAAAAATGTCGACGAAGAAAGGATTGGCCAAAATGGAAAGATGTAATTCAGGCAGAGTTAAACTCACTTGAGAAACGTGAAGTTTTTGGACCGTAGTACAAACGCCTGAAGGTATACAATCAGTAGGCTACAAGTGGGTATTTGTAAGAAAGCGAAATGGGAAGAATGAAATTGTAAGATACAAAGCAAGACTTGTAGTGCAAGGGTTTTCACAAAAACCCATATTAGATTATGAAGAAACTTATTCGCCTATGTTAGATGAAACAACATTTAGATTTTTAATTAGCTTGGCAGTCTCTGAATGACTAAATATACGTCTCATGGATGTTGTTACAGCGTATTTATATGGATCACCTGATACTGATATTTATATGAAAGTCCCTGAAGGGCTAAAAGTATCTGAAGCATGTAACATAAGGCCTCGTGGAATGTATTCTATAAAATTGAAAAAGTCCTTGTATGGATTGAAACAATCCGGAAGGATGTGGTATAACCGTCTAAATGAATACCTTACAAAAGAAGGATATGCAAATAATCCTATTAGTCCATGTGTTTTTATTAAGAGATCAAATTCTGATTTTGTTATTATTGCAGTATATGTCGATGATTTAAATATCATCGGTACTCCTGAAGAGCTTGAAAATACTGCTGCGTATTTAAAAAGAGAATTTGAAATGAAAGATCGTGTAAAAACAAAGTTTTGTCTTGGACTTCAAATTGAGCATATTCGTCAATCTAATTATGTGAATAAAATTTTGAAACGATTTAATATGGACAAATCTCATCCATTAAGCTCACCAATGGTTGTTCGATTTCTCAATGTAAAGAATGATTGTTTTCGTCCAAAAGAAGAAAATGAAGAAATTCTTGGTCTAGAAGTATCATATTTGAGTGCAATTGGTGCACTAATATATTTAGCTAATAATACAAGACCTGATATAGCATTTTCTGTAAATTTATTAGCTAGATTTAGTTCAGCACCAACACGAAGGTATTGGAATGGTATAAAACATATACTTCGTTATCTTTAAGGAACAATAGATATAGGTTTATTTTACAAAAAGACAACAGAACCCAAATTAATTGGGTATGCAGATGTTGGATATATGTCAGATCCACATAAAGCCAGATCACAGACTGGATACCTATTTACATATGGTAATACTGCTATTTCACGGTGGTCAACCAAGCAAACTTTAGTGGCTAAATCTTCAAATTATGCTGAAGTCATTGCGCTTCACGAGGCTAGTAGAGAATGTGTGTGGCTAAGATTGATGATTCAGCATATTCAAGAGTCATGTCTCATGAAAACAATCAAATCAAGTCCACCAGTGATATTCGAAGATAATACAGCATGTATTGCGCAAATAAAAGAAGGTTACATCAAGGGAGATTGAACCAAACATATTTCCCCAAAGTTTTTTTCCACACATGAACTTCAGAAGAACGGTGAAATAGATGTACGTCAAATTCGTGCAACTGACAACTTAGCAGATCTCTTCACAAAGTAATTACCCACTAAAACATTCGAGAATTTAGTATATAAGATTGGACTTCTTCATTTTAGAAATATTTGTTTACATGAGGGGGAGAAGTAGTACATACTGCACTTTTTTTTCCTGGCTATGATTTTTATCCCATTGGATTTTTTCTGGCTAGGTTTTTAATGAGTCAGAACTTTTACATGTACGAAATATTGAATATGGACATTCAAGAGGGAGTGTTATAAACGTTATTCAAATGTGAATGTCCATAACCCCCAACTCTATAACTCTTAATAAGTTTTGTGTTTCTATTTAATATTCTTAATTAAATCTCTTGTAACATATAGGGCATCTTATCCTATAAATAGAGACATTGTTTGTATCAAAAAAAGACAACTTGAATAAAAAATTTATATTACTTAGTCTTTTTCTCTCTTTATTTCATTTATTATTCAACACTATATACTCTTTTTTATTTTACTTTCTTTTTTCATACAGAAGACCTCCATGCATAGATTTATAACTAGAGAGGTTTGAATGTGACTTGGAATCTCTCCATTTTGTTATGATAATGGAGAGGAGAAATGAGAGTGCATGGTTTTGGCTAATCTTCAAGTATATTATTCTCACCTCAAACCTTCGATTTGATTCTATCATATCCACTATTTATTTTTTATTTTTCAAATCATAACTACTCCATATGGACCATATCATTACATATTGACTGTTGGTACGTATGAAGCTCTTGGTTTTGTTGTATCAAACCGTCTTTGGAGAGATCTTAATAGAGATTGGGGGCATGACTCCTCCTAAGATTTTGACGGAGTAATATATATTGGCAGTGTTTTAGTGATTTATTTTTTTAAAATATATGTATTTTTATGCATTTATTTTTGTACAGTGTTAATCAGTAGAGATAATTTTTTTTGGCTTCCAGTAAATCTAGTCAAACTAGTGCCCGCTATCTTTCAAATAATGCCATACAATTTTTTCTCTCACAATCTAAACTATCAACTAAACATTATTTATAGCCAACATGAATGGATACAACTTCAAAGTTTTGCTTTTACAGTACTTGATAATTAACCCAAGATAAACGAAATTCCATGCCAAATTATTGGGCTTGAGGATCAAATCATTTACTATATAAAAAAAGTTATGCAAGAAATAATACGGATCAGGGCCATTCATGTAATGGATCATATAATAAAATAAAACAGATGGCCCATATAATGAAATAAAATAAAATATATAGATCATATAATAAAATAAACCAGATGGCCCATATAATGAATAAATAGATTTCCTTCTGTGCGAGCTTTTTGCCCTTTTCCTTTCTTCACTCGAGTCGCCTCCTTCAAATTCTAAGCAAATACTGAAACGCGAAGCTCGACTCGACAGTAACCTTTCAGGTACTGCGCCGCACGATCTATTATTGTTAAGTTGCATGAGTGATTGTGTATTTGATCTTGATACTTCAGTATGAAATTTTGGTTTATATTATTGTATTTTTGTTTATGATTTGAACAGAAAAAATGGCACAAGTTCTTTTCGAGGATATTTTCCAAGTGAAAAGGATCGATCCTGATGGAAAGAAATTCGATAAAGGTAATTTTTTTTTTCAATTTATCGTTTATTTTGGGGTTTTGAGGAAATGAAAAGTTATAGGTAGACAGTAGGGTTTTTTCTAATATTTCGAAAATTAGGGATTTTGATAAATTTGAGAAAAATTATAAGAAAGGGGGCTTTTGACAAATTTCCCTATTGTTTTTTTTATGTCTTTTGGAAAATTGAAGAAATTTATCTCATGCAGTGTCAAGAATTGAGGCGAAAAGCCAGCAATTTGATATGTATATGCAATTAGATATAAATACTGAAATTTATCCAATGAAAATTGATGAGAAATTCACAATGGCTTTGGCTCCAACCCTAAATTTGGATGGTACGCCCGACACTGGTTTTTTTCTACAGGTAATTTAATTATTAAATTCAAATAATTTATTTACTCTTCTAAAATTTCAAAATATTATATTTACCCTCCTAAAGACGAGAGTATCAAAAGTTCCCTTCCAAAACATAAAATATATCAATTTTATCCCTCTAAATATGGAAATACCAAATTTATCCTTCCAAATCTTTTTAGAGGAGTTGATAAGATTTAATAATTAAATTGCATTTTTTTTATTTTTTTTTGTAATTTCAGACAAATAAAAAAACATTGGCTGACAAATATGAATATGTAATGCATGGAAAACTCTTCAAAATATCTGAAGATAGCTCAGGCGGCCAGCCTAAAGTGTACGTCTCATTTTTATATTTTTAAACGTTATAACATATTGATATTTTATTATTTATGTATTATTTAACATAGGGAAATGTATGCGTCGTTTGGCGGGCTTTTGATGCTGCTAAAAGGGGATCCGTCAAATGCCTCGACTTTCGAACTGGATCAGAAGCTTTTCCTTTTGATTAGGAAAGTTTAATTAATTAAAATTAATCGCAAAATTACTTATCAATTAATTATGCTTAGATAGCCATGTTGATTTTATTAAGAACTTATTTTATGTAAGGATCATGTAAGGATAATGTTTCATGTAATTTGAATTGGGATTTCATGTTGTTTTATAATCTTTTTTTGGTATTTATAATCTTAATATGGTCGTCACCAAATGTTATAATGACCAGACAAAATCATGCAATCTTTATAATCTTTAGTTATATCTAACTTCCATAATGAGATATTATTAGTTATCAAATAAATATCCAATTAATCGTTACACAACAAAAAATTGTACAAAAACACACCCAACCCTTCATTTCCAAACATCAAATCAACCAACCAAACTAGCTAAAAAAAAAAAAAAAATCAATAAAACGCTTTTCTTTTCAACAATTAATTGTCCGAAAATGCTTAGACACGGCTTTTCTGCACCCCTTTTTACACATAACAGCCGAAATAATTCACTTGTCATGAATTAATAGTCTGAAAATACTTAGACATGGCCTTTCTGAACCGTCTTTTATACATAATCGGCGAAATAATAGTGGGAGATGCGTTTTTGGGGCCGCCTAAAATTCCAGAGGCCTTGACCCAAGTCTCGAGTTGTTTATCCCATGTGTATTGTCGCATGAAGTCGATTATTCCGACAACTAATTCCTTATTCTCCTCGTCTATTCCGACTAATAAGGAATAGTCCATCACGTCCACTGACTGGTAAAGAGTAAAAAAATAAATGTGAGTGTGGTTTTGTTTGTAGTATAATACATGGTAAGGTAAATAAAATAATAAAATAAAGTAATAGAATAAAATAAAATAATAAACAATATTATAATATAATTAAATAATTTTAAAAATAAAATAAATATTAAAATAATAATAAAATAAAATGAATAATAAAATAAAATAAATAATAAAATAAAAATAGAAAAATAAACTAATAAAATAAAATAATAAATAAATAAATATAAAGTTATTTAGTAAATACCGCAAGAAAGGAAGTGTCGTTCCACACAGCTCGCTCCAGCTGTCGCTTCGCGAAACTCCCAAGAAAAATAGGGCTTTTCTGAAGAGCTTCTAGAAGGTTCATATCCAACAAAACTTTATTACTATTATTGTCATCTCCTGATGCGTCAGAGACGTATCTTGACCTGACCGACCCTTTTAGATCATAAACGCGCGAAATATTTCTTTTATAAAATAAATTCTCCATTATCATCATGTCCATTTTCGTTTCTCTCCCTCTCATATTCTTCACACAAACCTAAATGATAAAAATAATGGTTAAAATATGTTTTTAACATTTGAAGGTTATATTCGTAATTCTGAACAATTTGAGGGGCCAAACCTGAAAAATGCCGAAGATTTTGGCGAGGCAAGAATGATTTTGAGAAGTCAAGCTCTTGGTCAAATACTCGAAATATTCCGGCGCGAACTCCTCAAAAGAATCCAACTCCGTTTTGGTCACTTGTTTGATGATAAATCTCTCATCGAGCGTTTTTGCGAAATAGACCTTGCTTTTTCCCCCTTTCGCGCTCCACCTCTTGCACCGGCTCAAAATCCTCACAAAATCCAACTTATTTTCAAAGCATTTCTCTCTCAAATTATTAAATTCTCGCGCGAAATAAAAATTGACGGAAAATCTTGCTTTGTCAAATGAGGTTTCGTTGTCCTCAAACGAAACCCTAAAATGCGTCTCCTTTATTTCACCAGGAACTAAATTCGCCAACGCGTACGAAATAATACTAGTAGGTTCATCATCATAAACCGGTACCGCCAGCTCATCGTCGTACCGGTTCAAAAACCTGGCCCCATCAGATAATATATTACTAATTGAAGTGACATAAACAGGAGAATAATTACAATTCGTCACCAAATTCGAATTCTCAATTTCTTTCGGGGTTTTATGCGAAAACGTGCGCCTCATATTCCCAAACGAATCCACCGATTTGACCGAAGTCAAAGTCAAAGTCAACGGGTCAACCCTCGAATTCGCAAACACTTTTCGTCTCATTCTACTCGAAGAATCGAAAGAATGGATCCGAACCGGAGCCATGTGATTGGTCTTAACGGGTTCGGGTTCTATTTTCCCGGACCCGGTCCATGCAGAATCGATCTGATCCGATAAGCAGGACGCGATCGAACTGGACTCCTCCAGTTCGTAGACCGGGTCCATGGTGGACTCTCTCGACAGCTCAGCTTCAAGTTGGTGAGTTAAGAGGGATTTTTTGGTGGTTTTGAAAGAGAGGAATGAGACGGGTTTGGAATTTGAATTGAATATTGTGCTGAGGTGGCGGATTCTGCGGTCCCACGTGTAAGAGTCTGATAGAAATCCTTGTTTTAGTCTGTTGAGCTCGATTATGTCGAGATTTGACTGGTACGGTACCGAATCGTCGGTTAAAAACGGTCGCAATAAAACCTGAAAAAGAAAAAAAAATAATAAATTTTCTGAAAAATATAAGAAATAAGTGTATAAAAAGGTATTTTTGTTTTTGTTTTTGCATACATCGTAAGTATTTCTTTCCATTTTGAGTAAATCTTTGAGCTCGATGAGATAACTCTGCGGACCAATCTGTAACGGCTTGTCTTGACAAAACGAATTGTTATTGTTTTTCTCAAATCTGAAAATTAAATCAGAAACCTCTGCGTGTAAACACTCCATCTTGTTGTATATCTGTCAAAATAAATAAACAATTAAATAAATATCTATCAATATAAGAACAAATATATGTATATAAATAAGTAATGAAATTATTTACCATGGTAGCTTCTCTTTTGATCCAGTCTTGTGGAATATCGCACGAAAAATCTAATATTGACGGTGGTAAACTCACATTCAAAATTTCAACTGGCGAATATTTAAATAACGCCACCATACTTCCGAATCTACAAAATAAAATAAAATAAAATAAATACATATAATATAATAATGTAATAACATCATAATATAATAATATAATATTACAACAATAAAATAATATAATAATATAACAACATAACAGTATTTTAACATACCCAAAGAAGCGAAGGCAATCTCTCATGAGAGAGTGTCCACACGGCGCGATCCTATTGGCCTTCAACTTACTATTACTACCACAAAAACTCAGCTCCAAGAACTTGCCAAAAGAGATCCCCCACGCAGAATCCGACATCGCGACCCTTCGTGTAGCGGGTCGGATTCCCTCCTCTAACGGGTCGCATTTAATGCACCTGTGCCACATCCAAATCGTTCCTTCTTTCTCGCCTTGTAATTTTTCCTTTATTTTTTTGGTGTAAATTGTGAGGCTGCCTTGTTGGTGCGTGTAGCTTTTCACGTGGGATTTTAAGGGTAAATTACACGATGTACAACTTTTCGTCTGATTAAAAAATAAAAAAATTTAAAAATTGAATGATGATAAAAACTTAATTAATTTAGAGTTTGTTTGAATTTTTACCTCGTCGAATAAATCTTCGCAAAGGTATCGGCCGAGCGGTTTATCAAACCGTCCGTAAAATTTAATTCTGAAAATATGAGACGGCTCGCAAATAGTTCCTTTACTCACACAACTACTCGATTTAGAAACCAATATATTTTGATTACCATCACCACTATTATTATTACTATTACTACAATAATAATAATTATTATTATTTGCTTCGATTGGCCGTCGATTCCAGTGATTCCACGACCCGTTTGACCCGTTTGACGCTCCTTCGTCGGCTAAGAAGGAAGTCTCGAGCGAAAGGTGGTAAGCTGCAAAAAAAGCGAGTTGCACCACTTTTTTCACCTTTTTCAATTCTTCTATACAAACCCCCCTCAAAAGAACCTATAAAAAATCAACGAAGTAAAATCGTCATTTCACAGGTCTCAAACTATACATGCATTCAACACATTTCACATAAGGGTACATATGAAATTTAGACATTTCACAAGGGTATATATGAAAATTTGACATTTTGCATATTACGAGAGTATATATATGAAATTTTAACATTTTGCATAATACAAGGGCACATATGAAATTTTGACATTTTGAGAGGCAAAAAATGAGAAATTACCGTGCAGCCTAACGGTCTAGGACAGCCTTCAAAGAACATCAGAGTCTTACTATTATTCCCTCTACCATTCGGATTCCCTACACCCACAAACTCTGTAACCTTCTGCGTGCGGAAAGTCTGACAAGATCCCAACTTAGCTTTACTTATCCCCTCGACTGACGACACAACGTCGGCTCCTGTACAGCTGGCGATCCGATCCAGTAACGGCCTCTTTACATTTAATACTAGTGAAATTTCATTTGACAAAATTTGTTGCGCCATTAATGACGCAGTTTTTTCTACCAACAAAACATGCGGTTTCAGAGACGATATTTTGTCCACTATCGACTTCAACTGCTGCTTCTCCTGTAAAATAAAATAAATTTGTGTGAATTTTACATATATAACCTTGTTTTTTTGTTAATTTTGTGAATAAGGACGAGATTTTATATAACCTGTTCAAGAATGTGGTTGATGGATGCGAGTTTGTTAGAGAGTTTTTGGTACTCTAAAGATCCGCCCAAAAGGAGGATTTTAGGGTTTTCGTGTTGCGACATCATTCTCTTGTGCTTCACGTTTTTCGTACAAACTATTCCCTTCACCAATTCACTAAAAAACAAACAAAGTTAAAAAAAATAAGTTTATATATAAAACTTAAAATGAAATAATAAAAAAATTTAAGTTTATATATAAATTTTAAAATATAATAACAAGTAAGCTTATATGTAAAACTTAAAATATAAAAAAATAAGAAAAAAAATTAAGTTTGCATATAAAATTTAAAATCTAAATTTTTTTTAAAATTAACTTTATATATAAAATTTTAAATAAAAAAAATTAAATTTATATATAAATTAAAATATAAAAAAATAAAAAAATAAAAAATGAAGTATATATATAAATTTACAATATAAAAAACGTTAATATACAAAACTTAAAATATAAAAAACCAAAAAAGATAAAAGATTTATGAGTGAATAAACAAACCTATGGATTGGAAGGCCAGAATGGATGCACTTAATTTTGACGTAATGGCAAGGATCCATGCTGCCACCTTTTCTTAAATCCGGCTTGACGAAACAGGCGGCTTGCCACGCAAGTTTCGCCACAATTTCGATCCAACCCTCGTGATTTTCCGAATTTACCCCTTCTGAGCTCAGTAACTGAGCCACCAGCGCCTTGAAGTGATTTCGCACTTTATTTCCATTTTTAATTTCATTTTCATTTTCATGTTCATTTTCTGAGTCTGAAGAAAATGAGAATGATTCGTCTGGATCGGGCGGGAGGAAGAGCGAGTCGGAATCGAAATTGAGATTCAATTTGGGAGTAAAATTGAAATTGAGATTGGAGGCTGATTTGGGGGTGAAATCGGTTTCGTCCTTAGTGGGGCTGTTTGTCATGCTGGTGGAATCCGAATCGGAATATTCCGGATTTAAATTCTCGCTTAATGGTGTGAAGTATGGCTTGTCTGATTCATCTTCTTCATCTGTCGATCGCCTAAATTCAGAAGAAAAAATGGAGAAAATTAAAAAAATTGGTTGTTAATAATTTATGAGGTTAAGTTGGAAAAAAGTGTAAGTAAATCTCAGATGAGTAAATCTTGTGTAATTAATGGTTTTAAATAAATGGTGTTTGTAATTAATGACTTGTTAATTGAGGCAGCATGAACACGGAACTACCCTGCATTTATTTAGTGGATAATTAAATGTGAATATTCATTAACCACAAACACTATTAAAAATCTTTCTTCACCACCCAATCAAATTAAAACAACAAATGCAAAAAAGAAAAAAAAAAAAAAATTCAAACATAAAAGATTTAATGCGAAATACAAAAAAAAAATCCAAACTATACAAACCTCTCAGTGGAGACGGTAAGATGGTTCGCCGGAGAAGAGAAGAGTTGCCGTCCGGCGAACTTGGCGGCGTTACTTCTTCCGCTGGACTTGAACACCTGACTCTCCGGCGTCCCACTGAAACTCACATCTTCGTCCATTTCGGGACTAAAATCGTAGCACACTAACCTCTCGCAACTGGACCCTCCAGTTGGTGATGGAACTGAGAGTTCCGCCATTAAAGATCGAACTTTGTGAAGAAGGTCTGTAACGAGACTGAAATCTGAAACTCCCATATACCGAAACTGCTCCGAGTGTTAAAATTACAGGGAGCAGGTTAGAGCTTTGTTAGACTAACGCACGCACCACGCAATTAGTGTGGAATGGAACCAAACTCTGAACTAAACCCTTTCGCTAAAATTTCGAAAGGTAGTTAATTAATTGAAGAACCACTTTTAACTCCTTCCTCAGAGATCAAAATTTCTCCAGAAGAAGTGGGCGCCGCCCTCTAATTTAGCAATTCTTTCGTATTGCTGTACAAAATGCACACACACACACACACACACTCACTCACAAATCACTCTCACAAACAAAAGAAAAATCTCTGAAAACCCAAAACAATCAACACACAATTTCTCCAACCCAAAAGCCAAATTCAGCAATCAACCAACCCCGAACTTCGTCGAAAATCATAAGAACTCTCTAACTCTAAATGAGAGGCAGAATCAAGAGGAGCAAGAGAATGAGAAGGAAAGCAAGAAGCCCGTGGGTTTCGTCGAAAACAGAGGATCTCATCTCCCTTTTCTTCTTTCTCAAACTTCCTTCTCAAAAACTTTTATAATAAACAACGCCTACAACTACAAGGTGGGCCAATTGTTTAATAGTAAATAATAAACAATGAACAATCATGGATTTAGCATTTTTCGATGGAGACGAGAGAATGAGGATGGAAGAGTGAGAGAAGGAGAAAGAGAAAGATGGGTCGCTGACACTGCGCTTGTTCTGAAAGAAAGACTGAAAGAAAGAAAGAAAGAAATAGAGACTGCACGAAAACATACTATCGCAACTAAAAGAGATGAAATAGGAGATTTTAAAATATAGCTGCGCTCGGTGTATGAACGTACTGAATGGACATACAAATTGATACGTTGTTTATTAGGAATAAAATGTGTCGACCAGGTGCATGTGAGAGTATTTGGTAGACCGAAAGTGGCTGCTCTATTTCGCTTTTCATGTCTTTGAGTTTAGATTCTTTGTGGCTTACATTGTATGTATATATGTGTAACAAATTACTGAATAGTGGGGACTGCATAATATTTAGTGGATATTTTGGATTTATTATGAATGATTTGGTTTAATTAAATACATTCATGGCTGTAGGAAAATGGAAAATGCATGAATACAAATAAATATGGAGAATTTTGTGAATTTAAGTTTGATTAGGTAATAGGTATCATAATAATATCAAGAATTAAGTAATAAGCATATCTTTATTATAAACATGTAGGATTCAAAGTGGTATAGAGAGTAAATTAAAGTTCATGCATTTACAATTAGTTTTGGAAATTAGTCAACGTATGTTGTGGAAATTGTGTTCACCAATATAATAAGTAAGATCCAGACTTTAATTTTTCCTTCATTAGACTTTAATTCAAGATTCAGTTCCAGGTCAATTGATAAAAAAAATATATACAATCTAAGTGCATCTAAGTCTAAGTCTAACAATGGTATCTAAGTCTAACAATAATATGCAATCTCTGATCTTTTTGGGTTGTTGATACTGTCAAAAAATAATTTACCTTTTATACATAGGAATTATTTTTTGCTAATAAACTAATTTTACTATTGGGATAAGCATCTTGTTGCCATGTTAGGTATGTAGCCGACCGGCTGGAATAGAAATCAGATACTCAGCATATAGTTTGGATTTTGGAATTTTAAAGGTCCGTTTCGAAGAAAAAAAATAATAATCAAATATCTTTTTTAAAAAGTAACTTTTTTTTTTTTTGAGTTGAGAGGATTGCAAGTTGCAGTCCCTCATAATTTCATTAAATGAAATTTTGTTACATTTAGATTTAGCTGCTATACTCTTTTGGAGTTAGCGCTGTTAACTTCCATTACATGCATTTTCATCCTAAACTAACTAAATCAACTAGCACAACTGGATCCATTGCCTTGCTTCCTCCATCGCTTTTCTAGCCGTCCATTCCGGCGCATTTTGTTTGCCATTGAATATCCTTGCATTTCGTTCCTTCCAAATCGTCCAGTTTATAGCTGCCCACATGCTCTCCCATTTCTTCTTCCTCTCCTTCGGAAGCCTTTTCTTGTTTGAAGTCCATGAGTTGATAATATCTCCATTTGGTATGAACCGTATTGGAGCAGAAGTTTTCCTCTCGACTAGCCTCCACGTCGCTTTAGTGTAGGAACAATTAAGGAGGAGGTGGTCTCTATCTTCTTGTACTATGTTGCATAAGCAACAAGTAGTTATGTGTGGCCATTCCTTTCTAGCAAGGAGGTCTGCCGTGTTTATTCTTTTGTGGAAGGCTAGCCACAGAAAGAATAATACTATGTTACACGGACATGGGCACGGGTGTCCGACACGACACGGACACGGCGACACGGCAGTTATAAAAAAACTAGAGGACACGACACGTTTTATATATGTATTACAATATTATTTTTATGAATAAAATATATAATTTAATTATTATATATATTATTTATGTCAATTTTATTTTATTTTAAAGGATTATACATAATATTTTTACCTTATAAATAGAAAGTCATACATAATATTTTATAATTGATACAATATATATAACATTTGAAGTTGTACTTTTATATGTATATACAAGATATTTGTCGTTTTACATATTTGTGTATGAAAACTTGACACTAAATAATCAAAATTCACTTTAAATATGCAGTCCGACAATTACTAAAATAGAAAAGTGAGATAAACTAGTCTCTAAAATAAGAGGATAATAAAATAGTGCAATAATTATGCTAATAAACCCAATGCACGTTTCTCAGAAGTGTCATGAGAAGTATCCTGACGATTTTTAATAATAAAATATTTGACACGCCACGTGATGTGTCAGACACGTGTCCGAGCAGCGTCGTGTCCGACACGGACACGGCCGGAATTTTGAAGTGTCCGCGCAATATAGATGCCCAGTATTTTCTGCCAAGGAGTCTTAACTCCTGAATTTCTCAACAGTGAATATGTTGATCTAGCAGTGAAATGTCCGGAGTTTTCCCATCTCCAAGTGGCGTGGGTTTGTCATGGCTGTCTCGATTTTTCAAAAAGTATTTATCCTACTGTATATATAAAATTTGTACATGTTTAGTATAAATACTAACATTAGTAGCTTCTCAATGTTCCTTTAATAAGTCATATATTAACAAAATTTTATAATGACTAGCTAGAAGCTGGGCCGACCTCTCTAAATTCTATTATATGTCGTAATACAAAAACACACAACACAATAATTGTTTGTAATATATTATTTATTACATTAAATATATACTTTTTATATGTTATCTTATATATATGAACATCTATTAATAGCCTTGGCTTTGCGGTGATTGTACTTGGTAGCTTTTACTGGCGGCTTTAGGACCATTAAAGAGCTCATTAAAAGTTTGTAAAGGAGATTGAAAGAAAGAAAATGATGGAGGTCATGTGGGTGAGAGGCATTAAATTAAAAGAGAGTTGAAAAAAGAAAAGCAAGCAAAGCAGGGCATAAGAGAAGAGAAGAGAAGAGGGACCAACGGCTAAGCACCGCTGCCTTTCTCAAACACATCACTGAAATATAGTCATAACCACGTGATTTGATCAAGATTCATGAGCAAGATCAATATCCAGTCCCAAAAGTCTGAGTTTTCCTTTTCCCCGTTCTACTTTTCAAATCATTCAAGATTTGTGTGTTGAGATATGATGCTCATTCACCAAGCTTCGTTTAATTGCTACATGATTGTTAATTCAATTGTTGTACAGATTTAGACATGAAAATTAGTTGTTATTGTTAATGATGCAAATTGCAAACTCATACTATACGATGCGAGTTTTCTGAGGGACTCAAAGCACAAGTCAATTGCTTATGGTTATGGCTCAGTTTTGAATAAATATAATATATTGAGGGCTAAAACTTTATTTATAGTAACTATAACAACAATAGAACATAACCGTTTATTAAAAAATGGCTGAACAAAAAGATGATACCAAAATAGGTGATGCTTGTCCCTATTTTAATCAGAAATTAGGTGATGCTTGATCAGTATATTTTGTCATTCCGTTTTCATCCAATAGCTATTTTTCTTGATGGTTTGGTATCAATTGTTTTTAAGTAATATTAGTTTGGTATAAGTTGACCCTAGCTTGGATTTTGAGCCTCATATGGTGGTGTATTTGTTTATCTTAATTTTGAGGTTATGCATGCATGGTAGACTGTATAAAAATGTTAAATTAACTATTGAAAAACAGTTATATTAACTGTCCTTCGGATCTGCTGCACGTTTCCGTTCTTCCCCACCTAAAGAGTAGATATATATACATATCAAATTTCAAAATGTCATTTTCATAAATTAATTAATGATTTTGATGATGCTTATTAAATTAATACTTTGGATAAGATTTGGCCATTGGCCTTAAAAGTAACATTAAAATGAGTGGTCATTTCATAACCATACTATTACAAGAAACAAGTAAATTTTAGAATATTCACTATGTGGTTATAGAATACTGTTTGCATGACTAAAGTTTTTATCAAAATAGAATATTGTGAGAAAATCCTCCACTACCAACTTTACATACGGTATAATATTTGGTATCAAAAGTGTCATGTTTTTTATAGAATATAATGAGTTGTTAAGTTATTCTTTTTTAATCTAGTTTTGCATCCTTCGGCTGGTCGGTACATAACTTTCTTATAAGTTAAACTTAAACCTAACACTTTACGTCAAATTAACCAGTACAAAGTTTACAGTTTCTTTGGCAGATTAATGTAAAAATAATGAATGTAATTATTGAACAGTGTATTTTACAAATTTATAATTTAGAGCTAGACATTTACCGAAAAAAAACTCCAGAAAAGATTTTATTTAGTCCTATCCTATCAAACAAATCGACAAAACAAAAGGATTTAATTTTTTTTCGTAAAAGGAGAGACTCATGCACAAAGCACTATATATCCACAGCTCAATGGCCGGTGCTGGCACCACATCAAATGTCTCCACCAACTTTAATTGCACATTTACACCATTGCCATTAATTTTTGTAATATTTCCTTTTTCTTGATATATAAATCCTCAAAAAAGAAAAAAACTAAAATCTGTTGATTAGTTTGAAATTTACATTTACTTATGAAAAGTTAATATTCATGTCGTTTGAAGTTAGTGTTAGCTTTTTTCACTCAATTATTTTAAAGCAACACCCACTATTTTATAGTTGGGTTCAGGTATGGAGTGTCAGCATTTAGAGCGTCCAACAGCGGCCGATTAAAAAAGGTATGATTAAATTACAAAAATGTTTATAAATACAAAAAGATATAGTGAAATTACAAAAAGCTATATTTTCAAAAAGATATATTTGTAAACACAAAAGATATATTCAAGTGCAAATATATATGTGTACAACTAAAATTGTTTGGTAGACGCTTCTGGTCATTCCAAAAGCTGACCAATCCGAATAATTTCTCTTTATTATTTTATAGTTATCTACTTTTCTAATTTCTGAAGGACTTGAGTGCAAAGTTTACAATATTTAATCTCAAAATAGAAAAGTTTACAATCTTGATAAGTTACCTATCAAGATTGAAAAGTAACACAACAAGGGCATGACAATATGCGGTTCATTTTGAAGATCAAAAGAGAGAACAAAAATGGCCCATTCCATCACCACTTTAATTTCTCATGTTTCTTGTTGGGTTCTTTTTATTTCAAGCTCTTCGTTATTCACCAATTTGATTAATTCCGTTCATGCAATGCTAGTGATAGAACTTAATTATTGCATTCATGATATATGTACACTCTTTTGTACAATAAATGAATAATACATATCATAGTTGTTCATGGAGTACAATGCATTTATTTGTATGTAGATGTTTATGGGGATGTAGCTCAAATGGTAGAGCGCTCGCTTTGCATGCGAGAGGCACGGGGTTCGATCCCCCGCATCTCCACTTCACTTATTTAAAAAAAAGAAAAAGGATACACCCCTTTCATATATTTTTATAGCATATCTATAAATTATTTAATATATAAATAATGACTATAATACTAATTAAGTATTTGTGATTTCATACTTAAAATTTATCATACAAAAATTATCATCAATAGATATGTATCAATACATTATATATATATATATATATATATATATATATATATATATATATATATATATATATATATATTTGTGTGTTGGGGTGGGGGGGGGTCAATATATTAGATTTTATTATCCTTTGATAATATAATACACTAAAATTTTATGGATATATAGTAAATTTCAAAAAATTGGAGGGGGGCCATGTCTTCTCCGAGTTTTTATTTAGCTCCGCCACTGTTCTTAAGTATTAAGATCCTAATATTCAGATGCATATATCACATATATTTTAATTCATACCCAATTAAACCTTAAGTAATGAAGTGAGTATTCAGTCAGAATATATATACTATGCATGCATTGTTAATAAATAATTGTATATGTAAATATATATGCCTTTGTTAAAGTATAATTGTATATATGTAAATATATACCATTGTTAAATGTTATGAATACTTTTTTGAAGGAAAAATGTTAATGAATAATTGTGTGTTTTGTACTAGTTTGCCAATCAATATACTTATGCACCATTCCTCAACTTGCTTCATCAATTCCACCCTCAAAAAGTTGTCTATCTTTTTAAATCACTCCTTTCGGTAATATATCAATTTAATTATTTTATGAAGCATCACAGCCTTCTCGGAGGCATGTACATTTTATTTGTGCCAAACCTTTTTCAATAATATTCTAATTTATATAAACATTTTCCAAGAAGAGAAAGAAATATCATGAGAACCCTATTAGAAAACAGTAGGACCAGTATATATTAAGGGAACATATCACCTACTACTCGCAATAAAAAAGAAAAAAAAAACGAAGAGAAAGAAAAAGAGAAAGAGAGAGAAAAAGAAAAAGATGATACATCAAGATAATGTGGAGCCACATCAGCAATATAATTAATTATATAAAGTATTATAATGTTATTTAATTGAGGGCAGCCAATATGGAATCATGTCTGGATGTTTTGATTCATTCTCCTTCATTTGCATGCGTGCATGGATTTTTCTAAGCAAGTAGGCATTTTAACTAGGGCCCATTTATCGACTCAAGGTTGAAATAAATAAAATCAAAAAAATATGTAGGCTCTGATTTTTAGTAAGATTTGTGAGATAGGATTATGCTTTATATTAATTATTCGTTGGTTCCTCACAACAATATTTGGAAATTTAGAATTGAGGCAGGATTTGGCGATATGCACTCTGACAGTTTTGCTTTAAATTTACTTGATCCCGACACACACAGTCACACTTCATGTTCAAGAACGTATAAGATGGGATGTCACCTGCTGGACCTTGTGGAAAGAAGGGAACTCGAGGATATTCAACAACAAAAGCCAAAGTTCAGTCAGGTAGCCAAACAGGCTAAAGAGCTTACTGAGCAATGGATCAACTTTTTTGGTTATATTTATTTGAGAGCTTGTATCGCATTTGGTATTGCTTTTAGTATGGTTTAGTTTCTTCATATAAAAATCCCAACTTCCCTTGATATTTATCATTATTATATGTTAATACTAAATAGTATCATTTGTCCAAATATGTTATGAAAAATGTTCTCATTTTTCAATATATAAAATTTCAGACCAAAATACATATTTCCTTGAGCGAAGTTTATTTTCATTTCATTGTTGCTTGTTTATTTTACTTGTATGTTAAGATTGTATCTATGACATACAAGTAAAATAAATCCTGTTGGAAAACCTTATTTACTTGATCCTTATTTACTTGATCCTGTTCTAAAGAGCTTACCAGCGCTCGCTCGATTCGTTTTTCATTGATAATAAAGTTTTTTAAAACAGGATTTTGTTAATATTTATTTTCATTTCTTGTAATCCTGTTTTAAAAAACCTTATTATCAATGAAAAATGAATCGAGCGAGCGCTGGTAGTTTTCCTCAAAAATAAATAAATTTACTTCATCCCTTCTTGGAAATATTTTTGGTGCATTTTCCGATATATTTTTCCATTCTGATGCATAATTTTGTGAAGATATTGGATCTCTAAATGTCTCTTATTATTTTATTTGTAATCCTCAAAACTTTTTCGTTTCAATAAATATCATGATATTTTTTTGTACTTTCCATTCCAAGAGATATAATCACAACAAATAATGATGTGGCTAAAGCTAATTTTCGTGTTTCAAATCATTTAATTGACCTTCTTTCCTTTCTCTTTTTCTCTGTATATATATTTTCCACAACGTGTTAGAACGAAACACTAATGCAAAAAGGTAACTTTGCATAAAGTTGGTAAAGACATTACTTAGCTTAATACAATTAAAATTATACAAAATTTATAAGAATGGACTGATCAGCCAATTAAAACATTACATGTGAGCAAACTAAACAACATGACACATTCTGATTGGTTCAATCCACTTATAGAATTGCCTATTTAACTAATTACTGTAATAGGTTCCGTTCATGATGGCTTCTCTTCAAAAATAAGTGTGTATTATGCTTACACAAAATTGGAAATACTTTCAATCTGAAAAGTGATAAGCATTTAGACTTAGGAGCCAATTAGCTAGGAGGAATATTCTATATTAGGGGCTTTCATTTTCTTTTTGAATAAATTTATGATAGGGTTTTGAGTCATAAAGCACGATTTATATTAGAAAGTTGAAATTGAAAGGTCGGAGATTAAGCATTGCAATTTTATCTTGGCTTGTATGATTAGTTTGGGATTGATGTAGACATGGTGGCTATAGTAAGTACTTTGTGGATGATCACATAAATAAAAGTCAAAGCATATGATGAAAGTTTGAATTTTTATTGATATTTGCTTATATATCTTACGCAGTCGACATAATTTGAAATGGGAAACAACACTTGGTTCTTGTTTAAAATCATGTGTAGAGCTAAATAATAAAGGTGCTCGTTCTAATAACGGGCCAATAAAGGACACATTTTCTGTCGCATATATTTTGTTGTAGCATTTTTGTTTATGCTAACATGGCACATGTCATGTGCTTTAGATCATTTAATGTCTCAATACACCACCATACATTATTATGTACATAAAACACAATTGTATACTAACACAAGAGAAGCGTATTTGTAATAGGAAAATTATAATTTGCTCATTCATTTCCTCACAAAAACATCATATACATAAACTAAACAATCATCTGGATAAAAGAGGCTGAATCGGCTTTATATTAAATAAATTCAAGCCTGTTTATCCAGCTTATGGATCAGCCCAGTGTCTTAAAATAATTATGATAAAAGAATCTGGTTTGAAAGAGAATCGGAAATTGAAACCAGGCCAGAATTTAATTCTCATTTTAGGCTCAAATTCAAGATTTAATATCTTCATCAAATTCGTAAGAATAGTTTCTCCTTATGAATCAGCCCAGCAATAAATAATTATGACAAACTAGGCTTATTTGGGGTATAAACTAATTCTCAATGAAGGCCGAAACTTCAGAATCAAAATCTTCATGAAATGGGTAAGAGTAGCTTATAGGAAGGCTGGTAGGGCTATTTGGGCCTTCACCTTGTAGTTATCTCTGTTATAATACTTTGTTTTTCCATCTTGTATTTCTTTCAATTTATATAATTATTGTACAAACTTAGAATTATTTTGGGAATGTACTACTAACAGTGTGATAATGTTCGTATTACTGAATTTATTTGATTTCCTTTTAATAGAGGAATTTATTCAATTTTTCTTTCAATAAATGAATCTATTTGATTTTCCTTTTCATTAATGAATTGATTCGATCTTTCTTTTCGTTAATGAATTTATTTGATTTCCCTTTTCATTAATGAATTTGTTTGATTCTATAGGGCAATTTATTTATTTATTTTTAATAGAAGAATGCAAGATGCATTTCTTCTTGTTTGTATTAATAAAGCATCGAGTTACAAAGTTATAGTTCAGGTTTACCCTGTACTACTGTCCCTTACAACTCTACAGAACAGAAAAAAGAAAAATTAACAAAATTTAATCCACTTTGCCGTGTCTTGCGCTGCCAGTGTAGCCACCATCTCCGGCGTCTTTTGTGTGTTGTTGAAGATCCTCGCGTTTCTTTCTTTCCACACAGTCCATGCCATCGCTGCCCAGAGACTTTCCCAATTCCTTCTATGATTTTTTGGAATTCTCCGTCTATTTGCTTTCCATGTTTGTACGAAATCTCCGCTCACCCTTAGTTTTTTATGAGCACCCGTTTTCCTTTCAGCAATTCTCCATGTTGCTTTCGTGAAAGTTCAGTTTTGTAAGAGGTGGTCTCTATCTTCTGTTGTCCTATTGCACAGAATACACGTTGTAGTATGGGGCCAGCCTTTTATAGCTAGTAGGTCCGCCGTATTATTCTCGTGTGGAAAGCTAACCATAAGAAGAATCTTATTTTCATGGGAGCTTTTATTTTCCATATTGCTCTTTGCCAATGATTTTGTACCCCTGGTTCACGCATGAACTTGTATGCCGATCTGACTGTAAATTTGCCCGATTTTTCCCATCTCCACGAGTTCCTGGCTTGTCCGTTAGGCCTTTCGACTGAAGTCATGTATGCATCAGCAATAGATTTCAAGTCATTCAGGAAGAAAGATAGGCTTTGGGGGTTGGTGTCAACTAGTGCTCTAGATGAGTTAATATCATATAGCAAGTTGATATATTTTGCCCATAGGTTACCATCTCCGCTATCTAGCTTCCAAATGAATTTGTGTAGTAGTGCGTTGTTCATTGTTTCCATGTGAGGTATTCCCAATCCTCCGTTTCTTTTAGGCATACATACTCTTTTCCAATTCATGAGGCATTTTCCTGGGCCGCATGTTTCTTTTCCTCCCCATAGAAATGCTCTTGTTAGTCTATCTATACTTTTGAGTACCCCTTTTGGTAATTTCATAACCTGCATGGCTATACCTCCAGAATGTTACGATAACATAGCAACAGTCTTGAGATGTCAACGACAACCACTACCAACTAAATATCTTGGGCTGCCGTTGACCTTAAGAAAACCGAAAAAACTAGCCTTCCTACCACTAATAGAAAAAATACAAGGAAGAATAGCCTCTTGGAAAGAAAGACTACTCTCATTTGGAGGGAGAATAACCTTAATCAAAGCAACACTGAATGCTCTGCCTACAGGGGTATAGTTACTCTTCTCCCAATTAATTGCTAATCCCGTTATCTCTGAGAAGATATCAAGTGTTAGCGTGATGATTTTGAGGTTTTCCGCATGAGCCTCGAAAAAGATCACGGTGTCATCAGCAAACTGAAGCACTTGGGCGTCCATTGTGAGGACTTTTGTTAGATGGGGATTTATTTTCTTAATTAGGTCTTGAAGAATATCAACCGCTAAATCGAAGAGCATAGGAGAGAGTGGGTCTCCTTGTCTTAGTCCTTTCTGGTGGAAGAAATAAGAGGATATAATTCCATTGACTTTAATCGAGGAACTCGAGGAATGTAGCAAATTCTCAATCCAGCGAGTCCATTTTTCGGGGAATCCTTTTGCCGTGAGGAGCTTTCGAAGAAAGTCCCACGATAGATTGTCGAAAGCTTTTTTGAAATCTATTTTAAGTATGATTGTCGGGATTTTCCTTTTGTGGAAGAAGTGTAGCAGAATCTTGAGGAAGCAAAACTTTCTGTTATTGCTCGTTTTTTAATGAATGCAGTTTGATTGCAATGTATCATGGATGATAGAAAAGGTTGCAATCTATTAGCTAAACACTTCGTGATTATCTTAATCGGGGATGAAATCACACTTATAGGCCTAAAATATTCCGGTGATTTAGCCTCTTGTTTCTTGGGCACTAGTGTGATCGTAGCTTGATTAATCCTCCATAAATCTAGCTTGGTTAATCCTCCATAAATCCTTCTCAATTTAAAAGATTTTTTATTTGATTAAGTAACAAACAAATCAAGAATGCATAACAAAAATTCCACCTTAACTCAAAACCATTCTTCATTAGTAGATTTCACTCTAGAATCTAAGAAAATTATATTACAAGAACTCCAAGAAAACCAAAAGAAAGAAAACAAAGAAAAAGAAAATATAAAGCTCACAATTGCAGGTTAGAAAGGAAGCCACAAGCAGCTTCTCCTTTTTCCAACCCGCAATTTTTCGTAGAAAGAAAAACTATTAAGTCTATATTTTTTTCATATAATTTATAGCATGTTAAGTCATAACATGATTATTTCATCCGGCACCTCCATAAATCTCGTTCGTTTCTGAAATAAAAGAAAAAAAGAAAAATATTAGATCACAAACAAAAAAATATTAATGAATTTTGTCAAATGCACCTAACATGTTATTTATGCCAAGCTAGACACTAGGCCAATGTGTTGATTATTGGCTTGTCATTGTCATGTTAAAATCAAGATATGAACATAGTACTAAAAATAATTATTTACTAAAATATAAAAGATAAACAAGATGAGGGTAGATATAGATAGAGAAGTAGAGGCTTGTAGCAAATAATTGTAGTTACCTAATGCAAATGGACCCCTCAATTTGACTAAAATTAGTTTTTTTTTTCTTTGCAAGTGGGTTTTAGCCTAGTTGGTTAAGTCAAATACTTGTAAAGTCAGAGATTGTGAGTTCAAATCTTCATTGGCACATTTATACAATAATTATTGCCCTAAAAAAAATTAGTTTTCTTTTCTCTAAAAGAATGAAATGATAGTTAATGTAGATAAATATACTGAAACAAAGCAAGCGCTAGTTTATTTGTTTCACCAAACCAAGTAGGCCACATTTTGCTTCAGATTTAGCCCTAATTAATTTAACTAAAAGTTGATAGAAATAAGAAAAAGCTGAATTAATTTAATCTACCTTTTCCTACTACAACTATTCAACTTTATTTTCCTAAAATAATTAGTTCAAACCAACTATTCAAGCTACAGTCTAACTAGTTCAACAGTACTATATATAATCATAACTGAAAAGATGTCCAAAAAATTAAAACCAATTTTCCATTTTGTTCTCATAAAATCTTTAACAACACATTGACCAGGTAAAAATGATACAAATTATAAGTAATAATTTATATGTTTTAACTTAGATTAAAGTATGAGCTGGTCAAATTCATGTCAAGAAAACTAAGCTAGTTTAACAACTCCAAAGCCTAAGCACATGCTGTATCACTTAATGGCTTGACAAAACATGTCATGTATTCACATTTCTATAGCAAATTATGTTGACTTAACCTAACTATTAATCATATTTTTTTTATTAAATTTTCCATGTTCATTAATAATATAATAGTACGTTAATATATTCTACCATCTTAAACAAACAATGTCTCATGAGGCATGTCGGTCACATGGCTTGAACAGCATCACGACCTTGCTAATTAAATAAATATATAAACATTTAAATTTTAATAATATTATGAAGGGAAATTCTTCAAAAACCCCCTAACTTTTCTGCTATTTATCAAAAACCCCCTAACTTTTCAATATTCTTCAAAAACCCCCTATAAAGTGAATTCAATTTTTTTTTTGGCCCCTATGGTGTTAACCTCAACTTTTCCATCCAATTTTGATTTGTAAAAGACTAAAATACCCCTCATATATTTATTTTTATATTTTATTATATTCAATAAAATAATAAATAAATATATTATTTTTTAATATAATATTTTACGATGTTAATTTTACGATATTTTATGATATTATTTTATGATATGTTAGTTTTTATTTTATGGTGTTATATTACAATTTTTTTTATTATCCTATATTTAAATTATAATTTTATATTTCGTAAAATATTATTTTCGTCACTACTATTTATTGTGATTTTGTCTATATTGTAGTCATTAATTTAAATTTAGTGTAAAATATAAATTTATTTTTTATTTATTTAATGCAATAAAATATGACATGAAAATAAATATATGAGGGGTATTTTAGTCTTTTACAAATCAAAATTGGATGGAAAAGTTGAATTTAACACCATAGGGGGCTAAAAAAAAATTGAATTCACTTTATAGGGGGTTTTTGAAGAACAATGAAAAGTTAGGGGGTTTTTGATAAATAGCAGAAAAGTTAGGGGGTTTTTGAAGAATTTCCCTATTATGAAATGTTATAAATGATGCAAGCTTTATGTCATACACTTGTCATATAAAAAGTGCAAAAAGATAAGCTTTGTCCATAATTAATATTCAGAAAATAACAAAGATGTTTATGATAAACAACTTTAATGAGACATGCCATTTGAATTAGAATCTGATCTAAATCTAGTTAAAGTTAGATCAAATAATCTAATTACTAAAAATTTGTGCAAACAGAGTTTAAAGCTATAAACCGTACGTTCAATCATTATTATTAGATTGGAAAAGAGCAAAACACTGTTCATGCACGAGCCTTCTTTATTTATTCATGCACAGTTTATTTGATGAGTAATTGATAGAAACCAACATTTATATTTCGAGTTGTTTTATTATCAACTCACACATACCGCCAAAAAATACACTTGTTATTACTTGTACATAGACGCAACACAATCATGTAAATTTTAATTACTACCGAAAATACTGGAATGAATATAATCTAATTAACTGTATTTTCTTAAGTAAGCAAAGAATTTCAATTTTTCAAAAGTGGAATATTTAGATTTTTGAATTCCAAGTGATAATTAATCTAACATTGATTCATTTTCAACCCTTCCACATCCATCATAACAAATCCCCAAGATCACGATTTGCAAATTATTCAAACCAATTGGTATTAAATACTAAAATTCATAATCACAACTCACGAATTTAATAAATCATATTCAAAAAAGAAAAAAAATTCCATACCTCTTTCTTTCCGCCATTGATGGGCAGCAAAGGACTGAGCTTGGGCGCCAGAACCAACTTCTTCTCCTCCACCAGCCCTTGATCCTTCGCAACGCACAGCTTCATGATCTTCTCCGCCGCTTCAGCCGCATCCTTACTCTCCTCCATCAGCTTGGCCACCTGAGATCTCGGCAGCTTCAGCCTCAGCCTCACACTCCCGTCCTCCGCCGCCTCCATCGACGGCGATGCCGCCGCTGATTTCGAAAGGTACACATCAGACACAGACCTTTTCGAAAGCATTAAGCTTTCCAACCTTTCCTTCGCGCCGAGATTCAACTGCCCCGACCAAGCTCGCCTCGCACTCGCACCACGTAAGCTCCCACTGTTATTGCTCGGAGGAATCTGCACGAGAAAATACAGCTTCCCCGGCTTCAAAGCCGCATCAGGATCCAACGGGCGAGCACGTAGCCCAAGCCGCTTGACTTCCTCGGACTCCAACAGACTAAAACCCGGGTGGTCGCGCAGAGCCGCGCCGGCTTCCGCCGGCGGTTTGAGGCGGAAGGAGGTGCCGTCGACCTTCATTATCTTCGCCGTGCGCTTCTTCAGCGAAAGCGAGTTCCCCATTTTCAAGAGCTCGCAGAGAAAGAGAGACTGAGATTCGGTGAAGAGAGAAGAGAGAAAGAGAAAAAGGAGTAGTAGTAATGGAGGAATGAGGAGACAAGAGGAAAAGCGAAGGGTATAAAAGTGTAAGCAGGCCGTTATTGTGGGAGAAGGTGGTCTGACTACTCCCCCAACATTCTGCTTCCTCTTTTATCTCTAGTCTATGTAACAGTTATTTTTATGGGTTATTTGTTTTAATGACTCGTTACAGAGGTTGTGTAGGTGTGTATTGGGTATGACCCGTTTGGATTGGGTCGAGTCAAACATTGGGAACAGAAAGAGGGAGGTGAAAACGGAGTGGTGTGGTTTCTGTAGTACAGGATTTATATGGTGTTGGTGCATCACTTTCGTTCTTCAGTTGTTTTAATTTGCAAAATAAAGAGTGTACATTTTATTTACTTTATATTTGTTTGTCAGATGTTTCTTGTGAGAGTGATTTACAAAAAATAATGCCGGTAAGGTATAATGACATAATACCATCTGAACCATTTGAAAAACAGATGAGCATAGTTGTCTTGTCTAGGTATCATTCATGTGTATCTTTTTTTCATTGGAAAATGTTGTGTGTATCTTAATTCTGATGAATGTATATTATTACTTCAAACAAACTAAAACATGCTCTATACAAATACAAATGAATGACTTACAAAATAATTTGTATATCACTTTCATACCTATTTACAAATCCAAATATTTTAAACAATAAATCACACTCTACTCTGAATACTTTACTGTACGGAGTGGACAAGGTCTAGAGAGAAAACCACTCCGTTTTTTGCATTAATGTATCAAGACCGTTGAAACAGTGATGATTCCAAGTCAAAAACTGCTGTTACGTCCCGTTATTACCCAGTCAGCCTGCAAACGTGGACCCACATGTCAGCCTCTCACTGGATAAAAACCCACCCGTTTGTTTTTGTTTGTATGGCGTATTAGGCCCGTTCTTATCTCTTATTTATAACACCTTCCGTGATTTTGACTTGGTCATGGCTTGCATTTGTATATAAAACGACATCTTGTGTATTAACAAATCATGTTATGGAATGGTATAATGGATAGAGAAATATAGTGTTTTTTTTTATCTGATGTAGTTATGAAGTCTCTATACAAACCGTTGAAGAAAAGTAAGCAGCTGTGATTTGCGATACAACTATTTTGTGATCTCACTGAAATTGATTTGATTTAACAGTACTGAAATTGGAACTCATACCTCGATTAGTTATTTTAATTTTATATGTCCTTAATACAAGGAATTTGCTTTGTTGTTGACTCAGAAAATCAATCTTAATTTTATCATCTTGGTCTCGTCATATATTCTTCTATCACCATCTTTGATGATCTAATTCCATTAACTTTTTGGAGGAAAATCCGTAGTGATGATTATATAACTGTTTTTTCGTTTATTATTCATTTCTTCTAATATATAAAATGTTTATGTCAAATAAACATGTGTGAACTCCAGCTATCTAGCATTTGTACACATTTGACAGTGCTGTAAAAGTATTTTTTTTAACTATAAAAAATATTTATTGATTTTTTATTTAAAACGACAATTGAAGTAGCAGGACCTAAAAGCTATCCTAATCTGCCATAATGAGATTATCTATTATGTTTATGAGATCTTATCTAGTCAAGAAAAATGAATCTTCTTCCCTTGAAATACTCAATATAACACTTATATTGTAGTAGTTTTTGTTCAACAAATTGTAAATGAAAAGAGTCAAATTATTTTATTTGCTCAATAGAAAACATATTCTAAATAAATTAATATTTAATATGTGTAAAAAAATGTAATATTTTTCGAATTGCAGGGATAGGGAATTATGAACAATGAACATGTCAAATAAGGGTACGTACGACAGCATAATACTAATCCAAAAGCAATAATTAATGCATTTCTTCCAAATATATGCTTAATTATGGCATTCTTTGCTATCTACCCTATATCACCTACCTTGTTAGGCAGCACTGGTCCACCATGGACCCATCCAATTAGATCATGCCACGTCATATAGTTTGCTGAGGTGGGATGTTGTCATTTGCTATGTAAGCATGAACTGTAGTACTATATATTATGACAAAATTCATAAGTTTGTTTGTTTATGTTGTCTCTAGTATATATAAAGAAGGTGCAAGAGATTTTGATCTTTGCTAACCACATGTTTCTCTAATTATATGCTTTGTCTTTTGTGTATATATGTAATATAAAATATTCTGTGCAGAGTGATACAGTGAGTTATAAATAACTACATGTTAAAAAATAAATAACTACATGTTAAAAAATGATATAGATAGAATTATATGTTGACACAACATAATATATGGACAAGTTATTGACTAATTATGGAATAGATGAAATATCAAACGGTCGTCCAGAATTTGGGGGAGAAGCATGTGATTCATAAACGAATTTTTCCATCCATGATGACTTAATTGCTTACTCTAATTATGTAAAACCCTATAACATAATTAAAAGAACTTCAAAATTATGAAAACTAAGAAACAATTAGATCCAAAAATCTAAGTAAGAAGTCTTCTTAGTAAGAAATTCGGACAAAGGGAGACAAAAGCCGGGAGTCACGGGAAGTGGAACCGTGATTTTTGGATGATTTTGACAACCTAATTTAAGTTTGTTCATCTAATTATATTTGACACGTGGCCTATGGAGTTATTTCCAAACAATTAAGAAAATAAACTAGTTGTCAAGAAAGTTATAATTGCATTAAAAAAAAGAAAGTTCTTATAACGTTCTTGGAAGCTTGCTGCTTGATGGGTTTGAGAAATATAAAAATCTTACTGTAAGGTTTGTTCTTTCAAATATAAATTACTATAAGGTTAGTCAAAAACTTGAAAATGTGTTGTTCTTCTGCCTAATTTAGGGGGAGAAAAACGAAAGTTTTTTAACGAAATGACATTTGTTTTGACAATTGGAGTGTAAATATTGTTTTTTTTATTTTCAAACCCGAATGCAGATATTGCGTAGTGATGAATATTGGTTTGCTTAAAAATTAGAGAAGTTTTGCTCATTATATGCCTGCATGTTAAAAAAAGAAGAAGAAATTTCTACTTATTATTTCTCTATTTTAGTGACCTATGAAATATTATACGCACGGGTTATTATAACCAATATTATCTTCTTTTTTTCTCTAACTAAAATAATGGGGGTGAAATAGTTGTTTTATACCGAAATTTTTGGAAGCATATTGCTTGATGTCATGAAAGATACATGGACTCTAATTAAAAGTCTACCAATGTTTCTTCTGCCTAATTTAAGGGGTTTGACTTTTCAACTTCGACTAATTTGTTTGATTCAATGGAATGCAGTGATTACTTAATTAATGTCATTTTACTTTTTCTAAGGAGAAGTGTTCTTTTACTTGAAAACAACTTCACGTGTTGTAACCTTGTAATGTACCACTCAAAATTATCTATTATAGTTATATTTTATATATATGTCACGTATTAAGATTAGAGCTAGAGTTCATTAATCTATAGCTTAATTGTCTTGTTCTCCAACATATAGCTCAGAGCTAACTTATTTAATGAAAATTTAACAACTTTTTGTTCTTTTTTTGGAATCTAAATAATTTTGTATCCGCCCAGCATAGCACAGTGGTGGGTCGAGTTACACGTGTATCCCTTTGTTGAGATTCAGATGCATACAAAACAAAACAGTAGTATGGACTTTGGATGGCCATTAAAAAACGGAGTATTTCATTTTTTTAGTTAGTGTTCTTATCTTCATTCGACCCGGCTTATGTGGGTTGATGACATCCAACTTTGTTCAATGAATTCCTTCATATACTTGTCTTTTTTTCTTCTTTTGTGATAAAATTCTCATTTACACTAAATTTTTGTAGGGGTTTAAAAGGTAAAATTGTAATGATTGAAAGAAAGCCGAAAGATAAAAATAGGAGTCTTTTTCATGTCGGTACGATGTTCAATGCGCATGCGCCTAATAAGGCTTTGCATCTTTTTGAACTTTTGAACCAAAGTTACTCTTGACTTGATAGTGATTAGTGAGTGAGTTGACATGTAAACTTTATAACCTTTTCTTTCCTATACATGCATAGAACTTGTTTTAATGGAAATTATTACAATTACTTTTAAGCATATATTATCAGGTTATATATGTTAATATCTTTTTATGAATATGTTTATCAAAATAATTGCATACACAAAATGGTACCAAAAATGTATATTGTTATAGATATGATTTTGTTTCTTTGTTTGGTTTATCAACTATGAAGCCGACACCCAGACTTTTAGGTTCCAACCATCTTAAAATCCAAGGAATAACTTTTATTTCCAATCATTTCACATCACTATTTTCTTCAAAATCCACTCATGAACCCTAGAAAGGAACATCCCTCAATAGTCGTTGTATACATTTTTTTCCATATATCACGCTTGACAGTTGACAGTATGTACAAGTACAAATACTAACTCCAAAATGGCGCATTCACGATGGATTGAGTAGTAGACTATATAAGATTTACGATTTATTTGCAACATTTTCAATGTGCATATATGTCAATATAACATCTCTCACCGACCCTTAAAATACAACAATTTTGTTGAGGCCAGAAAAATATGTCTTATATCTGCTGAATAACAAGGATTTTTTTTGTTATGTTATAATTAAAGTATGTATAGCATACATGATACAAAACGGTATATTGGCATAATGTATAAATTTGAATAATACTTTTTTTTAACGGTAGGCGATTTGCCTACGGATTTCCATTAATTTGTAAAAAGTTTTACAATATTGGTAAATTTCATCACAACATTGGACAAACCACAAACTCTCGCTACTCAACTACCTTTCCTCGCCCGATTCCCCTAGAAGGATTCTCGACCATTGACCTCCCTCATGTTTCGCCTGTTCGAGGACGTCATATATGATCCTGCTCTCCGAGTTGAACACCCTTCTATTTCTTTCCTTCCACGTATTCCATAGCACCGATAGGCGATAGCCAATGAATATCCCATTTTTTCTTGACTTCTAAATTTGAATAATACTATGATTGTTGGAGTGGATCGCATTTTTCATAAGAAACACATAATATTAGGTTCTGTTTCCCTGAAAAAAGATATCTTGCAATTAGTTTCTCTGATATTTTGGAGTAAAAAATTTTCTTTGATATTTTGTATAGTTAAAGAAGCAACAATCTTTTATGGGCCCAAAAGTGCACGTTCTTTCCTCTTTTTATCTTGTCAATATTTATAAACTGTTTAGATTTCTTTTGATTAATGGGAATAAAAAGTCTGAAAAGAATATAGTGGAGAATCATATACTATAAAAAAATGAAGATTTCAAACAATTGCTGGAAGTTATGCTAAGTGGAATTTCACCACCATACCTAACAAAAATCTGGTCCATCAAGTCATAAAAGATGTTTTTCGAATAATGAAGTCATAAATGATATGCTTGGACTCTAGAGTAGTCAAACTATGAAAAATTTCATCATCTTGCAATAACAATGAACAAAGATATTCAAAGAAAGGTTGGTTTGAGTTCCTAAAATGAGTTATTTGAATGTAAAATTTTTTTTTGTGTTTAGGTATTTTACTTGCAATAACACAAATATATTTCAAAAAAGATATTCAAGTTGTGTTATTTTGAAAGTAATAATTTGGCTCTCTCAAAAAAAAAAAAAAAATGTAATAATTTGGGGGTGGAAGGGAGCTTGATTTTTCATTATAATGGATTTGGGCCTAAATCCTTTAAATGAAAAATATGAGAAAATGCAATTGTTGATTTTAATTTTTCTCCCCATTCTGTAAACTGGGCCTGCGATAGCCTAATGTTATCACAAAATAGCAAAAAATAACCTGAAACTTTAAGACAGCTCAAAATTAAGGCTTGACAACCCAATTTTAGGCCCAAATAAGTATTTATCTCTAAATTCAATTCTAAATATCTGCCCAAATATAATTTTGATTTGTATTTCATCTTGGTTCTTAATTAAGTTGCAAAGAATCTACAAGACTACAACTCAGCTATTAATTATTATTTCATTTAAAGGTAATTGTACAACTTGCTGATCTTTAATCTTACTAGTGTATTCTTTATACAGTATACTCCTCATTGTTGTAAAGTATGGTATGTATATAAATAATTCACCCTTTATCAAAGTTTATAGAAACATAATACTAGACGCATCTCCTACACACGTTGGAACTCACATGAAATTATTATTTTGTCATGAATATATATATAAGCCAACCAAATCAAGTTCAAAAAAACGTTCTTAGCTTAAAAAAGACTAAGCACGAATGTTTAGAAAGAAGCATGGTGCCAAGAAGAGAGGGGCAGTAAGGCCATGTGCACTCACTCACTCACCCACACACACACTAGAGTCACTATAGTGGAATCCAACAATAATCCAAAAATTAGGGTTTTATAATTAGCCCATTGAATTGCGTAATACTATTGCTAACCTCTTTATTGAAGCATTCTATGAGCTCCTTTTGGTTTTGTAATATTCCAGACCTAGGGATTAATGCACTTTTCAATCTCTCAATTAATTTAACCTACTTGTCGTTTCGTACTAGGGGTTTTCATTTAGAATTTTGTTATTTTCTGTGGGCAGAAATTACAGAAAGATAAAGATCCCAATTGGACATGAGTCAGAAATGGTCTTGTTTGTATTGAGTTTAAATTTCTTTAAATATTTGATACACAGACTTTGTGTGAGCCTGTAAGGACACAAGTAACAACTTGAAATTAAGAAATGAGAAGATGGGGATATATTTTGGACTAACTAATTAATAGACCTAGTAGGCAATTGCCTAATACTGCTCCTTAAAATAAAAAAAATGTGCTAAACTATAAACTAAGCTTTAGTTGCTAAAGGCTTTAGCATCTGTTATTTCTAGACAAAAAGCTATATGAATGGTTGACCTAATGAAAGATTCTTTCAAGACAAATCCAAAACACAACCTTTATGTATAATATAGCATTGATCAAATATTTATTTACAGATATAGGCAGAAAATTGCTTCATTTATTTCTTCGGTGAGACGACCTTCATGGCTTTTGAGGTTCATTCCTCATGCTTCTACAACTTTTTACATTTGAAAAGATTGGACTCAAAGCATTTCGAAAAGCATTATGATAACTACCTCAAAAAAGAAAAGCATTATGATAACTTTTGGAAGTGCAAAATATTTCGACCTAGCTATTTAGTTCAGAGTCATTAGATATGTTGCTGTACGGTGCACATTTGACTGGTGGTTGGTACATTATCAGATCACCAACTTGCATGAGTGCAAAACTACATTATGAGATCACCAACTTGCATTAGATGAGCCAGTGTTAACTTGACAACTCTCAATGCATTAATGGACAGATTGAAGAGGATCGGATCCAGTTAAGGTATGCATTCATGGTGGCAGGCAATCTCATGTACCTGATGTACCTTTCAAAACTGTTCCAATCACTGCCAAATGGATTCTCTCTCACTCTCAGGATTCACTTTCTCTCCAGTCAAACAGATATTCAAGTGGACCCTAAAGATATATCAATAGATATTTGATAGATAGCACAATTCATAGAGTTTTTTATTGAGTAGAGAGAGTTTTTTTTGGTCCCGCTTCTAAGTTTTATATCAACGAACCAACAATCTTTAGTTTATTGTATTTTGTTCTTAATCAACTGGATCACGGGTGACCAATATGCAGAGAGATTAAAGAGGAAAAATTTAATGACATATTTTACAATAATTAATTAAAGTATATATATATATATATATATATATTCACTCATACTACCTATTATAGTAGCCCTTCACGGGGGGCGAGCTAATTAGTCAGTGATGTCATCCTTGTTCCACCAATAAAGAAATATTCTGTTAATGCTCATGAATCATGATTATCTACTACTTTTCTCTTCTTTTCTTATGATATAAATGTTCATCTCTTTATCTTCCTTTTTTTTTTTTTTGCAAAAGGAAGAATGAATGTTTATCTAGTATTAGTGCATATTGGGTGCATGCATGGGTGGAGTTTTTCTCAAGATATATTGGCCAAATAGTGAACTTATGATCGTTAACTAAACCTCTGGTTTAGGCAGGAGCCGCTTGTATCTATGTGAAATCTGCTTCTTTGGTGCACATTAAATGATGTAGACCGGGTTCAGTTTGTTCTGTGGAGCTCAGTGGGCAGTTCGTCACTGAGTTTGGTGGCGCCAACCATTTTTCAGTTAGTTATTATTTTCATTTTTGCACATTTATCTTTTTTCTTAAAGTACATCTTTTTTTGTATTTGTCATATTTAAAACTAAAATAAATAAAAAACACATGGACACAAAGTACAGGTTCACAGGACCTACCCACTCGTGCAAACATGGGCATTATTCAGAAAACGACTTGGATGCTAATCATAATTCATTAAGTGGCGTTTGGATGGCGTGTTAGAAATTACTAGGAAAATTGGACTTTCTGTAGCTGATTTTTTTTATAGTTATACCTACAATTTTAATATTTAGATGAAAAAAATTAAAATTACTGTAATTACAATTTTTATATTTGAATTGATATAATTAAACCTAAAATATCGAGAGCGCATCATACCCAACCATGTGGGGGCAAAATTCTGCCCAAGCATCTCTTTAGCTGTTGGATTGAAATCATGATAATCATAGTTGATTTACTTTAAACGGCCTGTTAAAATTCTTTTCCTATTGTTGACTCATGGAGGTCCCCCTATCTTCCCTTCCCTCATCTCATGCTCTGATTTACAAGGAAAGAAATTCAGATAACTTTGAGAATAAAATGGCGGAAGTCCCTGTCCCCTCCTTACTCTTCCTTTACTCTCGTTCTCATCTCTCTTTCACCTCTCCACCGCTCTTCATCTACTTCCAATTCTCATTTCTCTCTCTTCCCCATAGCTCTTTCTTTATTTAGATGATCTCATCCTTCTGTTCATAAATCAGTTAATACAACCTTTTCTGCCATATAGCGATTATGAAAATCCCTGTTCATATGAGAAGTATTTTTTCTCCTGATTTGACTTTTATAAGAGGAGGAATTGTATTATGAAAAAAAATAAATCACATAGTACTTTCAAAGATTGATACAAAATTGAGTTCGTATTTACCTTCATTAACATCGAATTCTAATTCTCTTATGTGATTTGTCACATTAAGTTGATATTTCTTTTAATACATTTCTCAACAAGTAATTTTTTGGATATTATCAGTTCGGTATTATTTTATTGCAAATAGAATTCATGTATTACTTAGGACAGATCAGAGAGCTCAACTAACATATGGCTCGATTATTCGGCTCACCAAGTTTAATCTCTTTTTCTCAGACTAATTCCAGAAAAATGAATACTTGAACTCAATTATTCTTCTATTTACTGTTTCCACATATTTTTCTAGATCAGAATTTACAAAAACAAAAGCCGATTGAATCGGTACGAGTTTAGTACCAGTGAAGAAATCAGGCAAATGTTATCTCTTTCTTATCTCAATTCAACTAAAAGTTAATTACACCTGAATGCATCGGTTCAAGTTCTCTATCAATGAAGAAATCGGCCACAGTTTGAGAGAGTTTGAGAGAAGAGGACATTAGTAGGGAGAGAGACCTTTTTTCTTTGGGAGAAAATCAATTCTACCATTATTTCTCTAAAGACCTTTTTTTCTTTCCAAAGCTGAAATGTAGTTTTTCTTTCTATAAGAGACGAAATGGAGGAGTTCACAAGCCTAACAGTAATAAAGTTTTTTTTTTGAATAATAGACCCCAGGTTATACCTGGCATCTGCAATTATATTAATCTAACAGTAATAAAGTTAACGGCCGGTTTAAAGTTAATCAAACATTATCATGATTGATCTAAGGGTTAAAGATGTGCTTGGGCACAATTTTTGTCCCCACGCGGTTGGGTATGATTCGCTACCTAAAATATTATATCCAATTTAACCATAAACTTAACAACTTATTTTTTAGTCCCTATTTTCTCCGTAAGTCGGAAGCTCGAAGTTTTGAGAGAAAATTGTGTTACCACGTGTGGATGTGTATGGAAACTCAAACTTCCGTAGTTAAAGTAAATACCACAATTCAAACACTCGAAAAATCTTAATTACGGTAGGTGTCAACTACCCTACTTATTATTAGTCAAACGATCCCTAAATTATTCGTTAATCACGATGGAATACATATTTTCTTCCATTTTTATTTCTTTGTTGTATGTTTAAGCTTGTGGTCAATGTAATTGATCTAATGATCCATAAGCATAGTTGCCTGGAACGCAGTACGTCGCAATACGCGGTACGGGCATGTGGAGGGGGGGTAGGATTAAATGGTACACAATTTTGGTATGCGGTTCGTTGCCGGTATGCATGTCTAAATGTGTGTGTATATATATATATATATATATATATATATGCAAAATATAACAATTAAATAATATAAATTTATTTCACTAGCAGTATCGATTAGGACTAGACAATTTTTTTATGAGGTAAAATTGTAAAATTGAGATCTAATGTTAGCCGTTTTCAAGTTATTTTGCGTTTTTTTTGCTGATTTTTCTTATCTTTTTCTTATATCGTACCGGAACGTTTTCAACTTCCGGCAAATTTAGTACGCGTACGAATCGGGTTTCGAAATGAAAGAACCGGAACGCGATACACAGGGTGGGGTGATGAATCCGATAACTTTGTCCATGAGTCGTGCATTCTGAAATTATTATAAAATAAGATTTTTGGGATTAATATATAAACTATACATTCATAATTTACTGGCTTTTTTGTACAGGTTGTATAAGTTGTAGGAGTCACACAAAATTTGACTCAAAGCCTCCATTTTCGTAACTTTTGATTTGATTTGTTAGTCTTTAGTGACTTTTTTATAAAATGGTTGGATGAGAATAAAGTTCGATATAAATACATAATTTATGTCACCATGACCCAATCAATTATAACTATTTTATTAATTAGAACCATCATATCTTCTTGACTAGAGCATTATTTCATGCGAATTATTCTACACTTATACTCCAAAACTATAAGCCAGTACTCAAATTTTCTAACTGATTTCTGATCTTCTACGTCGCTCTTTCTGTGGCCATGTGTGTAAAATTTAGTACACACTTAACAACTTTATTAATTTTATTTTAATTTCTTCCTAAAAAAGGTTTATCCTGATTTTTACACACAAAAATTCATATGAGATGAGGTAGATTTATATAGGGTCACACTATGTGAGTATCCATTCTTTTGAAATATCAAAGGTGTCATTTGAGGAATAAAAAAAGTATTAGTGATTACTATAAAGCTAATATTATTCTCCAATAATTAGCACTTTAGTTTGATTAATTAAGCCCACTGAAGTTGGAAACCCCCACTTAATTAGTACTTAAGCAAAACCAAAGGTCCATATTATCACTGTGCAAAACAAGAGGAGACACGTGATGGAGCCAATATTAAAGTACTCTTGCCACAATAATAGATCCACTTAAATATAATCGCAATAAGGGGAAATTTCCTGATTTGACTTTGTAAAACTCCAATTATCATATTAACCTTTCCATCAACATGAAAATATCATTCTTGCCACTTCAATCCCTCTTTCTTAACATGATACATAAATTTTCGTTTTTGGAAGGTTTTTTTTTTTTATTTGTACAGGGCCAACATAGAATAATTTCAATATAATAATGAGTAGATGGAGATAAGGTTGTATGAGTGCACATTTGATGCTTGGATATGTTATAATAAAAACCACCACTAATCCGGTATCTAGTGCTTAGTGTATTTATAAGGAAAAAGGAGGTTGATGTATAACCTTATTTAAACCTAATTCAGGAATATAATCATGCATGAATTGTTTGACCGAATGTATTTATCGTCTTTTTAGATTTATTTATTAAATTAAGTTTTCTAGTATCATTGTTATTATAAAATTGTCACTTGAATTATGATAAGAAAAATAGTTCACTGAAAAACTAGCTCATACACGTTTAATTTGAAGTTTAATGCATTTTTTCATTTAATTTGGTAACTCATGTGTTTTTCTAACTCAACTGACTCAAAAAAGGTCAGGATGGTGCCTTCTCATTGATGTGATCTTTCATTTTCAAGGTGGGATTAAAAATGAAAGTCAAATGTCACACATAAAGAAAAAAGAAAAATATTCATTCTTTTTTAAAAAAGTGATAATTAAGTCCTTAATGAATGTTTAATCCCATAATGGTGAAGCAACTATGGAGCTCATTAGTTGAGCATTTTAGCTAGTGTTTTAAAGGGATATGGACTGTAAAACTTTATTTAAATCTGAGTTGAAACCAGAAAGCATGCTTAAAGGTTAAAATAATAGAATTCCACCACTTACTCTGGTTTGATCTTTGTTGACCTTTTATCTTCACTATAAACAAAGTGAGCAACTGAGCATGCATCAAAATTGAACCAGCATGTCACCTTTATAGTATAACATAACTAATTATAAGACAAATTCATAGTTACTTGATCTATCTAATCTACCGACTATAGGGTTTCTTAATTATGATTTTTCTAAGTTAATTGAAGCTTTTAGCTAGAACATGCTAAATAATTTTTCCACCGGCCTGTCACCTTTACAAACTGTAAACGTGTTACCTTTATTTTGTTTATATATATACTTCTCCACTCCACAATATTGCTTTGCCAATCTGTCTCTAATGATTATAGACTATAATTGACTTGCATCTTGTACTTGCACACGAATTAAACAAAAAAAAGTTCAAATTAATAAACATAATTTTGATAAAAAAATTCAATCCATTTATATATATATATCTTCGGAGTATAATATGTTATACTCTATAATTGGCATTCATACATCCATCCTCTCCTTTCTTAACAAAACTCACGCCAATATATTTATATAACACAATATATATGGTGCATATCAAAAATGGCACACACACTCATTATTAACTACTTCCTAAGTACTTAAGAATATAGAATACAAAACAAAATTGAATCAAGCCTTAAGAGGCTTCAAGTGAACTTGAACTCCATGCTTCGGTTTGAGCGTAAGAACGTTGACCGGTGCATGTCGGTAATTTTCCGATATTACGAAACTGAATTTGGATAGAAGAATCGCCAGAATAATTTTCGCCTCCATCAGAGCGTAAGCCTGACCGACACAGTTACGTGGGCCAGACGCAAAAGGTAGGAAATTACGAGTAAGTGAAAATGAGCGGGCTGAGAATCTGTCCGGGTTGAACTGATGAGCGTCTTCGCCCCAAATCGACTTATCGTGATGAATCGCGAGGGCTGGAATCCAAATGGAGAGGCCTTTTGGGATGTTTAGGTCACCAAGTTTGAAGTCCTGAAATGCCATTCTTGGAAGAAGACTTGCAGGGGGGTAGAGCCTTAGTGACTCGTTGATTATCATTTGAAGCTACATATAAAGAAATTAGGAGAGTTTTTAATGATATTGGTTGACTCGGTAACGTATTAAATATAATTGAATAGTAATGCATGTTTTGTAACCCCTAAGTAATCATGAAACAAACGAAATGAGAACTAGGTTAGGTGAACCTATTCTATGCATGGAACAAAACCTATTGTAGGACTAGTGTTTGCCAACTTATCTTTTAAGACATTAAGAAAATATAAGAATATATAATATCTTTCATTTAATTTTGTTTATTTTAATAAATAAACAACTCTATGCCATGGAAATATATTTTTACATATATCCGATCATAATGTCTCGCAAGCTTACCACAGTAAGTTTCGGCAGATGATCAGCATTTGGAGGCGCATCGCCACATACTTGCGCCACCTCAACACGTGCCTTCTTCTGCCAGTCTGTATTGGTCGCCAATAGCATCACAGTCCACGTCAGCAACAAAGCAGACGTCTCATGTCCGGCGAAAAAGAACGTCTTGCATTCATCCATAATCAACTCTAGATCATAACTAAAACCCTCCTTTTTCTTTTGCATTTCATTTAAAAGGACGCCAAGTAGTCCTTTACCATGTGAAGAAACTCTACCAATTTCAACACCTTCTATTTTTGTTTCTATAATCCCCATTAGCAAGTTTTCTACTTCTCCTTTCAAAGATTTAATCTCGCCTTGGAATTTGCTAGGAAAGAACCTGAAAAAAAATGGAAATTGATTAAATAAAATGTTAGGGTTAGACAACAAGGGGACATGAAGATATTAAAAAAGAGAAAATTGGAGGGAATCAAACAAAGAAATAACTGGAGAGTGAGTCAGAAACAGAGGCTTGTTTTTTGGCTTTTTTTTCCATATTTATTTCAATCTTTAATATTCAAATTGTTGTGCAAAACAGTTGGAACATGCGATGAAATGAGAGAGAAACCGTACCGGCTACCCGGAATCCAGAGGTACCGGCTCGATTGAGCGGTACAGCTTTTTAACTTGTCTAATAGATGAAATATGCGACGACCAGTTTCGTAACTTGTATCAAACTCAGTTCTGGAAATTATATCTCCTGTTAATCTAGTTAAATACTCTCCAATTTCCACTTCATTATTATTATTGTTGGATCGAATGGAATCATGCAAACTCTGAACCATTTTGTTAGTGCAGTCCACCATGTACCCCACGTGCCCCTATAAACCATCAACAACATAAACAATCAACTTTTATCACAAAATTGCAATGATAAAAAATTTGAAATAAATAAACAAGATAAAGATGATAAACATGAACTAGTCTCATGATGAGTACTATTATCATGATGGGTTTAGATATGGAGTGTTAGTATTTTGGAGTGATCAACAGCGTCAGATTACAAAAAATATGATGAAATTACAAAAAAATATTTTTGTAAACAGAAAAGGTATAGTAAAATTATAAAAAGATATATTTTCAAAAAGGTATATTTGTAAATACAAAAGGTATATTCAAGTGCAAATATATATATATATATATATATATATACAGTTAAAACTGTATGGTAGACATTTCTGGACACTTCGAATAATTTCTCTATTATGATATACACATATCATCAAAATATATCATATCATATCATATCATATCATAACATATAAAAAACCTTGAGTCTCTCAGCCATGAAGGCGGGGGCAACAATGTGGCGTTGGTGGGCCCAGTTCGATCCGTTCGCCATTAAAAGTCCTTTTCCGATGAAATGTCGCGACCCTTCTTGTTGCAACCATGATTTACCCGTGAATTGCACACATTTAGATGAAAGCAGCTCTTTTATCATGTCAGTCTCAAAAAGGCACAGTCGCGGCTCAGAACCATACCAATATATGAACCTCTTGCCTGTAAAACTTATATTATTAGCCAAACAGAAATATCCGGTAAAATTACCTTCCGTTATGATGGTATGATTAATTACCGTATATTTTTTGCCAGAGCAGTAAATGTGGCATCAAGCGTCCAAATATGTTATGACTATTAGATGGCATGTCGATTGATGTAGATTTTTTTACGAGTGATGCGACTTCTTTTAGATTACCGACCAAAAATTGGAGTTTTGGTCCGTGAATTCCTTGTGCGGCCATGATTCGTTTTATGCGAAAGGGGGTTATGAAATAGCATGAGATTGTGATCCATATGGCCTTCAAGAAGATTAATGAGAGGAGAGAGCCAAAGATTTTGAGTAGTATGATTGTTATGTTGTCCATTTCATAGAAAGGAGAGAGAGGGAAAGAGTGTGTGAGAGAGAGAGAGAACTGGTTTGTGGTTTGTGGTTTAGCTTAATAGAGGACAGATAGAGTATCTTGTCTATATATAGTGCGGGTTATAGTATGATTATGAATTAAATATTAATTTTATTTGGGTGGAATTATAAAACAAAATTATGGGGATTGGGGAGGTTTATTTCGCATGGATAACTAAAATTTATTAGCAAAGGAGGATTCTCTGAATGCCACGTGTATGTAATTAGAAAACTAAATCGCTCGAATTAATTGCAATTTGAGGAGAGAATTTAGTTAGTACAGGGGATTAGGAAATTCATTCTCTCTTTTCTTTTTTTTTTATAAAGATTCATTCTCTCTTTTTATTTCTTTACATAACGGCAAGGCGTCAAAGGATATGGAAGTAGATTCGATTCATGCATCTGAATTCAACTCAGGATCTCTCTCTTTTTTCCCCTTCCTTTTCTATATATTGCAGTGAAATATTTGCTTACGTGAAAATAATAAATGAAATATTTACATAGGTGAAAATAATAAATGAAATATTTAAGGAAAATATTACAATTCAACCAAAATCATTGATATATATATATATTTTTTTTTTGATAAAAGGATCCAGGTCAAAGCCTGGTATCCTGCAATTATATTACTAAAAAGAAAATCATTGATACTATTTCTTATTTTTCCTTTTATTTTTATATCAAAATTGTAATCCATCAGGTGATCGCCGGTTTTGCAAATAAATAATAAATAAATAAAAAAGAGAAATGATTTGCACATCTCTTTTTTTTTTAGGGTGATTTACACATCTCTATTCAAAGATAACTTTTAAAAAAAAATGAACGGACAAGGTAGAATTAGACCTCAATTTCGATTTCTTTTCACAGATGGATATTTCTTTTTCATAAATGAATATTTCTTTTCATGGATATTTATTCTATATTTTTTAAACTAGGAGTTATGACAAAGCAAAAATTGATTAAAACATTAGTTGCTACCAAATATTCTCATTGTTTGATGGATCATCAATTTGCGATTAATCAAATGCATTCAAGCCCCTACATCTATATATTTATATGCATCTATATAGTAACAAATCATTAAAGTGCATCAAAATACCTCATTTATATAATGAAAATGATGCATTGCCAGCTATGGTGGCTTGTAGAGTTGTAGCTTGTCACTGTAAGTGCCCCGCGTATACCAGAAAGTTAATAAATTATATTTCTTATCTATAAAAAAAAAGGTGAAAGAGTTTTACTTTCTATTGTGTTCCGTTTATTCTGATTCTAGAATGTTAAGATAATCATTATATTTAATCTATTAAATAGCATATTGGCAGAGCCAGAGGTGAATTGCATGGTAAATAGCAAATCTTATCAGTAAACATTATCTATATTCACTGAAGATAATCTTTATCTTCAAATCTTCACAGTGTATTCGCATGATTTAATTGACCATCTAGTCAAGTTTATCTTTTTCATAAAATAAACCTAAATAAGGCTGATAAAATGTTACAAAACAGGACAAACTCACTCATTACAACTATTAAGATGCAACTTTACATTCCAAAAATGCATAAAATCAAGTTGTGATGATATGTCACACTAATTATACAAACTATTCAATTATATACTCACATGACTAAAAAGAAAAGAGATATTAAACTCGTGAATTATTTTTCCAAAAAAAAAAAAAAATTTGAATTGAAACCAAAAGTTGCAATAATTCCACATATATAAAGCCCAATAAGAAATAGGCCCATAAGTCTCGAAATGTGATAATAATAATAATAACAGTCTCAAATGCTATAGTACTCCTCCTCTTTTTCTTCCAAGTAACTGAAAACAATCAAAACAGCAAAAAAAAACCTTTTCTTTCTCTCCCGCGCTAGGGTTTCGTTCTGTGCAAAAGCTTCACTCCTCCACCAATTCAGGTATCTCACTCCTCTCTCTCTACATTACTCCTAATTAATCATCAATGATATGCGATTAATCACTTAACTTTGTTTCAAAGATGTTCAATCGCTCAATTGAGGGTTTTTTTTCTTTAATATGCTCAATTAAGGGCGAAATAAGATTCAGTCAGTACTGAAAAATCAAGAAATCTACAATTCAACAGATGACGAATAGAAATCGCGCAGCGCGTCCATACGAGACCCGCAGCGGATACCGCGACATGGCCTATCCTGCTCCGGCGCCACGCGGCAGGGTTGCCGGACACGTGCCGGTGCCACATGAGCATCTGGAGGGTGAGATCGCTCGCCGGATCGACGAGATCCGCCGAATCCACGCCGATAATCATCAGATGCTCGATGAAATCACTCGCCTGAGACAGGAACTTCCTCGCGTCGAAAACGAGCTCCATTTCCTCAGCCAGGTTTCCAAATTTAAAATTTCAAAAATCAAATTTCAAAATCTCAAACCTCTTTTTTGACTGATTGATGAATTTTGGACCTGAACCAGTCGATTCCGAGAGTGAGAGCGGACAAAGAGCTCGAATCGAGAGATCTAATCCAAAGGGGACTGACAATGGAAGCCGAATTGCGGAATTTAGAGCCTCTGAGAATGGAGCGGGTGCGATTGCGCAATGAATTGCGGAGATCCGAATCGCTGATGGATGAGATGTTGGAGAAGGTGAAGGAGATGAGCGAGGAACTTAAAGATCTCCGGACTGAGTACCACAAGAAGCCCGTTATTCTGGCGGAAATTGAAGAGAGGAGAAAAGAGCTTAGTGCTGTCAGGTTTGTTCAATGGCAGAATTTTATATTTGTCCGTTGAAAATGTAAAATTTGTAATATGCCCTTACAAAATTGAAATGTCAATTTTTTCCTTTTTTTGTGTTTGTAAAGTGTGAATTAGATGTTTTTAAGTTTTTGTAAGGGTAAATTAGTATTTGATACTTGTAGTCTTGAAAAGTATATATTAGAATTTCGAGTATTTGAAAGCATGAATTATTATTATTATTATTAAAGGTTGATTATGAATTAATTAATTTTGATATTTTAAAGGGAGAATCTGGACTATGAGAAAAATGCGGGTGCTGAGCTGGCGGAACAGGTGCAGGTGATGGAGAAGAATTTAGTATCAATGGCCAGACAGGCTGAGCAGCTACGTGCTGAGCTGGAGCGGAAATCCAGACCCGGCCCTGGTAAATAATTAAATAAAACAATATTCCTTCGGATATTCCATCCCTACCCTAGAAAACTTCAAAATATCGTTTGTGTATGTTTTTGTAGGATTAATAGGGGCTTATTCGGAAATATACGGAACAAGTTACGGATCCGATGCGGGCCCACGCGCGTCGTATGAAAGGCTGTACAGTGACCCTTATGGCCGCTTGCCACTCCCTTGAACTGCCTTTGTTTGAATGAATTAAATCACATCTTTTTTTACTGTGTAATTTGAAAGATTAATTATATCAATGCTTTGTAATGTTTCAGTAGGGTTTATGTATGTAATTTACATTTGAAGATCTTTCTTAAAGTGAAAAAATTAACTGCTGTGATATTGTTTTATTTATTTATTTTGTTACTAAAAAAAAATCCTCTATTTTCTTGTCATAAACATTCCTTAATTACCCGCACCCTCCGCCATGGAAAAAGTGGAAGAAAATCGCATCTGTCACTGACATGTGGGTCCATTGTGACGTGTCAAATCCTTCTTGGAAGATTTTTCCTGTTCGCTGTTTGTGCAAGTGAGTGCAATATCTAACTCAATTAAGAAAGAAATCGATATGAAATTAATCCCTCGGGTTTTACAAGCACTGGAGATGTCCGTATTTAACCCTCTGCGGAAATAAGACGAACAGTAGCGAGAAAGACGGCGCCGTTTATAGTAAGAATGGAGACAAGTTTTGTCTGAATAAGGAATAGTAAAATCCGGAAAGAGAAAAACACGCCGTCCACCCTCTCCGACGGCGCTGCGTCTTTACTTTCTGGTAGAAGAAAAATAAAAAGAGCTAACGAGAGAGGAAGAAGAGAAGAAAGAAGAACGAACCCTAATTCAGATTTGGAGATACAGATCAGAAGGGGAAAAGAAAATGAAGATTTTTATCAAGACTCTTAAGGGTACTAGCTTTGAGATCGATGTCAAGCCTGACGACACGGTGTTTATTTCCTCTTCCCCTTTGATCTGTTTGTTAATTTGTTCTTCTTTTTTTTTGTTTTAATTTGGATTGAGTGCGGTGTTTTTGAGTGATTGTTTGCTTGGGATGCAAGCAATGCGTGAATCTGAATATTTGGTTTGGAATTTGAGATGAAAACTGTTTGTTTAGGTTGCTGGCGTGAAAAGGGCGATAGAGGCGATGCAAGGGAGTAATGTTTATCCGGCGGATCAGGCGATGCTTATTTATCAAGGGAAGATTTTGAAGGATGATACGACTTTGGAGCAGAACGGAGTTGCTGAAGCTAATTTCATTGTCATTATGTTGTCAAAGGTTTAAAAAAAAAAAAAAAAAAAAAAAAAAAAAAAAAAATATTAGTGTGAATATAGTTTTGTTTATTATACATTGTTAAGTGTTTAAGGTATAGTAGGTGTCTTTCCAGCTCTTGATTGGATAAAATAAAAATAAAATTTCCGTTATAAAATACCTATTTATTTAAGAACAGTACAAAGTATATCTGATTGTCGTTTTATTTATTTAGTTTATGCACTTTATATGGTGATTAATTAAATAATTAATGCAATTTGACGTTTCTATTTTGCAGAGTAAGGCCGCTCCAAGTGGATCTACAAGCGCTCCAGCTGAGCCTCCGAAAAATGCGGTAAAAAAACAAATAAAACTTCTAAATCTTTTCCATATTAATTTCTTTTCCTTTCCGTTTCTACCTTAACCAATATCCTTCCATTCCTAACCTGCTTTAAGATTAATATTTTTTGTTAAATAATTGTTATTAAAATTCATAATATTTCCAATTTTCAGGCCCCAACTCCAGTCGCAGCTCCAGCTCCAGCTCCAGTCCCATCTCCGGCTCCAGAAACGTGAGCTTCAATTATTCACCTAGTTAATTCCCAAATTTCATTTTATTCATTACTTAATTCCTAATATATATCCTTGAATCATTTAAAAGCGCGCCAGCAATAGTGCCGGTCACAGCATCTCCTCCAGCCACAACGTAAAATCAATTGAACAAATCTCAACCGTCCATCCATCCATAAAAATCCATTAATAAATTAAATAAATAAAAAAATACATAATTCACATGATCATTTGATCTGACAGGGAGAGTGGGGACGTGTACGGGCAGGCGGCCTCGAACTTGGTGGCCGGCCCGGGTCTCGAATCAACCGTCCAACAATTGATGGACATGGGCGGCGGCAACTGGGACAGAGACACCGTCATCCGCGCCCTCAGAGCCGCCTTTAACAATCCTGAACGAGCCGTCGACTATCTATACTCTGTACGTTATTATTTTACTCATTTTTTGATTTAATGTGGGATTTCTAGAACAGGTCTCTGTGTTTTGTCTTGTTTGGAGGAAAACCAGAACCTGCTTCTGTTGGAATTTTGAAAAGAATCCGTGCTTGGTTTTGAAATACTAAAAGAGAACCCTAATTTTTTAATTTTTATTTTTTTTAAATAAAAGTTTGAGTTGAGGGTGTCTTTGAGAACTTTAGAAGTTAGGGGACTTCTTAAATAGTTTTTAAAGAGTTAGGGGCCTTTTTAGTTCTATGAATTTGAGAAACTATAGGGGGTATTTGAAAAACCTCCCTCCCTTTATTTTATTTGAAACTGGACTGTGGATTTGATGGGTTTGCAATTATTTCCAATTGTAGGGAATTCCAGAGAATCTAGTGCCACCTCCTTCTGCTGCTGCTGCTGCTGCTGTGGCGCCAGCTCAGGCGGCTGCGGCTGTGACTGGTTCGTCTCCAGTTCAGCCGGCCGCTCAGTCCTCTCCAGTTCTGCCCACTGGACCTAACGCCAATCCTCTAGATCTCTTTCCACGTGTATGTTTGTTTTTATTATACTTTTATTTTTTTTATTTTTTTTATTTGTTTTGATTTTTATTTGTTGATGTTTGAACAGGAGCTTCCAAATGCGGGAGGGAATGCAGCTGGCGCTGGAGGTGTGGGCAGTCTGGAAATGTTGCGTAACAGCCCTCAGGTAGTTTTTGCGATTCAAACCCTAAAAAATCAGAATATTAGTTCGGTAGTAAAACCTAAACGATCTCTCATTTTATTTTATTTTTTTTATTATATTCAGTTCAGAGCTTTGCTCGCGTTGGTTCAGGCTAACCCTCAGATCTTACAGGTTGGACTTTGTTTTTATTTTTCCCCTTTTTGTTAGTTTCTATTATTGTTAGGGTTAGAAAATGTTTGTGTGAATTAATATTTACTTTTTGTGAAATAAAAAAATAAAAAAAGCCGATGCTTCAAGAGCTGGGAAAGCAAAATCCGCAAATACTGAGGCTAATCCAGGAGAATCAAGCCGAGTTCCTCCGTCTGATCAATGAATCCTCTGAGGGAGCTGAGGGGTAAAATCGTCTTTTATCAATTATTTAATTTTTCTTGGATTTATTTTATTGAAATTGTTTAATTTGGTTCGAAAAGGGATTTGCTGGCTCAGTTGGGAGATGCGGTGCCTCAAGCTGTGGAAGTTACTCCTGAAGAGCAACAAGCTTTAGAACGAGTCTGTTTTTTTAATTAATTTCAATAAATAAATATTTGAATTTGTGTATTATTTTGTAATATTTATTTTGTGTGATTTTGATTTTGGGCAGCTTGAAGCGATGGGATTCAACAGGGAGTTGGTATTGGAGGTGTTTTTCGCGTGCAACAAAAACGAGGAGCTGGCCGCGAATTACTTGCTCGATCACATGCACGAGTTTGAGGACGAGCAACAGTAATAAGGATGAAATTCAGGGGTTAAAATGGAAAAAATCCTCTCGTTGTTGTTGTTGTATCAGTGTTGTTGAAGTAGGGAATGTTTCTGTGTCGGTCTGTAGTGTCATATCATGTCTTAGATTTTAGTCTGTGTCTGTCTGGAAGTGGAAATTGAAAATGTCTTTGTTTTTGAGTTATTATTATCATTATTATTAATATTTGTTGTTCCATGTTAGTGTGTAGGTACAGATAAATATATGCATGAAAAAGATGTTATTTGTTTTGAACTGCATATTTGGTCCTTACGCTTCTTCTGAGTTTTTTAATCATATTTTTTAATTAATTTGGGTGAAATGAAGCATGATTAGCTCGAATATTCAGTTTTTCTTATTGTATACTAAGTAGCTCGAATGCTCAGTTTTCCACTAAAAGGAGAACTGGGTAAATGATACTTAATTACGACAAGTCATAATCAAAGAAAAAAAATGTGTTCCAACAAAATTGGGCAAATGATACTGGAACCTTACTTCGAATCTTTGAACTGAACTGGCCAAACAAACCTCAATTTACCCTCCAATTTCACAAGCAATAAACAACCCAATTTAGAATTTCAGAAAGTTAGAAGAAAAAAAAACACAATAATTTTCACAATCATGAAAAATCCATACTTACCATATTTCACCCTATAACCAATTACCCATCTAAACTCTTCATTAGTTAATACAATTATTTACTTCCCTTCCAATCCATCACTTCACTCATCATCTGAGATCTCCAAAGCATCCTCTTGAGAAAACCCCGGACCGCCAGCTGGCGGTGGGCCAATGAGCAGTTGTCTCCTCTCCAGTACTGATTGGCCTCCATTGAGGATCCTTTCCAGTTTCTTCCTTCTCACGCTTCTCTTGTTCACCAAAGGCTCTATTTCTTCATCCGTCGACCCGTCCTCGTAATAATCCAACATTTTGCTCACCACCTTGTGTTGTTGGATTGAAGGGGCTCCTAAATATCACAATAAATGAATTAAAAAATAAAATAAAATAATAAATGTATGAAGTAAAGATAGTTTTTTACCTTGTGAATTAGATTGATTGTTAATCGGAGTCCGAAACTTCCTTTTTCTGGAAGATTCTTCCTTCTTTGGGAAAGAGCTTCCTGGATTTCCTTGCGGGCTTATAGAAAATTTGGGAGTTGAAATACCTACTGGGCTTCTAGAAGAACCGGGAATTGAGATCCCGGTTGGGCTCTGAAAAGAACCGGGATTTGAGATCCCGGTTGGGCTCTGAGAAGAACCGGGAATTGAGATCTTAGTCGGGCTCCTAGAAGAACCGGGAATTGAAATCCAGTTTAACTTGGATGAAGGAGAAATGAAGTTTGTGATTTCTTTGTTAACCTTTACTTGAGATTTAACCCTCTCTTCTGATATATTCAGCTTTGCGCAACCTTAGTCATTACAAATAAATAAGTCAATTTTCTTTTGGGTATCAAAATTTAGGGTTTTATGTTTTATGTTTTATGTTTTATTTTTCTAAGAATGAAATATACTTATTGTGTTGGCTTGATTCTCTGAAGGCCCAGATATTTTCTTGAAAGTACCGCCACATTTATCTTTATGCCTGAAAATTAAATAAAACCAATAATAATAAATAAAATCGACAGAATATTTGAAGAAACAAAACACTGGAGATCTCCATTGAATACCTGTGCCAACTGCAGTCAGAATTACCGCAAGTTCTTTTCATGTAATGCACTTGCAATATACAATCATTATGTGACGGTGGTTTTGGTGTCGCTCTGTTTATTTTTTCATGACATAATTCACACTGCAATCAAATAATTCCATTTGAAATTATTCACTAATAGTCAAATTAAATTCTGCATTAATTTATATATATTTTTTATAATTTTTACCTCCCATTTGTGAGCGATATCGTCAGCCACATCATCATGAAAATCATGAAAGAGAGTGATTTTGTATCCATTGTTCGGTCTCTGAATGAAAATTAGAAATTAAATTAAAATTGAAATTAAAAATAGATAACATAAAATTATTAGAATATAGTGACAAACCAAACAATCAGTTATTGTGCTGGAATTGATGGAATTCATCATTTCTTTAAAACCCTCCCCATGAGCACTGCAATTGTTAATTAATTATGAAATCAATCAATGAAATTGCATGATTTTCATGAGCAAATAATATTAATTTTATTTATGGTAGGGAAAGATTACTCATGGCGGCTGTTATTGTTAGAGAAAAATAAATAGGCGTGAATCATTTCATGAAGCAATGTGTTTTTCAAATCGTCAGCTGATCGATTTCTGAGTAAAGGTTCAGAAAGAATTATTTCACAGCTACAGCTACTCTTTTGATAATTACAGAGCCCTGTACCGCTGCATTATACCAAAATCAGGTTAAATTCACGAAATTTATTCTTCAAGAAAGAATTGAAAGAGGGAAAATTAAGTTAAATTCATGAGATTCGTGATAATTAAGTTCAATTCATGAATTTCGGGAAAGTTAAGTTAAATTTCCATGAAATTCGTTTCTTGCGAGCTCAATGTATCTACATTACGATATCTTCATTTTTCAAAATGTACGCTACAATCTTATTAGCATTTCATTTCAGATCATCGATCAGTTCTGCAAGATCGTACACAATCAAGAGAAATAGAGGAGAGAAATATGCCTGGTCATCGAAGAGTCACTCCAATTGACGGAGCACGATGCGATCTCGCTATCAAAATACAGATCATTGTAATGGAGAAACAGCGCTTCCAAGTCCAACTCCGGATGCGGAACTCCGGCCACCACCATCGCCATTTTTTAACGAACGATCAGATTCAGAAAAATGATTTCTATTTTTAAGTTCTTTTTTTCTTTCATCATTATGATTATTTATGAGACGGAAGAGAGGCGAAGGGTTTAGTTTGGGAGGGAAAGAAAAGATGCGCTACTAAGCTAAGCCGGGCTCAGTTGGTGTGACTGAACACTGGGGACTGGACAGCCACGTGGCAGTCAGGTTGGAAGATGGACCGTCACGTTGGCAATTAATGGATTGTTACTACACCAATTTAGACTTGGCTTTTTAATTGAAGCAAATGTGAAGAGTCAGGCCCAAAACGCGAAAGATTCATTGGGTTTTTGGACGGATTATCGAAGAGAATTTTTCAAAAACAAATCTTTTTTTAACATTTAGAAAGAAATCATATATTTTTATTAAACACATATCTTTTGTGAACATTTAGAAAAATCATATTTTTTCTTAATTGTAAAAAAATCACATATTTTTATTCTTAAGATTTTCTTTTAATCCCTATAGAATGATTTTTTGGTTTTAACTCTCCATGTAATAAGCTTTTTTGGACAAAAATATCATCATTAAACTTTTTTCATATATATGTTTGTTCAATCCAAAAGAATAAAGAAAATAAATAATAACATAAATACATACAATAAAACAATATATCATAAACTAATATTTAAAATATCATACCGTGATATTAAGTTACCAAAAATTATTTAGTTTTTATTTATTACCTGGTGTTAGAAACAATGCAAATCTAAACCAGCTAATTGTTCTTAATTTAATTGAAGTCCTCAAGTGAGAAATATTTTATAAAGAAATAAAGAGACAATAATAAACTCCAATTCAATTGATGCATGTTGGATCACTTGGACAGATAGTTAAGGTTAATTGAATAAATTAATTGAATCGAGAGTTAAAGTTAATCCTAAAATGGATGAAAAAAGTTCATTTTCAAAGGTACAAAAAATATCAGTTATCCAAAATATTCAGGAAACTTGGGCTTCTTTGAATTTCCATTATTAAATTATTGATTTAGATAATCAATACATACCACAAATAGATAAATAAATATTATAACATTAACAGAACAGCACAATATGTAACAGCAGAAAAACATCACACATAGTCTTAAAACATGAACCGAATTCAAAAAGCATTCAATATAACACAAACCAAGCAAATACGATTCGTGCCATACAATAAAAAGGAAACACAATCCAAATTCCGGAAATTCCTACCACCATCCACTCAAAACATAACAATAACAATAATCAGAATATGAAATCTAAATTACTAAAATCCATCATAGCACTTAGAATTTCATCATTAAAATCACTGCCCCTCGCCAGACTCGCGCTTCGATGAAGCCTCCTTTATCTCATCACCCTCATCCTAAACATAAGTAAATAATAATTGTTTAAAAACTTATATAACTGTGAATTAATGAAAATAGAAAGAGAAGGGTAAAAAGGTAAATACGGTTAAATCGGAGGTCCAGAGAGTCAAATTGTCACGGAGGAGTTGCATGATCAAAGTGCTGTCCTTGTACGACTCCTCGCCCAATGAGTCTAATTCTGAGATAGCCTCATCAAATGCCTGTTCATAGTAAAAATCAAAATAATTAAAAAAAAATTATAAACACAGAAAATTTTGAAAAATAATAAAGAACATAAATTATAAATACCTCTTTGGCAAGAGCGCAAGCACGGTCAGGAGAGTTGAGAATCTCGTAGTAGAAAACTGAGAAGTTGAGAGCGAGCCCAAGCCTGATCGGGTGGGTCGGCGCCAGCTCAGCGACAGCGATATCCTGAAATTCCACCAATTGCAATTCCCCACAATTAGAAACAATAATTATTGCTTAATTGAGATCATTATTTTCAAATTTTGATGAAAACCAAACCTGAGCGGATTTATACGCCTGCATTGTGTTTTCAGCCGCCTCCTTTCTCTCACCTCCAGTCTTAAACTCCGCAAGATACCTTCAATAAAAATAAACAAAAATTCAATTATTCGCCTAAAATTCAAATAAAAAACATCAAAAAAGTTAAAAAAAAAACACAAAACAAAAAGAAAATAATAATAATAATAATAATAATAATAATAATACCATAATACCTGTGATAGTCGCCTTTCATCTTGAGATAAAACACCTTGGACTCGGCGCTTCCAGAAGACGGAACCAGGTGAGAGTCCAGAAGCTTCAAGATCCCCTCACAGATCTTGTTCAGCTCCTCCTCAACCTTCACGCGGTACTCCTTAATATACCCAACATGCGTATCATTCCCCCTGCTCTCCTCCTTCTGCTCGATGGAGGAGATGATGCGCCAGCTCGCGCGGCGGGCTCCGATCACGTTCTTGTAAGCCACGGAGAGAAGGTTCCGTTCCTCAACCGTGAGCTCCTCCGTGTCGGTGGACTTGACGACCTTCTCCATGAACTCGACCATCTCTTCGTACCGCTCGGCCTGCTCGGAGACCTTGGCGAGGTACACGTAGCTTTCGCGGGATTCGGCCATTTCGAATGTGGAGTGATTCGGATCTGAGATTTAGATTTAGGTCAGAGTTTAGATTTGGATCGAGAAGAAGAAGTAGATCTAAATCGTGTGGAAAAAACGATAGATGAAATCAATCAACCACGGATTCGCAAATACTGAAAGCGTTTCAGATGAAATCTCTATATTGTTCTAGCGGCTGTATAATATGAAATTAGGGATCTATTTATGCTGAAAACATCTAGCTGATCAAAATCTAAAAAACAATCAATCTACGCAAACAATTATTTCAACAAATTTCATCATGCGTGAAGGGATTTAAACATTTCCCCTCTCAAACTCAACACTAAAAAGAAATCTACAAATCCGACGAAATTACTGAGCTGAGCAACACAGATCTAGATCAAAATAAAAAAAAATAAAAAAAAAGACATACCTGAAATATCGAGAGACGAGAAAAACTCTTTTCGCTCTTTGTTTGCGATTCGATTTGATTTGGGGTTTGGAGAGATGAGGGCCGGCTCGTATTTGAAGGCGGACGCGCTCCAACAATAATAGTCTACCGACCAATGAGACGCCGCCACGTGTTAACCATCAGAAAGCGGACGGACTTTCTTTTCTGTGATTTATTTAACAATTTAAGCCAGATGTGGTTTTAACAATTAGCAGGCGGCTTGTTGACCGGAGTTTTGGACCCGGTTGTCAGTGAGGGAGTTTTTGTTTATTTTGGTTTTTTGGTTTTGGGGAAGTAGAAGATTGGTACCACGTTGATTGCCCTAGTTTTGGGTGTATGGCCCATGAGTAAGAAATGGAATATGTTTTGGAGAACAAATTGATGTTTCATACATAGGTGTCTGTATGTATTTCTTGTGTGTTTTGACCCGCATGTCATGGTGTTGAAGAAATCTTTCTTTTATTTTAATCATTTTATTTTGTGGTTTATGTGATAAACTTAAATTTTTTAAGGTAGAAAACAAGTCTTTTTTCTTTAGCTAAAACTCCACTGGATAGATGAAAGCTTATCTCTGATTACAACTTGGCATGACCATATGATAATATAATATTGAACATTATTAGTTCTTTTAAATAAGTCACTGTATGATATAGACTGCAAATAATTGTTTTTTTCCATGACATGCATACATTTGCTTTATTGCAATTTATTAAAATTATGTCATATACTGAGAAGGACATGTAAACAACAATTCCTATTTGTCAACATACCAAAATATTATGTAGTCTTACAATATATCATATATGTTTCATTCTCTCACAAATTTTAAAACTGACATAAACTTTCTCATTTTTCTCCTTTATTGTATAAAAGAATATGGTTTAACAAATGGTTTTCTTATGATTTTACATTAGTAGACATGTTTCAATGTTTTATAGGGAGATCCATGACATTTTTCGGTACATGAAATTGTCTCAAAACAAAAGGTATGATAAGTACGAACGATTTTTATGAGGGAGACAGAAAGTTGTCAGTTAGTTCATTCATTGCCTTTCTCCTTCGAATTGTCATGAAATTCAAAATGTGAATGTGATGCACATGAGACTAATAATAAAACCAAATTCAACAAGTCATTTTCTAATTCACATTAAATAAGAAAAGGAAAAGTCGGTCAAATTGCATTTAAAGAAAAAAGTTCCAGAACACCATGTATAAATGACCATAAATCCAGAAGAAACAACAATTGAAATGTTTACACAATGATATATCTAAATTAATACAACACTCACTATAGTTCTTCCTCTTATTCAAGACACAACAAATAATTATTTTATTTTGTTTATTCCGATCCGGTAATTTTCTCCTTCAGTGATTCAATATCACTCGCCAGTTCTTTTCTACTTTGCTGCCAACCAAAAAAAAATATTTATCGTAAAAAAAATTAACTAAAAATCAAAATTTGAACTCAGAAAGTCAGAAGTCAAAAGTTTACACCATGAGACAATAATATTCAAATTATTTACCTTGAAGAGTAAATAGCGGTACACAAACCAGCCTGAGTAACCAAGACCAACCAACTCCATAATCTTTGGAAGCTACAAAATCAGAAAAAATAAAATAAATAAATAAATATTTTTTTTCCTACTTTCGACATTTGAAAAATAATTTTATGAAATTGAATAAATTAATACCAAAGGGACGGAATTAATTGCACCAACAACAATTGAAGAAAGCCAGACAGCAACAATTGCACCGCCTCCATATAACAAAACCGTCGATTTATTTTCAAGTGAATCCCACTGCAAAAAATAAACAAATTATGAACCTTTTCATTGTAGCGATTAATAATTTGAAATAGTGAGAAATCTTTGAAAGAGGTAATATAATATATAATACCTTTTGTTTTAAATCAGAGATTAATTCGTCGGTTTGAACGGAGCTGGAGGTATCTTCAGATGAAGATGTGGCTCTTCGATGGATTGAAGGAAACCTTTTTGAATCTGTCAAAATTGGAAGATAATGTAAGTGTTTAATCACTAATGACTTGAGCAATTTTGAGCACCAAAAGTTCAAAATTGGAAGAGATCCTGAAACAGTTCTTCACTATTTTAACATGCATTTTAATGGTTGTCTTTTCCTATCAGTAATTGATGAAAAGAACTCTTTAATTTATTAATCCGAACAGGATTTTGTTCCAGTTATTCAAGACAGAGAAAACGAAAGCAATCAATTTCAAGTAATAGAAAATAGTAAATTACCGCTGAGGCGAGAAGAAGAGAAGGAAGCGTTGGTAGAGACGAAAGAGGCGGAGGGAGAACGGACTTGAAGAACCGCGCGCGGCGGAGTGGAGAGGCGGACTCCGCCGAGCACCGCCGTGCTCGCCATCGACGCCATTCTTCCTTCTCTATTCAAATCTCACCACCTCTCCTTTCTCACTCTCTCTGTGCTTCACTCCACTTGCTTCGCTTGGACTTTTTTGTGAATCTGAATAATTCAGGGGGTCTTTTGGCGAAATAATTTGGTTCCACAACCTGCCTATCTATCTCTCCGTCCACTCCTTCCTACGCCAGTCGCCACGTGTCAAAACAGTTGGTTGTGATTGGCTGTTTCTCTATCGTTACTATTATCTCCTGCTCACTGAGCTGGGCTTTCTTTCAGGCCCAAAAATAACCATATGGCCTTACGTTTCAAAGTAAATAAATAAACATACACAATAATGAAAATAATAAAATAAAAACACCACAACAAAAGCTTTATAAATTATTCATTATTTCATTATCATCCCCAAGAAACATACACGAGTTTATTACATCACATTACAACACACAGCTTATTCTCCTAAACAACTAAACATCCCATAACAATAACAATAATGCACACACAGGTAAGTAAAGGTAAAGCTGAGTAAACATAACAAGTACAATTTAACTCTCAGGTTCATCAACCCAGGTGGCAATAGCCAGTGTGTGGCGCCCACCACATGCCACCAGCTTGGCACACCATCTCCCGTCAGAAGTAGTAGAATCTGTTGGTGCAGGTAATTTGATTGGCACTTCCACTGGCTGCCCTGTTGTCACCTTCCTCCCAAATCCCAGTCTCCCATGATCTCCCCTCCCAAACTATCACAAAATAGAATAAAAAATAATATCATCACGAACATATTTTTATATTACGAGAAAAAATATTTTTATATTGTTTTAATACGGTATGGTATTTTTATATTATTTTAATATAATATAGTAACTATATATACTTACGGAAAACATACGGCCATCACGTGTGAGGGCGACTGAATGAGTGCCTCCACAAGAGACCTAAGAAATTAAAATTTGGAGATTAGATCGAGTAAAAAAATGGTCATGTAATATGTAAAGAAATAGAAATATAAGTTAATTAATACCTGAATTATATCTTCATTAGCAAGGAGTTGAACCTTTTGGGGAACCATTTTGCTACTCTTATCGTCTCCGAATCCAAGTCTCCCGTGCTCTCCTCTTCCCCATGCATACACCTTCACTTTCAACAATTATTATTATTATTATTACTATAATAATAACAATAATAATAATAATAATAATAATAATAATAATAATAATAATAATAATAATAAATTAACTTACCTCGCCCTCAGCTGTAATTGCAGTGGAATGCCAGCCGCCAGCAGCAATATCCACCTAAAAATAAAAAGATACAAATAAAATTAATAAAGTAATAATACTAATTAAAAATTGTAATTAAGTAAATAATAGTTGTAACTAAAAAATAAAAATAATAATAATAATAATAATAATAATAATAAAAGTAATTAAATATAAAAAAATACTTAAAAGTTAAAACAATAATAATGATTAAAATAATAATAATTAAAAAATAACAATAACATTTAAAAAAAATTAATAATAATTTTTATTTCTTTTAACGTACAAGTGTTAGATCAGACAGGCCCTCAACAGGAACAGGCAGAGACCTAGGCTGAGTATCCCCGGTTCCCAGCTGACCGTACTCATTATTCCCCCAGGCCCACAACACACCGTTCTGAAGCAACGCCAAATTATGAAACGCGCCCACAGCTATCACTTTTACCTTCTCTACGCCCTGCACTCGCACCGGCGTCGATATCTGCGTTCTGTTGTCAAAACAAAATATTAGAAAAATAAATGGAATAATGGAGTGATAAATGGAATGTTTATTTATGTACATGTCGCCAGGAGGCCAAGGTTGGCCCCAAGTCCAGACGTGGCCGTCTTGGGTGAGGACGACTGAGTGGGTCCCGCCTGCTGCCACCTGGAAATTAATATTGTTTTTTTTTGGTTAATATAATGTTTTGTTTTTTTATATATATAAAAAAAGTGATAGTGATGTGATTTATGTGTGTCACTAGGACCGAAATGAATAGTTTGACTCTTCACCTAATTTTTGTAGTAGTAGATCAAATTAACTTGATTGGTTGAAAATAAGGTTGGAATATAATATTTTGTATACAAGGGTCCATGCTTAAAAAGAACTTTTAAGTGCTTTAGTTGATAAGCACGATAAGAATTAAAGATACTGTAAAATCCGCTTTATGCAAGGTGTACAGTAAAGTATAATAATTAGAATAAAGCTGGAATAATGCACTACAAGCAGGCTTGTTGCAATTACAAGTACATAATCAACATGTCCAAAACTAAATTCAAAGAATATTCCAAAACAAAACAAATTAAATAAAAAAAGAATATTTTTAATTACAAACCTGTTTAACAGATAATTTTGGAGCGCATCTTTGTGGAATTGCAATATCTCTCCTCAAAGCCTTCGTTCCATCTTCCTTTCTTTCTGGCTCTTCCCCACACTGTCCATACTCATTTCCACCTGTCATTTCATCAAACACGTTATGTGCATCATTAAAAACATAAATTCTGATTATATAATATGTGAAATTAATCGATTTGAAATTTTGAAGATTAATGTTATGAAATGTTTGTTTATTTACCCCATGCGTATGCATGGCCCTGTTCGTCCACTGCAAGACAGTGCCATCCACCGATGGCTGCCTGAAATTATAAAATTAAAATAAATTTAGAATTAAGTTTGAGTGATTGACAATGGTGAAATGAAGATTTTATTGTTTTGATCTTTTGTTGGTTGGTTTTACTTGCCTGGACAATTTTGACGTCAGAAAGAGCCTGGACAATTTTGACGTCAGAAAGAGCCTTGACAAGAGCAGGCTCGCTCTCTGTCTTAGTCTCAGGCTGGTGGCCGAGAGTTCCTCTCTGATTCCATCCCCACGTAAATAACTACAAGTTTTCAACCCAAAACATTAAATCAACATCAAATTAACACAAAACGAAGTTAGACGAGTGATTTTTGAAAGAGAAGATTGATTAAAGGGTAAGTTTATATACACTGCCGTCTTCACAAATGGCGAGGGAGTTACGACTGCCGGCAACCACAGCCGTGACGTCGTACTTTTCAAGCGATTTGATTGGATAAGCCATGTCCATCTCCTCAAAAGTCCCCATGCCGAGCTGTCCATCCTCTCCTGACCCCCTGAAAATGGCGAGAAGAAGAAAAATAACACAAATCAATAGAGCTGTTTGAGGGATATTGAGATGGTTGAGAGAGGAAATGCTATGTTTGTTTTGGTACCAGGCGAGGACGACGGAGTGGGAAGCGCCGGCGGCACGAGCCATGCGGCGGTGGTTAGATAAACAGGAAAGAGAGAACAGGGGAAGCGAGCGCGAGCGAGAGCGAGAGAGAGAAGAGTGTGATGATGGATCGGGAAAGTAGTGAATATTCTGGTTTTGGGTTCCTATAGCCGACATGGTAATCAGGGATATAAAATTCCGGGTATGATAAGCTAAGTTTTTGATCTTATCTTATCTGAGGCTTGTTTGGATGTACAGATAATTTTGTAGGATGGGGGAAGTTTTTGTAGAGATTGGGTTTTGATATTTCGAATTCTTTAGGAAAGTATAGGATAAATATAAGATATATGTTTTTTTTGCTTGAAGTCCGTAGGCGTTATGTGTTGAAATAGAAAAATAATTAAACAAAATTTAAATACAAATTTCACTCAAGGCCACACAGGAGCTAACCACATTGAAAATTATTTAATATAATTCAAAAAAAAGAACAAAAATTATTTGAGAACTAGAAAAAATAATAATTATAAAAAAAATATGAATAAAAAATAAGAATAGAAGAATTATTTGAAAACTAGCATTTAGAATCTACTTTAATCTGAAAATTAGCCGTTATGTGAGCTTCTATATAATCTCTTGCTTCTCAACTCCACACATATTTTCCATATCAGAAATTCTACAATCAGAAAAAAATTTATAATATCAGAAATTCTACAATCCTCAAGGTTACCGATCTCCTAAATTTCGCAAAAAATATAACACAATATTAAATCTTAGAAAATCACATACATCCCTAAATTCATATACTTTTAATTGGCAAGACGAAGAAGAGAAAAAATCACAAGAAAATAGAAGAGAAAACATTAAAAAAATAAATATAGTGAAGAAAGTCAACAAATTCAAGAAGAGAAAAAATATTAAAAAAATAAAAAGTGGGGTAGTTGGATTCATTTCCTAAGAAAACCGACTAAAGAGGTCATTTTTCATTTCGGACGAAGTTGTATACAAATTTTTTCCGAAAATTTCTAACTCAAAATTTTCCCAACATTTCGGAACACACATCCAAACATACAATTCTAATAATTTCAGGTTTTCTCCTTAACCTATACTGAACTGAAAATTATGTGTACGTCCAAACAAGCCCTAAACTTGTATTTTAAAAGTTCTAGGATTTTGTTCCAATCCTAGCTTAACCCAAGCTTTTCCTAGACATCCAAAGAAAAGATTTCAGATATTCAGTAAAGGCTTTAAATCCTGATTTTTTGGATTGAAAATCCAGGATTCTAAGTTCCAAATCACTCGGACAGGAACAGGATGATGATGATTGATGTGTACCGTACTGGACGAAATGGAGATATCCAGTAAAACCGTGTATTGGAGATCACAAAGCTAAAACCAATAGGCGGAGCAGGCTAGAGGCGCGCACGAAATACTGACCTGGGAGTTCCCGCTTCCTTCCCGCCAAATCTCCCCGCCATTTCTAGTCTCCCCCTCTTTCCCTCCTCACAGACTCATTCTCATCCATCACCTCTCTCAAAGACTCATTCATCTCCTCTCTCTCTATTGCTCAAAAACCCTAAACACCGCAGCCCCAGGCACGCCATGTCTCACCGCCTGAGCAACGGCCGGTCGCCGCTCATACGCAAGCAAAGCCAGATCACCGCCTTCTTTTCCAACCCCACACCAAAATCAACCTCCACTCCTTCTCCTTCTCCGTCTGAATCAGCAAAGCAGAAGAACAAACCCCCTCTATCAATCCCGCCGTCTCAAACCCCGTCTCCGCCCACCAAGCCCAAAACCCCGCCTTCATCCGAAGCGAAACCTCACAAAGTTGATGTGATCGGAAAGAGAGTTAAAGTGTACTGGCCGCTCGACAAGGCCTGGTACACCGGCGAGGTTAAATCCTACGATAAAAGCTCGAACAAGCATCTGATTCAGTATGAGGATGGGGAATCTGAGGCGGTGGAGCTAGAGAAGGAGAAGATCGAGTGGGTTGAGGAGGAACCGGTTAAGAAGCTCAGACGGTTGAGAAAGCTCTCTGATTCGGTGGAGGCTGAGAGTAAGAATGAGAATGAGTTTGATTGCATGGATGATGATGATTCGAGTGATGAAGATTGGGGAAAGAATGCACAGAAAGAGGAGTCTAATGGGGATTCAGAATCAGAAGGGGTGGAATTAGATGAAGAGGAAGAAGAAGAGGAAGTTGTGACTAAGTCAAGAAAGAGAAGGTCTGTGAGTTCTTCACAAACAACTGGAAAAAAGAAAAAGCTTGATGTGAGTAAAATGGGAATTTCTAAGAAATTCAACTTTGATGGAGCTGGAGAAAAGAATTTATTGAAGAAGAAAGAGAATTTAGATGTTAGTAAATCATCTCCAGTTCTTAAAACCAGTATTAATCAAAGTGAGTTTTTATCTTTTGCGTAAAGTGATAAAATTGGTTTTACAATTCATATAGCTTAATAATTGTATTTTAATTTTTTTTTTATTGATCAGGTTCTAATAAAGTGATAATAAATGATACAAATCTATCTGGAGAAGCAGCGGAAAGATTCGGGAAACGAGAATATGAGAAATTCAAATTCCTGGGAGAGTAAGTCAAATTTATGTTCCGAAATAATTACTGTAATTAATGAAATGAATTTTGTAATTTAATGCATATATTTCAGCAAATTTTATTTGATTTATTTAGAGGGAGAAAAGATGCAAAAGGGAGGAAATGTGGAGATCCAAATTACGATCCAAGGACTCTTTATTTACCGCCCGATTTTGTAAAGGGTTTAAGTGGCGGTCAGGTAATTCTTAATTTACATTTACATTTACATTTAAATTGTAAATTGTAAATTTCTTTTTTTTTTTTTAATAAGTTAGTAATGAACAGAGGCAATGGTGGGAGTTTAAAGCACAACACATGGATAAAGTCTTGTTTTTCAAGGTACTTTAATATTAATATCTTGCTAGTTTTATATTTATTATTTATTCATATTTATTAATAAAAAATAATTTAAAATTGAATTAAATTATTATTTATTTATTAGATGGGAAAGTTTTATGAATTGTTTGAAATGGATGCACATATTGGAGCTAAGGAGCTTGATCTTCAATACATGAAGGTTTTTATTTATTACAATTAATCAGAAAATAAATTAATAATCAATAATTGGTTCTAATATTATATTTTATTTGTATGTATTTAGGGCGAGCAACCTCACTGTGGTTTTCCAGAGAAGAATTTAACTTTACATGTCGATAATTTAGCTAGAAAGGTATATATATATATATACTAATCGTAAATTAATTATCTTCATTTATCACCAAATACAGGTTGGTTTACCAGCATTTAATGCTAATATGCCGTTTTATTTTTTATTAAGGGATATCGAGTTCTTGTAGTGGAGCAAACTGAAACGCCAGATCAGCTCGAAATTCGAAGAAAAGAAATGGGCTCTAAAGACAAGGTAATTTAATATAATAATATTTAATAAAAATTACAAATAATGAAATTATAATCGCAATGTTATTATTATAATTATTTTTTAATATTTGAAGGTTGTGAAAAGGGAAATATGTGCCGTGGTCTCAAAAGGAACATTAATCGAAGGAGAATCATTGATAACAAATCCTGATGCGTCTTACATAATGTCAATTACAGAAAATTATACTCAAAATAATAATAATGAAAAGGATAATAATGATAATAATACTATTATTGGTGTTTGCTTACTTGATGTTTCCACAAGCAAATTCATCATCGGCCAGGTATTTCCATTATTTCTCCCCTTCTTTATGTTTCCATTTTTTTTAATTTTCACAAACTAATATTTTAATATTTATATTTCCAGTTTGAGGATGACTCAGACCGACATTTACTATGCTCGATTTTATCCGAATTACGTCCAGTCGAAATAATAAAACCCTCCAAAACCCTCTCTTCACAAACCGAAAAATCCCTAAAATCCCACTTAAGAGACCCTCTAATCAACACCTTAACTCCCCAAATCGAATTTTGGGATTCTAACAAAACCGTAAAAGAGCTTACGAATTATTACGGCTCTGACGAGGGTGAATCCGCAAAGTTACCACAAGCCTTGACCGAGCTGGTCAACGCAGGGGCGAAAGGGTCATTTGCAATTTCTGCACTTGGAGGATGTTTGTTTTATCTCAAGCAGGCTTTTTTGGATGAGAAGTTGATTAAATGTGGTGATTTTGAGTCGCTGCCGTGTGGGGCCCGATTTGGGGACGTGCAGAAATACATGGTTCTTGATTCTGCTGCTCTTGAGAATCTTGAATTGTTGGAGAATATTAGAACTGGCGGATCTGATGGGTAATTTTTTAAATAATAAAAATAATAATAAATTAATAATAATGAGAATGATAATAATAAATTAATAATAATGAGAATGATAATAATAATAATAATAATAATAATAATAATAATAATAATAATAATAATAAAAAGTTTTGCATTTGGAAGAGGGATATTAAAGCCCTCTCCAAATTTTTTATTTTTTTTAAATAATTGAAACTTTATTAATTATTTTGATGATTTTTTTTTTAATTTTAGGACGTTATTTGCACAGCTGGATCATTGTGTAACACCGTTTGGAAAAAGACTGCTTAAAAGATGGATCGCGAGGCCTTTGTATGATAGAAAATTGATTTTACAAAGACAAGATGCTATCGCAGCTTTCAAGGTTTCTCATTTATTATTTTTCTCATTTTATAATAATAATAATAATAATAATAATAATAATAATAATAATAATAATAATAATAATAATAATAATAATAATAATATTTTTTTTATTTTTTAGGGTGAGGGTCTCTCATATGCACTGGAATTTCGGAAAGAAATATCTAGACTTCCAGATTTAGAACGCTTATTATCCCGCCTTTTTGGCAGCAGGTAATTAATTAATCAAAAATAATAAAAAGAAAACATTTTCCAATTTCTGTACTAATCACTTTATATTCATCACATTTGATGAACAACACAGCCAAACAAATAACGAAAGAAAAGCGATTCTCTATGAAGACGCGTCAAAAAAGAAGCTTCTAGAATTTACTTCTGTTTTAAGAGGCTGCCAGCTCATCATCCAGTCTGTCTCCTCTCTTTCCCCGATCCTCTCCAGTTCTGACTCCACTCTCCTCCTCCATTTACTCACTCCAGGTAAAGTAAACCAAAGCTCATCCCTTTTTGCCAAAAGACCCTTATAATTTTGGTATTTACATTTTTGTTCTAAATTTGAAGGAAAATGGCTGTTAAAGTAAACTACATTCCTTTAATTTTTTGCAAAAAGACCCTCGTACTTGTGATATTTAGGGCTGCCAAAATAAACTACATTTCTTTAATTTTTTTGAAAAGACCCTCGTACTTTTGATATTAGGGCTGCTAAGATAAACTACTTTCCTTTTTTTTTGTTGCGAAATGTCCCTTGTAGTTTTTGTATTTATGTTTTTTCTTAATTTTGAAGGAAAAGGAATGCCGGATTTGGGGGAATTTTTTGATTATTTTAAAGAGGCGTTTGATTGGTCTGAAGCAGAAAATTCTGGAAGAATTATTCCGCATGAGGGCTGCGACGTGGATTATGACTCAGCTTGTTATGTTATTAAAAATATTGAATCTGAATTTTCGAAATATTTGAAAGAGCAACGAAAATTGTTAGGCGACTCATCTGTATGTAGTTTATCTTTTCAAAAATTAAAATTAATGTTTTTTTATTTGGTATTTGATATATAATTTGTAGTATTTATTTATTATTTTAGATAAATTATGTGAATGTGGGGAAGGATACGTATCTGCTTGAAGTGCCTGAACGCTTGAGAGAATCGATTCCAAGAAACTACGAGTTACAATCCTCCAAAAAGGTATATGATATACCTTTTTATTTAACAAAAACAATTTTTTATAAATGTATGCTAGCGTAATAACTAATTTTTATATCTGGCAGGGGTATTTTCGGTACTGGACTCCGAAAATTAAGGAAATGCTAGCAGAGCTTTCTGAAGCAAATGAAGAGAGAGAGAACAAATTAAAAGGCATTCTTCAGAGATTAATTATTCAATTTTCTGAACACCACACTAAATGGCGTCAATTAGTTTCCATCACTGCTGGTAAAAAAAAAGACAAAAATTAAAATTAATTAATATAATTAATAAAATCATAAAATAATAATAAAAAAAATTAAATTAAATAAACATAAAAGAAAATAAAAATTAAATTAAATTAAATTAAAATAATATTTTTTGAATATCAGAACTTGACGTCTTAATGAGCCTAGCAATAGCTGGAGACTACTACGAAGGTCCGACCTGCAGACCAATCATAAAACCAATTTCTTCAAATCCCCAAACCGCCCCTACCTTCCTGGCTACATCCCTGGGCCACCCTCTCTTAAAATCCGAATCCCTAAACAAGGGCAGTTTCGTCCCGAACGACGTAACAATCGGCGGCCCCTCCTCCGCCAGCTGTCTGCTGTTGACAGGCCCCAACATGGGCGGGAAGTCGACGCTGCTGCGGCAGGTCTGCATGGCGGCGGTGCTGGCGCAGATGGGCGCCGATGTGCCGGCGGAGCGGCTGGAGATGGAGCTGGTCGACCGCGTCTATGTCAGGATGGGCGCCACCGATCGGATCATGGCCGCCCAGAGCACCTTTCTTGTCGAGCTCACCGAAACCGCTTCTATGCTGGTACACTCACTCAAAAGACAAATTCATGTTTGTTTTATTATCAAAACCCCCCTCACTTTTGAGATTCCTTCAAGAACCCCTTGCAAAGGCAGTTGAACTTTTTCTAGCCCCCTATGGTGTTGATAATAAAATGTCGTAAAATATTTTTTATATGTGTTGATTTATTTATTGTGATAAAGTTTATCATAGGGGGGTTTTGAGGGAATCTCAAAAGTGAAGGGGTTTTTGATAATTTTCGGAAAAGTTAGGGGGGCTTTGAAAATTTTCCCTTTAATTTATGATTTGTGAATTTTTATTTATTTATTTTTTGTTATTTTGTGAAGGCTGGTGCTAGTAGGAATTCGCTGGTGGCGTTGGATGAGCTTGGGAGAGGGACTTCTACATCTGACGGACAAGCCATTGCGTAAGATTTATTGATATAAATATTATGATAAATGCGTATTTGTGTGATATGTATATTTTATGTGTTTGTATTAATTGTTTGGTTTTTTTTAATAGAGCGGCGGTTTTGGAATATCTTGTGAGTCGAGTTAAGTGTCGCGGTTTGTTTTCAACGCACTATCATCGCCTCGCAGTAGATTATGAGAAAAATAATAAGGTAAGTTTTTTATGTTATTATTATTATGATTAATTAAGTGTGTAATATAATGTTTATTAGACTAATGTATTATTAATTCTGTTGTTTTGAATAGATTGCGCTTTGTCATATGGCTTGCCAAGTAGGCAAAGGTGAAGATGGATTAGAACAAGTTACTTTCCTTTATAGACTGACAGCTGGATCTTGCCCTAAAAGTTACGGTGTTAATGTTGCAAGATTAGCTGGTAATTTTTTATTTATTTTAATTATTTCCCTTTTTAATATATATGAAAATAACAAGATTTATGATATATTTATATTGTGGTTATTTTTTGAATAGGGATTCCGGCTTCAGTGCTTCAAAAGGCTGCTGAGAAATCGAGCGAGTTTGAATTGACTTACGGAAAAAAAGGAAAGAAATTTGTTGTGGGAATTGTAGAGGAGACAATTGCAGTTGTGAAGGGTCTTCTAAAGGAGAGGGATTCTATGGATGTAGAATTTCTCAGAGAAACGCAACAGAAAGCTAAGTTACTAATATCAGGAATCTGATTTAAGATAGTTTTCGTATTGAATCGAAAGAAAGATAGAGAAATCTTCGATTTTGCTGATATGATATGTTTAGTGTCGTATCTAAGGAGATATTTTCTTTTTAAAGATGACTTTTTGAACGATAGTAAATCTAAAGATTGGATTTGGTTCTATTCCTCAGAGAGAGGTAGGAGTGATTTTTCTATTTTGTAAATGTCAGGGACTGAAATAGTAATTTTGAAAATCTTGGGGACCTCCTTGAAATGTAGCCTATTTTCAGGAAGTTAGTTATTGTGTGGTCTCACTTTTCTTCTACTCTTTACTTTATCCTCTTGTGGATTTCTTATTTTCTTGGGTTGCATAATAACTGCACGTGTCAATTTCACAGCATGTTTCAACTTGCACTTTATGAAAGGAGAAATTGGGTATAAAAGAAAATATGCAACATTTATTTTTGCTGGATGGTTTTCAGTTAATTATATAAAAAATACCTTCGTGTTTAGATATTTTTTTTTAACTTGAAAGAGAAACCTTATCACTTTGATTTGTTTAGCCCTGGTTTGAGAGAGGTTTGATAGTTGGGCAGCACTATGGACCTGGTCCACTGATTGAGACCAGCTGAGCTGTCACCAGTTATGATTATACTTTGTTTACTTATTTATTAGCCTTTTAATAAAAATTTAATTAATAAAATTTTGCGCATATTTATGTCAACAGAAGGTTTAGATTAGAATTCACTCTTCACTAATTTCTTTGACCAATTTGATTATTATTGATGCGTAGAGTGATATTTACACAAACTCGTTGATACCATTTGAACTGACCAACTCAGATTCTGATTATTGTTCACACAATTTGAAAGCCCAAAAAGAAAACAAGAGAATGATCTGTTAGTATTTCTTACATTTTCTCACCAATAATTAATTAGTGATTGTTAATAAACGATGAAATGGAAGTATGCAGTAGAAAATAATTTAAACGTCCTATAAATATTTGCTGTTAAATATTTTTTTTTCTCCAATCAGATTAAGCGGGCTCATACTTATACTGGGCTTTGAATTTAAAAAAAATGAATATTTTGGACAAATAGGCTTCATGGCCTTGAAACCATTTCTGTTTCCCTGTGCAATAAAAAAATTAGATGATGAATGGAAAATGACTGCAAGAGTAATATGATAAGGATATATAAATCATGACAAAATGTTGTGTTGAATGAGGAGACATATTAAATCATGAGTCATGACACAAACATTTGGAGGGCTAATGGTGCAATTTATTTCTAAATCATTTAGCATAATAATAACACAAAATCGGATCCCCAACTAAGATTCTCCTGACCTAATAACATATTATAATATTAACGGATCTCTCAAATTAAAACCCAAAACTCCGACCCGACTTCCAGAATATTTAACCTCAAAACAGCCAACAGTTAACTCATCAAATCACATCTCTCCACGTAACCCTTACAAAACCCACGCGTTTCTTGACGCAATCAAAACAAAACGCGTTCGAGACCCCACTCTTCCCACATGTCAATAATCCAGTGACTCAAAATACTGTTCTGTGTTCTGAAGAGAACGCGAGATCCGTCTATGGCAATCCTGTAATTATTCAGATTTAAAGGGGTAATTGAACAGTCTAATTGGCTTACAAGCCTGTTTTATGTTAGGGAGAAACGCGAGATCTGAAAAATGGCAGTCGCGTAATTATTCGGGTTCCAAAGGGTAATTTCGTAGTGTATTTGACTGGTGACCGCCGCTGGAAGGAGGTATCCGGTTAATCAGCTCGTGGGGAAAATCTACGCCGTCAATTCCTTTTATACCTCCCACTTCATTTTTACCAGCTTATTATATCCATCATCTGCGCTTCGTTCACATAGTCTCTTACTACATTTCGAAAATTCAGTATGTAAATATTGTGAGCCTGGTGTGTACAAGGGAATTGAGGATTTCTCTTCTTCCTTCTTTGTTCATCTCCTTTTCCTGTTATAAGCCGAACTTTCTCTCTCCCTTCATTTCCGCTCCGTTATTTTATTTCCCTTGTTTGTTTATCCTCTCCTCCTTATCTCCTCCCCACCTAGGGTTAGTTGGCCAGGGTTAGGGTTTCCTTTCCTTCCTCTGACTCTGGCTCTGGCTCTGGCTCTGGCTCTGGCTCTCATGGAGGAATCGAGTTTGAAGCGGTACAAAGGATGGGAGGAAGTGGTGGTGTCGAACGACAAGGGCAAGAGGGAGGTCCACTATTACTTGAAAGACGGCCTGGGCGGCGCGGATCTGGCGGTGGTCGGCAGAGAGAGGAGTTTAAGACACATGAGTTATAGAACGGTTGATGGGTTCATTAGGGGTTGTCATGCGGCGGAGCCGTCGCCGTCGCCCAACTGCTCGCCGTCGCTCGCGGACGGGGCGGCGGCCGGGCTTAAGTGGAAGACGAGGAGAGAGGTTGTTGATTGGCTGACTTCTATTGTGTCGGGTAAGATTTAAGAAACGTTTGTTGAGTTCTCGTGAGTTTTTTTTGGCGATTTTTGTTGTGGAAGTGTCGTTCTTTTAGTGTTTGTTTTAGGGTTTTGTGTTTCTGTTTGATTCGAGGGACTCGTGTGATTTGATTTGTTTGAGTGGCTTGTTCTATGTGGTTTTTGGTTCTTTGGTGGATTGGATTTGAAGGGGAGTTACTCCTTGGGAAAACCCGTGGCTCGAAACCTCATGAGAACTACGGAAACAACTCCTCTGAACAAGTTTGAACTTTGCTCGCGTTTTTCTTTTGTAGTAACTCGGATGAAGAAGTTTTCCTTCGTAATCTTGTTCGTGGCGTAGTTTTTATTTGCCCCTTGCAAAGATTTTTGTTTCCGCTTGAATAGATCTACATGGTTTATAAAAACTTTCCTTTCCCTGGTTTGGTTGATTTTCCCCCACTAATTTCAGAACGAAAAGTTTGAATTTGAAGTATGCCTGGTCTTTTTCCACAAATTTCCTTGCTTCCCTCAATTTAGATTCGTTGTTTTTCTAGGGTTTGTTAAAATTTTGAGCAGCCTGATAGTCATGCTTGATTTGTCCTTCTACAGGGAAGTTTCTTAATTGCTCTTCAGGAGAAAGATTCCACCTTCTAATAAATCATAGGGTTTTTTTTGGTAGTAATTGACTGGCCTTATTGCAAAGTTTTTCGCTTTTATGACGTTTTGTTTTGAGTGTTTAGCTGGATATGTATCAAATCAAAGAAATACCTTGAAATTTTTGAACTGTTAGGTCCATTTGAATTTATTGCGGTAGACTTACAATCTGAATTGAAATAGGAATAAATTGGCTCAAATCAAATCAAAGATGATCCTTCATTCATCTCTGCTTCTTTTTCTCACTTAATGGAAACAGCAGAGCTAAGCTTTTAAGGAATATTTAATCAGGTTTTCTTTTGTCCCTTTCTCTTTCAACTTTCAATTTTGTAAACCCTAATTCTGTCCGTCTCTCCAAAATCCATGTAAGTTTTTATGGATCTGAAATAGATTTAAGGAATCGTTTTTTTACAATCGTCTAACTTCACATCTTGCCAAATTAGGGCTTCTGTAATTTAAGAGCGAATTATTTATTTTTTAGTATATTTAAGCGCTATTGAGTGAATTTCTGTTTGTATTTTTCATTTTTTTCTTTCTTTTTTGCTGTTGAGTGATTTTGGTCTACTTCAATAATTTAAATCATCTTTTCGCCCTCTTACAGAATCTCTTTCCACGTTGATTTTTTCCTGTTTCTTTAACGGCGTATTTTCATCTTGTATTTCTCATATATTTTAAGTTTTGACATATATATTTACATTTTCTTTTTTTATTTTCAGATAATTCCACAATTCCATACAGATCATCTCCTATCGTAGAAAACTTCTCAGATTACGAAGAAACCGAAGGTCCTTCTTCAAAGGTAAAATTATAAAATTCCAATTCCCTTTTTTTCGTCTTTTGTTTCCATTAGATACTTAAATTCATATTCAGTAAACTCAAATCTCACTCCTTGTTTAAATAAATCAGGCCGTTTCTTCATCAAAGCCAAGCCTAAACTCAGTAGAATTCGCATGGCTCGGCTCCTCTTGGACTTGCAAAAAGAAACGCAAACACTACCGCTCTTTCTGCCGTCGCGGCATCACCATTTCCGTAAGCACAAAAATAATAAAAAATTAAAATAAAAAATAGTCCACAAATTATTTACTAACTTATTTCTTTTTTCCAAACCAGGTGCATGATTTCGTGTTAATAATGGGAGAAGACAACAAAAGGTTAGTCGCTTATGTTGAGGATTTATATTCCGACTCCAAAAACACCAACATGGTCTCCGTCCAGTGGTTCCACAAGCCCGACGAAATCCCGGACATCAGCATCCCTCCGGACTCAAAATCCCGCGAAATCTTCTTCTCCTTCTGCTTCCAAGAATTAATAATCGAGTGCATCGACGGCTTGGCTTCCGTCCTAAGCCAATCCCACTTCGACCGCTTTTATAATCAAAACGGATCCGGGTTGAGTACCCGGTACGGATCTGACCCGTTTCTGTGCAGGAGGATTGTGGATAACGGAGAGGTGAAGGATTTTGATGTGACGGGATTAAAGGGATATTGGAGTCAGGAGACATTGAGATCCATGTTTCAGCCGACTCCGTTGAGGCTGAGGGTGAAGATTAAGAAGGGGGGGAAGGAGGGGAAGAAGGGGACGATGACTGCCAGGTGGCAGTTGCTGCCAGGTCAGCAGGTCGAGGTGCTCAGTCAGGATTCGGGGATTAAGGGGTGCTGGTTTAGGTGTTTAATTTTGAGGAAGCATTTGGATAGGATTAAGGTCCGGTATTTGGATGTCCCTGACGCCGACGGTTCCAGCTTTTTAGAGGTAATTATTAATATTTAATTAATTGCTTTGATTTTTTATTTTTTATTATTTTTTTTTGAGGTTTTTTTGGTTTTGTAGGAGTGGGTGTGGGGAAATAGGGCAGCGAATAAGGACGAAATGGAGATAAGAATGGAGGGAAGAACGACTGTGAGACCTGTCCCTGTGGAAAGAAGCCCTGGGAATAATATCGAGGTGGGGTCCATAGTGGACGCCAGGTGGCTCGACGGATTGTGGGAAGGAATCGTAGTTCGCTCCGATCCTGACCGTCGGTTTCTCGTGTACTTTCCAGGTATTAATTCCCTTTCTTTAACCTGCTAAACAACAAAAAATGTTTCATTTTGACTTAGAATTGTGGATTTATATGATTCTTTTTGTATTGTAGGTGAAAAGAGAGTGTCGGTGTTTGGGTTGGATGATCTGAGACATTCGAACGAATGGGTGGGCCACAAGTGGCACCCTCTGAATGGCCGAAAGGACATTGCGAACTCTATCTCATTACCGCCTCAAATAGAATATTCGATTCCTTTACCGAAGCCGAATACGAAAGAGAGCGTTAAATGCGAAAACTCGAGTCAAGAGAGAAACAATAACAATTCGGAATCCTCGCTAGACTTGAAAAGATCTCTGTCTTTAGACGGGTTGAAATGGAGTTCGAGAAAAAAGAGACGGTTTAGTCCTCATAATAATTCTGGGAAACCGAGTCCTGGATCTAGCAGCGGATTTAGTAATGAAGAGACGGAATCGGGATTTGGAGTCCTGGATTTGGAATCTACTGTGGATAATAATAATAGTCATGAGAATAATTGCAAGATTGGTGGGGGAGATTCGAGTTTGTTTGGGGCACCGATTTCCATCTCCAACTTGGTGATGTCACAATGATGTCGGTTTGATTGTATTTTTTATTTTTAACTTGCGTCCAGCCTGGATATTTGTTTCTCTATTGGTGAAATAAATAAGGTTGAGTGGGATTGGATGCGGGTTTGTATATGTATAATTGGTTAGTTTTAGTCCTGTTTATTGGGTTTTTGGGGGTTTGGTTTTTAATTTTAATTTTAGGAGGGAGTTTTGTGAGGGGCAGTGAGATTAGTCTAACTCAAAAGTTTTGTTTGCTAACTCTGCAATACTGTCTCTTCTAGCTCTAGTGAGTTAGATTATTTGTGCTAGTTTTTGTTTTGGGCTTGTTTCTAGTTTATTCAAATGCAATTTTCAGTTTTGGAGTATTCTTGTGTTGCTTTCAGGTTTTATTTATGGTATGATTATTTCTGACGATTGGTCTTGAGTGTGAGTCTTTTGTCAAAAAATAAATAAATAATGGAAAAATAAATATGTTTGAAGATATTCTTTACTTTTAGTTGTATATATTTAGTTATCTTTCCAAAGGATGACAAAATTTATGGGGTTGATAATTAACTTACCATCACTTTTTTATTGAAACATGTCTCTAACTGATTTTGATGAAACAGTTGTAAAATAAAATAGCAGTTGGATATTCATCTAACCAAGTTAGTAAATTAAGGCATGGATAAAGTTGGTGACCAACCGTGCAATTCACCCAAAATAAAACTTTAATCCAAAGCAACAAAAAAACCCTCCCTAAGTTAAGAAGCCAGAGCCAAATCATCAAATCCATCCCTCAAGTGCCGCAAGACATGAAAAAGAAGACTCAAAAGCCCTTAAAAAAAGGAAAAAGAAATTGACAAACATAGCCTAGCCTCACCGTTCTTTCCTTTTCACAAGAATCTGATTCTGCCTCACGAATCTCATAAGATTGTAAGAGAGATAGATGGCCCTCGTGACTGACTCAAGAAAAGGAATCAGGCCCTTCTTCTCAAATTCCCTTTGCCAACTTTCTCAAATTCTTCATTCAAGCTTTTCTCGTTCATCTTTTCACCAAAATTACAAAATATCTCCTCTCTCTGTCTCTCTTCCTTCCAAGACCTACTCCATGTCTAACAAGGTACGCTATATATATATATATTCAAATCATACCTATGGTATGTACATAATTTTATATGAAAATATTGAGTATTGTTCGTTAGTTTTATTGCATGACACTAAGGATGAGCATAGACTGCAACGGTTGCTTTCGGAAAATTAGAAACGCTCTTCTCCAAATCCAAGGCAAAGATTAATCAATCCATCAATTCACCTGATATAATATTAAGTTACAAACTTATATTTTCTATCTTATTATATTCTTTTCATTTATTTTTATTTATCCTTTAGAGTTGGAGAGTCATTTGATAGATAAGAAGAACTCCAGAGTGTGTGTTTGTGGGATGTTCAGTCCGCAAGATGTCGCGATAAAGATTAGAAAGAAGACGAATCGCCGAGTCGAAATATTAGAGATCAAAGAAATTGAAGCTTCTAGTGAAGGACCAAGGTCATCTCAGTCTTAAAACAGTTTGTATTTTTACATTTAATGACAGAAAGAACTTTAAAACCCAGCTGGATTTGTTTGTCTGATTTCATGTGTTCATTTTAATTTACTTTTACTAGGTGAAATAGTTTACTACCAGTTGTATATTTGAATCTATTGTGTATTAAATGTTTTTTTTTTTTAATTTCTGCTTCATGAGAAACTCTGAAAAAAAATAGAGGAAATAGTTTTCTGGTTTCCCCCTAGAATTAGAGGAAAATTAAGTCTTAAATTTCTTGTGGCTTTTTCTCAGCCATGGCATAGAATCTCACCAAACGGCATAAACTTTTAGCTCGATCTTTTTGGTACATGAGGATTTGTTCAACAAAACCAAACAACCAATAAAAGGCAAAAGTGTGCAATTATATTACGTATATAGTTTTGCTTTTTGACTTCAAATGTAATATATTCATGTGTAAAATCCAAGCCCAAACTTTTTAAGACACCCTTCAATTTCAAAATCAACAACTTGATTTTCAAAATTCAAAAGAAAAAAAATCAGAAACTCGAAAATAATTCAACATAACACAGAAAATCAAATCTATAATTTATTGAATGGAAAAAGAAAATTCAAAATCCGAACAAACCTCCTACAAGTGATAATTCAAGTCCAGCCGATGCACAAATGCATTACAAAATTATAAAAACAAAGTGCAAATAACCCCACATCAAATGAAAATCTTACAACAGCCAATAATAATAATTCACAAAAAGGCCCTTACAAAGTCAAGCTATCAGGGTTCTCAACAATTTTCGCAAAAGTCTGGAGAAACGCCGCCAGGTCAGCGCCGTAAATAATCCGGTGATCAGCCGTCACATTCACCTAAGTAAAAACATTTAATCATTAATTATCATTATATTATAAAATACTTTCATTATTTGAATAATGAAATTGTTCAAAATGTAATATTTAATTTTTACCAGCATTTTATTCTTCACACTGAAGAATCCGTCTTTGCCAGCAATAACTGTAGGTTTTGAGGCTCCAACTGCCATTATTGCCCCCTTAAATAAAACAAAATAAAATTCCAAATTAATTTAATATAGTAATAATAATAAAATGAATAAATAATTGAAAAAAAAAGGACACCTGGCCAGGAGGAAGAATTGCATCAAATCTGTCTACTCCAAACATTCCCAGATTTGACAGAGTAAATGTTCCTACAAAATACACATAGAAAAATAAATATTAATTAATTCCAATAAAAAAAACTAAAAAATTGTAAAAATATTAACTCATTTAAAATTTAGAAACCTGAATTATATTCATTTGGTGAAAGCTGCTTGGCACGCGTCTTACGAACCAGCTCTTTCCATTTTTGCGAAAGCAAATACAAATCCAACTGCATCATTAAAAAACACTCAAATTAAAACCCAAAAGCCAAATTTTCAAAATTCAAATTTCAAATTTCAAAATTAAAAACCTTGTCAGCATCCTGTAAAACAGGAGTAATTAGCCCTCCATCCATAGCCACAGCCACAGCAATGTTAATATTAGAATTATAAGAAAAGCTTTTTCCATCTTTACAGCTGGCGTTGACAACTGGATGCTGACTCAGCGCCATGGCTGCTGCTTTTGCAAGTAACACAGTCATTGTCACCCCCTTTGGCTTCACCTGTAAAAAAAATAAATAAAATGTTAAATTTGGTGATTATTTGTAAAATGGAAATTTGCAAAAAAACCCCTGCATCATTGAAAATTACAAAAAAAACCTCCATTATAAATATTTATAAAATGATAATTTGCAAACTAAACTAATGCAGGGACTATTTCACAATTTCAATAATGCAGGAACTTTTTTGCAAATTTCCTTTACAAAAAGAACCTACCCTTTCATACAGGGCATCAAGAGCGTCAGTCACAATTGGATATCCAACCCTAAAAGCGGGAACCGAGAGGCTCTCAACCATGTTCTTCGACACAGCCGATTGCATCGTGGTGAAAGGCACCATTGTTGAGCCTTCAACCGGAGGCGGAAGAGAAGAAGAAGAAGGTTTGGGAGATTGAACTGGAGATGATTGAACTGGAGGGGATTGAACTGGAGATGGTTTTTTGGGTTGGATTCCGGCGGCGGATTCGATGTCTTGCGGAGTTATTCTTCCGTTAGGTCCGGTCCCTTTTACTTTGTTTAAATCCACCTGTTGTTAAATCACTCAAATTGGTTTGGATTAATAATTAATTTATTCAATTCTTGGCAGTATTTATTCACTTGGAATGAGAAAAGAACTGACCTTGTGCTGTTTTGCGAGTTTCTTTGCATACGGAGTGGCGATGGTCTTCTTAGGCCCCTCTGGCTCCTTCACGGCGACCTGAGCCTGTGCGGGAGTTTCAACAGCAATGGCCTCAACTGCTCCATCCTCAGCACCAGCACTAGCAGTAGCACTAGCACCAGTTGATTGTGATTCAGCCTTAGCTTTTGCCGCAGCAATCTAGAAGGATTTGAGGATCAAAGAAACGAACTTGAAGAGTGAAGAGAGATGCAATCGAACTGAATTGTTCAAAACAGATTTATACAACTCACCTCTTCCTCTGATTCAGCGAGGAAAGCAATGGCGGACCCGACGGGCGCGCTCTCTCCTTCGGGAACCACAATCGCGGCTAATATCCCGTCGTGGAACGACTCCACGTCCATGTCGGCCTTGTCAGACTCCACAACCACCACGCTCTCTCCTTTAGACAGGCGATCTCCCTCGGACTTGATCCACGACACGATTTTGCCCTCTGTCATGGTCGAGCTCAGCGCCGGCATGAAGATCTCCCTGATCTTCGCCTGCACGGCCGGCACGCGGGATCTGCGCGCGACGAAGAGCACACGCCGGCTAATGGTGAGCTTGTTGGAGGTGAAAGTTGAGGCAAGATGAGGCGTCGCCATTGGAGCGGAGAGTACGAGGAGGAGTAGAGGTTTTAATTAGTTTTAGTTGAGCTCAGGAGGAGTTTGTATTGTTTGTACAGAGCTTTGGAAACATCGATGGAATTCACTGGAGGAGATGACCTTCTCTCTTTTGTATTAAAATGGAGATGTGTGTTTAAGGCCGTTGGGCCTTGATTTGATTTCTCTATGGGCTTTGGAATGAATATTGTGTCTGTTATTTTTTGAAAGAGGCTTTGGAATGAAGTAATTAGAATAATGGGCCATATTTTTGGCTACTAATTGTTTTTATTAATGGTAGTATTTAGGTTGTAAATTAATCCTCGAACTGTTTTTTTTTTGGATAAATAGATTAACAAACCATTTTGTAATGCATATGTAAAAAGATAATAATGTAAAAAGTATAAGTAGTGTTACAAACTCCAAGCATTACAACATATGGATTGAAAGTACAAGTACACACAGTATATAGAATCTTAAAATTCCCAAACAAATCATTTTACAACCAGTGACATAATTGAGACGAAAATGCGTGACCAAATTACGGAAATATTCTGAAACGCTCAACGAGTCATCCCTTGTATGGCCGGCGGTTGCATTGGCATCACAGACTGAGCCTGCCATCCTGTTCGCATTTATTTCACGACATACATTACACATATTATTTTTTGAAATAAATTATTTCACCTTTATGACTTATTCAATTCTTCATGAGTATAATATTTTGTTAAAAGATGAAACTATTACCGAGAGCTAAGTTGAAACCGCGAGATTGAAGCTCGCGATACATCTGGCAGAGAGAGCACTGCTCGCAGAGGCAGTGCAGGATACAGTCATTGCATATTGGGTTTTTCGGGATGTTAAATTCCGAGTGGAGTTTCGACCGATAAGTGCACGAGTATAACCAATGACAGCACGTGAACCACATGAGAAGCGTGTAAATTACGCAATTTTTGTTACATTCTGATCAAAAAGAAAAAAGTAAGAAAAGCCTAATTATGTTGGATCAATGAGAAATTTGTCGTACTATAAAATGTTGGGTTTCGATTAGAAGCTTACTTGTGCCACCATGATCAACAATTTCCGCAATACGACCGAATGCAATGCATGGGCACCAGAAAGTCAGGCAGCCTGTTTCACAAACAATATTGCCAAATGTTTCAATTAGATTTTGTTATTCTCTCTATATAAAATATATTTTTGTATATTTGGAAAAGAAAAACTTACAACTGTTACAATCACTTGTACAATTTAAGAGGCCGGACGACCAATTGGAGACCGGTCTGAGTCGATCAAACGTAGACATTGGAGGTTGTTGCGCTATGTGTGGAGGCATTTTGAATTTTTCCGATCAGTAAGAGTTCTGAATTTGAAACAGAAAATGAAGAGAAATGATCAGTATATTATGTTTAGTGGTTTTTGAAATGCAGAGAGTTAAGGCAATTTGGCGTAATTATTTATATTGAAGAACAAAATTATATGAGTTATGTGATATTATTGGAGGTTTCAAACAAGTTTTTTCTTTTTTTTTTCTTTTTTTAGTAGTTGTTCAGTCTGCTGTTTCATATTTCAACTAGACAAACGTATTTTTGAAAACGAGAAGGAAAGAAAACAAGAGAGATGGATTTGTTTGTTAATAACTCCTGAATTTTCTCTAGTTTCAGAACTAAACTCGTAAATTTTCGGTTCGTCTCCTGATGATAGTTTCATGGATGTTATTATTACAAACAAACAAAAAACTACAAAATATGTTTTTCTAATTAAAATGTTTTCATTATAGTAACATATATCAGCACTGTTGGCTGTTGCAAAAATAGGTATTGCAAAGAAGAACTATTTTTTTGTTACGCTTTGTTTCATAAGAACCACAAATTCCTCCCACATCTCCTTCCAAAAAAAAAAATTCGTCTCACATAACTATCCTGACCATCACCAGAACAAAATAAACTATTTTTGTATAAATTTTTGTAACATATTATTTTTCAGAACACTAACTTTATTTTATAATACGTACACAATATGTTTTTATTAGAAGTCATTTTCTCCTATAATATATTAATTTCGAGCATTATATTGTCTCCGCTCGTTTTGTATGTTTATGTACAGAAAATTAAAGATATTTTCTTAAAGTAGAGAAAAATAAAGATTATCATATTAGGGTATTTAATTAATAAAGTACAGATAAATTAATAGTGGAGATATACGTTTTAGATTTTATTAGATTTTTCGTAACTCAAGTAGCTAGCTTATAACTTTTATTCTGATTGGGATGGAATATATAATATTAAGAGCTATGACTTCATCAAAAAATGTTTAATGTGTTTAATTATTGCCTGATTTGGTGGAAAACTGATACCATTGGGTGTGTACGGCCTAATTGTACTCCAATTGGAATGTATTGGAATTTTATATATTATTTCAAATATTGTTTTGTAATAAATTATTTCAAATATTTGTTGTTTGAAAAAAGTTTAGATTAAAAATTATCTGATAGTAATCGTGCCAACCACTAATTCCAACAAGTTTTTAGTGGTATGATGTTGAAATTTAGCACGCTAGTTATTCATAATTGGTCTTCAATTAAATCAAAGAAAATTGTATGCTATATTTCCTTGTGATCTTCAATCGAGATAATTTACATGCCAACTGAAATTTCAGTAAAAAAAAAGAAAAGAAAATTACAAACTCTCCATATTTACAGAAGAAAATCAGTAAAATTCACATAAAAATAAAAAATAATCCTTGAAGGATACAAGCAAACAGATAGACTGAGCAGAGATACAGGTTGCCTAATTCCAGTAGGAAAATAAAATACATCAAACAAATCCAACTGCATTACAATATATTATACATCTTTTCCAAACCAAACCATATCTATCATCTATGAATTGGAATTAAATAGATAGATAAATGGATAGGGACAGACATTCTTAACGCATCATTCCTTGCATGGGAGGGGGGACTCCTTGTTGAACACCTCCCCTCCTTTCCAGATTCATTTGATACCCTGAAATTTAAATTTCACACAACATCTATAAATTAAGAAGTTAAATATAGATGTACTTATGAATTATAAAATTATTCTGAATTGAATTGAATTGAATCAGTATATCATTTAAACAATAACTGTACAACAAACAATACCAAGTAAACTCTAAACCCTAAATCATTTCAAATTTTACTCTTTACCTAAGCTGAGGTCCCACCCCCGATTTTTGAGCTCGCGAGACATCTGACAAAAGTGCGCAACCCTCGCAACAACAGTGAACCAAGCAATCAGGGCACGGATCCTCTTGGAGACTGTGCTCCATGCGGAAACGTGACCTGTACATGCACGAGTATATCCAATGGCAACTCGTCAGCATCATTATCAGCAAGTATATCCCACCAGCCGTACCACACGCTACAAAATAACGGTGAATAATAAAGATTATATTTTTCTAATAAATAATTAACATATTTGGTTGAGTTTGAAACACTTACAAGTGTTTCCTTTGTGACAATTTCGGCAATCTGACCGAACGTAATGCACGGACAGAAACAAGTACTACAACCTGCAAAAATAAAACACATAGTCATCATGTAGTTGACATTATAATCTCATTAAAAGATGTCATAAAAAGGGAGGGAAGAAATAATTCTTACAGTTTTCAAAATCACTTGAGCAATCGAAAAGGCCGGTAGACCAAGATTGATGTGGGTTACCATAAGGGGCTGCTGACACAGGGCCGTCATAGCCCATTCCTGGTTGCGGTGGACCTGTCATTTGAGTTTGTTTTTGGTACTCCATTGTTGAAAAAGAGAGAATGGACAGTTAAAATTCTTCAAAAAGAAAAGATTAAAAGTTGAGCTTTATGTGACGAACAAGCACGGAGCTTGACTGGATTTACTGGGGGGGCCAAAAAAAATCCTCCCTACTGATTAATACTGTACAAAAATTTTAGGGGGGCCAAATGCATAAAAATACATGTATTTCAATTTTTTTCCACTAAAGCACTACTAATATATACTACTCCGTAAAAATCTTGGGGGGGCCATACCCCCCCCCTCTCCCAGTCCCTATTAAGCTCCGTCCCTGGTGATGAACAATGCAAAAGAAGATGTCCTGTACTTATAGCTTGAGTTTTTTTTTTTATATAAAAAGGAAATTAACATCGAGTTAGGTATAAACTAAATTAATTTTTTTTTTTTTATTATATTGATTAAATAAAACGTATATATTGAACCAATAGTATTTTTTTTTGAAGTTTCAGTAGGCGATTGCCTCCCTGAGATTCTTTTAATAAATAAAAATAAAAATTTTGTTACAAACGTTTTTTTTCCTTGGTACGAAAATATTACAGATACAAATACAAATACATGAATATCTCACGACATGATTGATTTTAAGAAAAATAGAAAGACTCGATTAGAATATCGAGCTGCTAAGCGTGTTCTATCCATTGGCTTGCTTGGCTTCTCGCCTCCACCAGGATTGCACGCGGAGTAGTACGAACGTTTTTGAAAATCGCGTTGTTTCTTGCTTTCCAAATGGCCCAACAAGTGCTCAGCCATTGGGCACTCCATTTTCTACGCCTTTGTTTGTCGAGTGTGGACCTGTTTGCATACCAGAATAGGTCGTTCGTCTCATAGTTCGTCGGCTGATGCCCCATATCCCGCCATATCTGGCTTGCCGTCTCGCAATGAAGAAAACAAATGTGTGGCCGTTTCTTCTATTTGGTGGTGACACATGATACATTCCCCTTGATTGGGCCACTCTCTCTTTGCCAAGTTGTCTTGTGTTAGGAGACGGTTTTGAAGTAGTAACCAGGCAAAAAATCTCGCTTTCTCTGGTGCTTTAATTTTCCATAGGCTTTTGTTCACGCTTGATTTAGAGAAGGATAGATGAAAGAATTTATACCCTAATTTGTAAGAGAAATCACCCGATTTTTCCCATCTCCACATGGGTTTATCTCTTTCTCCCGTCGGGTTGAGCAACATAAGTAAAAGAAAGATATCTTGCGCTTCGGTTTTTATTTGGGTCCTAGGAGTTGTTGGAAGTCTATTGCACCGTTAAGCACTTGTGCAACGTTAACTGAGTCATCTCTTCCTACTCCGTAGATCGTTGGGAATGCTTTTTTCAATGGGATCTCAAGAGCCCAAATAACATTCCAAAAATTGATTGTTTCTCCGTTACCCAGGGCGTAGGAGATTGATGTTTTAAAACGTGGTAATAGACCCATGTGTTGTTTAAAGAAGAAAGACATGTTCTGCAAACTTCCCATGAGGATGCTCGGGTCCGATGAACCATGAAGCATTTGGATAGTTTGTGCCCATTGACCCCTAGGTTCCCTAGTTTCCAAAGTCATTTTAGAAGGAGAGAGATGTTTTGGTTTCTAATTGAGATGATTCCTATCTCCCCCCTCCCCCCGTTTTTCTTAGGCATACACATCGCCACCCATGCATTTCTTATCGCCTCTCCAAAGGAATGCCCGTACCAACCGATTTATATCGTTTATGAGCCAGATTGGGAATTGATACACTTGCATTTAGTATGTGACTAGAGGTAAAATGACGGATTTGTTAAGTGTAAGTCTACTCCCAAACGAGAGTATTTTCCCCTTCCATCCTGCAAGACGGTTTTGGACCTTCTCTAGGATCTGCATGAAGATTGTTCTTGAAGGTCTTTTTACCGTTAATTGCAAACCGAGGAATTTTCCATTTGGCATTCTAGGATTTGAGAGATGGTGGTGGTTAATTCATCCGGTATATTGAACCAATAGTATAATATAATCAAGAAAAATCGAGGAAAATATCTCCCCCTATTCAGATCCTTGCAGTGACTTTGACTTAGTAATAATCCATTAACATGTCTTTTACATTTCATCCATCTTTAGACATTATCAAGAGGTCATACCATCGAAGAATATTATTTTTGCCATCATCCGATTATGAGATTTGATTATATGTAAACCATCATTTGAACAAATTCGTTTTGGAATTTGTTTCTGCGTTATCATTTATGTGTCATTATTTTACAACTATTTTTAAGCAATTTCAATAGACCATTACTTACATAATTTTTACTTCAAGCCATATGATTTTAATCCGATGTTTCATATATAAAAAGATGGTTTGTCAATTCATTGCAATTTATAAAACATCGGATTTTCTTGATTAATCCGGTGTTTCACAATCGCATTGACATAAGTAGCTTATGAAGAGACTAATTTATAATGAATTTTTTAAAATATTTTTTCAAAGAAGTTTAGAGATATGAATGTTTTTATTGGAGATTTAGACTGTCTCAAATAGAAGTTTAATCCACTCAGATATATCTACTAGGAACTTGTCTATATTCGACCTAATTTACATGAGCAAGCATTTTCAGGCAGTTAAATAAAACCAACAATTAAAATTATTCTTTTCGAAATATGGTCAGCAAAATGGCAACTAATATTTCATTAAACAAACAAAAGAAAAGAAAATTATAAATTCTTCACATTTACAGACCAAACAAGAAAACCAGTAAAATTAACATATAGAAGAGCAGGCAAATTCCAGTAGGAAAATTAAGTACACAAAAAAAATCCAGACGAATTAAAGAGATAATTACCCATTACAATACATACATCTTTCCAAGACAACTATACAGATATCATTAAGATTGATTAATGGCAGGCCAAAGACATTTCTTACCGCATCATTCCTTGCATGGGAGGGGTCTCTTGTAGTTGAACTCCTTCCCTTCTTTCCATATTGATTCGATACCCTGAAATTTCACATAATATCATATTAAGTTAAAGATAAACAGAAGTATACTGATGAAGTAGAAAATTATTCTGAATTGATTTGGATCAGTATATATCACTTGGACAACAAATTATATATGCTAAATACGCACAAAAGGAGAGAACCTATGTTGAGGTCCCAGCCGCGGTTTTTGAGCTCGCGAGAGATCAGGCAAAGTGCGCAACTCTCACAGCAGAAGTGAACCAACATATCATTACAGGGATCCGCTCTGAGGCCATGTTCCATGCGGAAGCGTGACCTGTACATGTACGAGTATATACAGTGGCAACTCGTCAGCATCATCATCAGCATGTACATGGCCGTCGCGGCACCACATACTAGAAAATCATTTTATATTTTTGTTAAGTGAATGATGAAATTATACTTTATTTTATGTAGCTAATAATTCAGGACCTAGCTAGTCGAGATTGTGAGTTCAAATTTTGTTGTAACAAAATAATTTTATAAATATAGTAAAATCCCGGTTGAGTTAGAAATACTTGCAAGTTTTTCCTTTGTCGACAATTTCAGCAATCTGACTGAACGTAATGCACGGACAGCAACAAGTAGTACAACCTGCACAAAACAAAACAAAACCAAAATTGTTATTAATCATTATGTATACAAAATTATAAAGATATGATCTCATTAAAATCTGATATATATGCACACCTTCTTGAGTATCGACGAAAAAGCCAGCTGAAAAAAAGTCAACTAAAGAAAAAAGCATTTATACAAAGTTTTAGAAATACAATAATTTGAATGTGAGCATGCAACCCTCAAAACCCAAAAATAAATAGGGACCCTTCACACAAATCAGATTAACATCCTTAATGTCATTTCCGTTAACATCCTTAATCTTGATTTTGTTAGAAAGAATCATATTATTCCGCTCTTTCCTACTCGCTATCAGAAACGAAGCACATGATATATGCAAACGAGTCAAGAAATAATCAAATATCAAGATCATCGAAACAATCGAAGAGACCGGTGGAACAAGCTTGATCTTGCGAGTTACCAATACCATTAGGCACGAAGCCGTACCCTTATTTCAAGGTCAAGTACTGGAACGGCATTGAGTTTCTTCTTGGTATTCCGAAGTTGAAAAAAAGAGCGAAAACAATTGAACAGTTAAACTTTTAGTTATATTGATTAAATAAAGCCAATTTTAACGATTTTGTATGTATATATTGATCCAATAATAGTAGTAGAATGAAAGAAAAGTTGACCAGGGAAATCTTCTGAATTATGATCCTTATAGTTGACTTTGACTTAGTAATAATCGGAGATTGTGTAATTTAGGTTTACCAACCCTTTTTTCCCTTTCACCCTGAATTATTTTGATCTTCGGACTATGAGATATAAATAGATCAAATTTGTGCTTAATTGCATGATTTGGTGGAAGGACTGATACAATTGGGTGTACAAGAGAAATTATACTCCAATTAAAATTTGTTAGAATTGTATATATTATTTCAAAAGTGAAGTTACACCCCTAATTCATATAATATTTTATGTATGTTGTTTTACTATTTATGAGCACCACAAAATATAAATTATTGGTGGGCAAAAATTCATTGAAAGTGTGGAATAATAATATATGTATTAGTACCTGGAATAATAAGCTGCTGGTATTTCAAACATATCATTTTTTTTTATAATCAGAATCCAGGTATGGCCTGGAATTTTGTTGAATCATTATATTAAAAGAGTCTGGATACATACCGCCGGCTTATATACCACCCACGCAAAATTATAATACAAAACAAGGAAAAAAAATTAAAATAAAATAACAAATAAAGAAAAAAGAACCAATTATAATTCAAAACAAGGTGTTGTACGTATCCAATATTTTCCGTATATGTCAGCTCGTGCAGCATTGACAACTTGCCTTATTACATTTCAAACATTGATGTTTGAACAAAAGTTAGATTAAAGAATTTCTTAGTGGTATAATCGTGCCAACCATTAGTTCCTACAAATTGGCCTGGCTAATAATTCTGTCCTGTTCCAACATGAATCAAATTAATTAAGAAAAAAATGTACACTGATTTAAGAAGAAAATTAGATCATAATACCTTCGGAACTTAAGCCAATAAAATTCACATAAATAATTCAAAATAAACCTTCCCAAGGAAATATATATACAAACAAAAACACATAGATTTATTAACTGAGACACAGAGCTAATTCTCGAAGGGAAAATACAAACACAAATCGATCCAAATATAACAATAAAGAGAGGATTCATGATAATATTACATCATCATAACAGATCATCCGAAAGGGCTAGTAGGATAAATTTCTTAACGCATAATTCCTTGCATGGGAGGTGGGACAGGTTGTTGAGCGATAGCCCTTCTTTCCACATTCAGTTGATACCCTGCAATATAAATTTCACAATTTTATAAATATCCAACAAAATCAAGTATAGAACATCAAGATATATACTGATGATTATATAAGAAAAATTTATTTCTCAAAAAAAAATTATATGTTTCTTATGTCAACCTAAGTTGAGGTCCCAGCCACGGTTTTTGAGCTCGCGAGACATCTGGCAAAGTGCGCAACCTTCACAGCAAAAATGAACGCAACAATCGGCGCAAGGTTCCTCTTGGAGAGTATGTTCCATGCGGAACCGTTGCCTGTACATGCACGAATATATCCATTGACAGCCCGTCAGCATCATTATCAGCATGTACATTGCTCCGGCCGTACCACAAGCTACAAAATATTGAAAATTAGTTTATGTTACATACTTTCTTAAATTGATTGGTGATAATATTTTTATTATGGTGAATGTTTCCTGATTAGAAGGACTCTTACAAGTGTTTCCTCTGTCGACAATTTCGGCGATCTGACCGAATGTAATGCATGGACACCAACAAGTAATGCAACCTGCAAAAATATTGTCATTAAATATGCGATATATTAATATTATAACTAATGGAGCAAATTAACTGAATAATTCAGAAGTTATTCTTACAGCTATCAACATCATCAAAACAGTCGCAAAGGCCGGTAGACCAAGCTTGAACTTGCGGCATGCCGTAAGGGGCCTGAATTTGTGGCATACCGTTAGGGTCAGACATAGGATACCCCATTCCAGGCTGAGGTGGAGCCGCCATTTGAGTTTGTTTCGGATATTGATCCATTGTCGCAAAAGATCAGGGAAAAACTCGACCGTTAAATCTTCTTAAAAAACTGAAAGTTGAGCTTTGTGTGATGAACAGTACAAGTGAAATGTCCTGTAAGGCTGTACTTATAGCAGGATGGATGCATATGGGTGAAGAGTTGAAATTTTGAAGAGAATTTTTCGTATGTGACCTTCAAAATATTATTATTTGATAATATTTAACCCTTGAGGGGATTAGTTCTTAATTGTATGCAGAAATTGCAGCTTAATTTCGAATGATTTTGAAGGAGTCAACACCGAGTAAGGTATAAATTAAATAATCAATTTGTTTTTTTAATCATATATTGATTAAATAAAACCAGTTTGAACGATTTTGTATGGCTATGTATGGATCCAATAGTATATATACCAGACATTATCTCCCATGTTCTGATCTTACAGTTGACTTTGACTGAGTAATAATCTAATTGTATGCATAAATTAAGGAGATTATTGCGGTTCTTAATTACGTAACCACCAAGACTTTTTTCCTTTGATTTGCTATTTATTTATCCAGCAAACCAGTCTGGTATACTTTGCATGTTGTTAGGGCCTATCTGGATGGCTGTCTAGTTGTTGGAAATGTATAGACTTTGTAATATTATGCATTATTATTATTATTATTATTATTATCTCATTCTCATCTATCTAACTGCTATTATTTAATTTGCAATAATTGTCAGTGTCAGATAAACGCGTTTTGATATACGGTAATCTTGTGCAATACAGTACGATTACATATTTATTCTTTGTTTCTTATCTTTTTTTACTTTATTTTTTAGGAGAATTCAAAGAATGATGTGGAACTGCCAAGTATTGTAAGAAAAACACATTATATAAAAATATATTGAAAGAAAATTTATCACAACTAAGAAATACTCAAAATAAAGTAAAATATGACATATACAAAACGAAATATTTGGAAGAGATACTGAGGTGGACATTGCCTAGGAAAACTGGAAAAAAAAGTTAGGAAAAACATATATATGGGCAGCCATCCATACTAGTCTGAGCCTTTTATAATTAGGCTTGTATGATTATTTATTAAGAATATTTGGGCCGGTGAATAATATATTAATACCATGAGAAATTAGAAAGACAACAGTTCTAATCAGACTAATCTTCTTGTCTTCAAATTAAACAACTAAAGACTTTCCTGGTCAATTCATTACTCTACTTCTTCGATTCTTCCTGAAATTCCATTAAACAATAAATCAATAATACATTACTCATGATAAACTTTTTCATTTCTTTGAAAAATCTTTCAAGTTAGCCAAAAGATAAAATAAACTATCAGTCAAAATAGAAAACTAAGTGTTATGAGTCTTAGAAATGCTGATACTTTCTTCATATTGCAAAAAAGCAATAAGAAGATTGCAAAAAAGCAATAAGAAGATTACAAGTTTTCAAAATTTGGATTCTCAATCTGTGAAAAGAATACGGTGGCGGGGCCAAATTCTCTGTGGATATTTCTTATTCAAATAGTTTGCATCTGGTCTAAATTTATTTAGCATGAGTTTATATACATACATACCTACTAGTCTAGTACGTCATGAGTTTTCATAAAAGTTACAAATAGCATTTAGCGGTTTGCAACGTTGAGATCATTTTTATAACGTATAGCGATTAACGAACGTTACAGCATACAATATAGCGGATATGTAACGGATGTTATCATTAAATATCATTTTGAGGAAATATATTTTTTTGTAAAAAAAGAATGATAAATTGACTTATTTTTAATCAAAATTCATTATAATTATAATGTTTCTTCATTAAATAAATTCTTAAATTCAAATATCTTAATTTTATAGTCCAAAAAATGATATTTAGAATTAAAAGATATAGCGTGCAGCATTTTATCATTGACGCGCAGCGTTTCATGCTATAACAAAGCTATAGCGCGTTATTTGTAATTATCATTTTCATACATACTAATATACTATATACATACTTGTCTCATTTGGTTTGAATATTTGCTCTCATTTTCATGTCCTCACATTTTCACGCAAGAATTTGTTAAGGAAAATAAAACGAAAAATCACAACTTGGTGAAACTACATATACAACAATGATTTAAAACATTACAATCCATACAAATTTCAAAATAACAAAACTGAGTTGTGAGAACTAAATATTTTTTTCGAGGGAAAGAGGAATAAACATGAATAACGAAATAGTCATCCGATGAAATAAAATAATAGAATACTGTGCTGTGCGCCCATAATAAAACCAGAAAGAAAGTCATGTGTGAAAGCTAGAATAACAGAAGTCAACAGTCAACGCGATCTCTCGCGTTAGGTCCCGCTTCCAACAGAAAAGAAACGTCTCTCATCTGGTCTCGTCTCATCGTTCGTTGGATTTTTATTAGATTTAGCTTTAGCTTTAGAGAGAGCAGTTAGCTTAGCTTACTAACCTCTCTCTCTCTTTCTTCACTTCTCGAGATATATAATTTTCCATATATATATATATATATATATATATTTGGTAGTGCTGCCATTTGCTGTGACTAAAGCCAGTTGGTTGGCTTGCCCATGAAGAGTCCTCCAAATTTTCTCGACAGACTCATGAACCCGTTCAGAAGCCGCCGAAGTAAGAGGAAAAGAGGATGATTTCTTTTCGTAATTTGGTTGAAATTTTCTATGGCTAATCAGTTTCCAATTTTGTGAAAAGAGGACAGGACGGAGGAGGAGGATCTGGAAGCAATTGCGGCTAAGGAGCAGAGGCTCTTCCGGTATGAGACTCTGGTGGCCGCCACACGGAACTTCAGCCCTAAGAACAAGCTCGGCGAGGGAGGATTCGGCCCTGTCTACAAGGTAATCGCCGAATCCCCGAATCAATCGATCTATAGATTCCACAAATCGAAACAATTTTGAGGTTTGAATCCAATTTGGTTGTTATAGGGGCGATTGGAGGATGGGAGAGAGGTGGCGGTGAAGAAGCTCGGAGCTGGATCGAGACAGGGGTCGAGGGAATTTCAGAACGAGGCGATGCTTCTCTCCAGAGTTCAGCACAGAAATGTGGTCAATTTGTACGGGTACTGTACGTACGGCAATGATAAACTGCTTGTCTACGAATACGTATCCAATGAGAGCCTTGATAAATTGCTCTTTGCCTCAGGTTTGTTCTTTCTTTCATTCTCCCTTCTTCTTGTTTGTTGTTTGTTGTTTTTGTGCTTTTTTGTGCGATTTATCTCGTGTTTCCATGAATTTTAGCGAAAAAATTGCAATTTAAATTGTGCTAAGTAATAATTAAACTCATATTTATGAAAAATAATTGTTTTTTTATGGAAATATGTAAACAAATGTTATAATTAAAATTCTTTTTTTTTCTATTCTTGTAGAATTGGACCAATCTGAATTATATAGAATAAGACTTATTGATTTTTTTTTCTTTTCTAATTTTCAATTTATAAAAGAAAACTAAACTATGTAATTTTTAAAATTATATATATAAATTATTTGGAGGGGAGATTTAAACTCCCTCTAAAATTTCTCTAAAAAAATAATTAAAATTCGTTTGGTGGCGCTGCATTAATAGTTCATTGGATTGTGTGGCAAATTGGCAATTTTTATCCACGTTTTTTCTTCTTCTGTTTGGTTTATTCAATTATCAAGATTGACTTGGACTTCCTTTCTTCCTCTCCATTCCGTTCTATTTTATTTCCTTCCTGTCAATCTGAAAACTACGGAGTCTGTTTTACAACCATTGTCTCGAGTGCGTTTCCACTGGATAGGATCCGACCTTGTTCAGTAAACAGGGGGCGCTATCCCTGTTTTTTTTTTTTTTTTGACTTTTAGTTAGCGGCCCTCAATCCTTCATAGATTATCTAACAAGGAAAACAAAGAATCAGTCTTAATTCCGTACTACAAGGGTTAGACCTGCTAAAAAACAATAACGACGTAATTATTACCTAATACATGAGGTCACCTGTCAAATCAACTTTGTACGTGTAAGCGAATTAACTTGTTTTCACTAACTTTCTTGATTTAACTTTAGACCAGACCCAGTCAAAGTCTGTTGTTGTCTTTTCACTGTGGGCCGGGCTTTTATATTCAAAAAAGACAGTCCACAAATCAACTCTAAATGAAATAAATAACTCCGTTAAGATGATAACAGCTGGCACCAGCCGCATTTGATGTTCACTCATTAGTCAACACATGCCGTCAGATTTTGATCTAACGGATAGAGTGCACTGTGCTGTCAGTGAATGGCTTTCGCAATTATTTCCTTGACTGTTGACTCTGATCAGCAAGCATGTCACTGGTTCTCATTCGTTTGTTGCTTCTGATTCTGTTTTTTTTTCTTTTTCTTTCTTCCAACTAATACCGCACCGAATAACAATACCAACCCATTTTATTTTGGTGTGGTTTCTGGGAGTCTTCCTTCATTACTTTGGCATTTTAAATGTGTTCATAATTGAATTGAGATGTATGGTGATTGGTCAAAAGCATGATACTGTGTTGAAATTATGTACCTCGGTAGATAAATGTCATAAATTTTGAATTTCTTCCTAGTCAGCAATCAGTAGGATTTTCATACAAATCAAGCAAACAAAATAATAATGATAATAATAATAATAAATAAACTAAATAAATTGCCAAGATAATAATTCATGAATAAAAACCTCTATTTCCCAATTTAGTCACTACAGCCACAATTCTAGTACAAAGAACTGTTCAGTCTAGTGCCTGAAACGTGGCTTTTAAAGCTTCAATTTAGCCTAGGCAATCCTCACAAAACCTCTACCCATCCTTCAAGTTTTCTTTTTCAAATTTTGCTCTAGGTAGATACATCCTGCACGCTTTAACATATTTTTTTCTAATTCTTCCGTTACAGCAACAAAACACAGATCAGAAGAATCCAAAACCCTCTCACCCACCCGCGCCGCCCTCACCTGGCAGCGTCGCTACGAAATCATCACCGGGATCGCCCGCGGGCTCTTATACCTCCACGAAGACGCCCACATCCCCATCATCCACCGGGACATCAAGGCCAGCAACATCCTCCTCAACCAACACTTCTCCCCCAAGATCGCTGACTTCGGCATGGCCCGGCTCTACCCCGAGAGCCAAGGCGGACAAACCCACGTCAACACAAGAGTGGCGGGGACTAATGGATATATGGCCCCGGAGTATTTGATGCACGGGGCGTTGAGTACCAAGGCGGATGTGTTTAGTTTTGGTGTTGTGGTGCTGGAGCTGGTGAGCGGGATGAAGAACTCGGGGTTTAGCCCGCCTGCTAGTTCTGACGCGCAGAATTTGCTCGATTGGGTATGTGATGTTAATTTTTCTATAAATAATGCTACGTAACATGACGGAAAATCTCGACCGCAACCAGGGTCTATAGTGCAAGTATTGTTTCTTAAATTAGCTGTAATATTTGCACAATAAATCATGTCGGTATTCTATCGGACTTTTCCATCATGTTATGTAGTATTATTATTTTTCTATGTCTAAATTTCAAAATAATTCATTTGTTTTCGAAAATTGCCAAAAAGTCCCTCCATTCTTGGAAAAAATTAATGAAGTGAACTATAATATGTTGATTGACTAAAAAAACCTGGATCATTAGTTTTTTGTTAACACATATTGCACTTCACTTTATTCATTTTTTCAATAAGGGAGGGATTATTTGCAATTTCGATTAATCATGGGCTTTTCACAAATTTCTCAAATTTTATCCTTCCTTATTTTCCTCCTAAACCGTGCGGTATTTAAAAAAATTATAGGCTTATAGACTGCACAGGAAGGGACTGAGCATGCAAATGCTAGACGCAGAGCTAAAGGATAGTGCAGTTCCCGACCAAGTAGCCATGTGCGTCCAAATCGGGCTGTTATGCACGCAAGCGGATCCGAAGCTCCGGCCCGACATGAAACGGGTCGTGGTGGTCCTCTCCAAGAAACCGACCCGTTTGGAGGAACCGACCGGACCGGGCATGCCTGGATCGAGATCCAGGCATAAATATGGATCAGGCGAATCCAGTTCGAATAATACGAATACGAATACCAGCTCTACAAGTTCGAGTTCTATGATTCCTTCTGGTTCTGGCTCTGGTTTGAGAAATAGTAATAATAATACGGTTAGTGGATCGAGTAGTAGTGTTAGTTATGTGAGGAGAAGTCAAGGGTTAGATTCGGTTCGGGAAGAGAGAGGAGTTGGGAGTGGGAAGTAGTGATTTTTGGATTTTGTTCATTTTTTTGTGTAAATGTGTGTATATATATTGTGAGGATGTAATATTTTTGTTTTTTTGGAAGTTTTGGAGAAGGTCCGAGGGAGTCAGCTGAAAACTATAATTTAGTTTTTTTTATTTTATTTGTGTTAATCAAGTATGACAAAATGTACAGAGAGTCATTTGTGTAAATCAATTATGACAAAATGTACAAAGAATATTTAATTTGGAGATCAGGTGGCTAATCTAATAATGTATTTTGGGCTATATTTCCACTTCACGAAATTAGATTAACTAGGTGAATACCCGCGCTACGCTGCGGGTATTTGCTGCGAGTATTTTCAGAGCCCATATAATTTTGAGTGCGGGTATTTTCAGAGCCGATATAATTTTGAGAGTTTGAACATGAGTTTAAACAATACATATGACCAAAAAATAAGAGCAAAATAATATTAAAGGTCTAATTGGCCAACATAAATTAATGATTCAAACCATCTTTTTTATTTTACATTACACACCATAACATGATCTGTGAAGAACCAAATGTAATAACATTGCATATCCTAATATGGAGTACTAAATTCAATACATTACAAACCATAAGGGTAACAAAGTTCTTTAAACATGACTCCTTTTGATACAATAGATAATAAAGCAGTTCCAAATCAGCCGCAAAACTATTTATAATATTAAGTATAAAAGCCAGCATAAATATATTAATATAAAGTAAGTTTCTTTATCTTTACATTACACAACATAACCTCACGTAGAATGCTAAATTTAATACATACCATGACATGAAATACTTAATTGGATAATTCAACTACCATAACATGACCTGAAGTGCAAACAACACAGTTCTTAAAATATGATTTCTAATTAAACAATACATGGCTACCCAAAGTAACTACTATTTAACATAATGATAGGATTCAAATGCATAAGAAAGCAGCTAGCAACCTGATAGGATCTTATGCAAACATTACTATTGAACCTTCTTATCTCAATTTGCTGTACACGCACCTTAGCAGAAACGTGGCTGCATAATAACCATTCCATCAGTGAATGACTGTTGAAGATATTTTTTGTTAAAGAGATAACAACAACAATAATAATAATAATAATAATATACTTATTTAATAACAAACATCGAATGCGATAAATGGAATGTCGGTCCTTAATAGCACACATAATTAAATAAAAATAAGTAACAATGACTTTCTGTGTAATATTGAACGTATACAAAAATAGCATTATTTGTGGAAAAAAAACATAAATAAATGCTGGTAAGAAAAAATAATTAAATGTTGGTCCTGAACAACGATGAAATTACATTCGTATACAATTTGCGTCTTATTTATTTGAGAGGTTTATGGTACTTTTCATTTTTTCAAGGAAGTGTTATGTAGATATTTATGACATAATACAACGATAAACATCTGATGGTATATATAAATACATTCTTATGGTATGTAATGTATGGTATGTGCGCTCGAAGTTTCTCAGTTTCTCATCTACTGAATGCACACTTGTAATAAAATAACATATGAAATGAACAATTCAAGAATCAGCTCAAATCAAGATAGATTACAAATACATATAATAAACATATAATGCATACCACAGCTGAAGACAGATTACACGATAAACTTATTTACTACCAATTCAAACATTCTATTCAAGCCGTCAAGCATGAAGGTAACAACTGCGGAACTAAAATTTGACAAAACATATCATGCTCAAAGATTAGATATCATGTCTTTCAAAGATTCGTACAAATACAAAACAAGTTATATATAGATGAGGTAATATATACAATCTTTAACAGTAATATTTAAATCATAAAGAAATTATATATAATGTAAAGAACATTTTACTAAATACTTATATATATCATATATGATATGATATTAAAGTATATATAATACATGCCAATATAGCCAAAAGAATATATCAAACCTTTATAATACAACAGTAGTATATACGATATAAACAAAAATATATATGTTGTCTCAAGCAACACCAAAAAGAAATGTATATATATATATATATATATATATATATATATATATATATATATATATATATATATATATATATATATATATAATAAGCTATAATACAACGAAATGCGAATATATTAATTATGCGTGGTAATTTTCTAATCCTTCAAAAAATTTTAGTACCATTACAAATCCTCTTTCGAAATTCTTCAATTATTGAGGCGAATAGAACTCAGGCATACCTAAATAGTTTTGAAGAATCATATAAATGCAGAGAAAAAATCAGAACAAAAATTCTAAATCAAAATGACATTTCGTACTGAGATAAAACCTGTGAAACAACACCAACAATAATAATAAATAAACAATGATACCAAATAACATTATTATTACAGAATAGTCAGAAATGACAGAATTACCCTCAACCTGATGGAACTCGGCATCCACAGCTTATTTTTTGAACACTCGGTCGATCGAATAGTACCTGGTTCGAGTGAACTATGCAAAAAACGAATTAGCTCATACTATTAGCAAATCAAACAAAAATGGTTAAACCCTAAACCCTAATGATAAATAATCAACTAATAATAATAATAATAATAATAATAATAATAATAATAATAATAATAATAATAATAATAATAATAATAATAATAATAATAATAATAATAATAATAATAATAAATAGCAATGAGACCAAATAATATTATTATTAAAAAAAGGTGAGGAATTACGAAATTACCCTCATTTTGATAGAACTCGGCAAGATGGGTCCGATCAACACTCGGTCGATTTAATAGTAACCTTTTGGAGTGAATTCTGAAGAAAATAAATTACTTTATAGTATTAGCAAAACAAACTAAAATGATTAAACCCTAAACCGTAATGAAACATGATGAACTAACCTGTTGAGCAAGTTTGTAAAGCATTTTTGTACAAACGGCAATAGTGCGAGTACGCAAGAGTTTTTTCTCTGGTTCATCTCTTTTCCAATCGTATCTATCTCTATACACCACAGTATTATATATATAAATAAATAAATAAATATTCAAGGAATAAACGAATAAATGAAGTAAGAACAAAATGGCTAAAGAAAATACCCTTTGCAAAAGAACCCTTATATCTGAGAGCACTTGATAAAGAAAAAACCTAATATAAACTTCCAATTCTTCAAATAACCCCTTCAAGTTTTTTATAAATTTGAGGAAAATATATATTTTTTTTGGAGAATTCCTCCTTAATAGTAATAATTCTCAGGGGACGATGAGTTATTTTCAGATTTTACAGGGGCGAATCTGCAAATTTCAATTTTATTTTGATTACCTCTTGGAGAGGTACTAACTGGTTTATAGTAACGGAGGTGCCCACTGGCAGGCAGAAATCCTGTGGGCACATTTTGTTCTTATATTCGCGCCTCAAATGGATGGCCTGATAGGAGAGAACTGACGGAGGGTATTCTAATTAAAAAAAATTAATTTGCTAATCTTATTTCCCACTCTCTAAATCTTGAACCACTACCATTTCAGTCACTGGATGGTCAACCTGTATTAAAAAAATAATATAATTAGAGATTTAAATAATATACACTAATACAGCTATATTGATATTAAAATGGGAAAAAAGACTATAGTACCTGAAGGCGAGCGTTCATTTCCATGAAATAAAATTCGTCGGAATTTCCGGCCACAATAAACTCCATCGTTCTAGCGCTATAATATCGCACTGCCTTTATAAATAAATACAAAATCGGAATAAATTTTTTTTTCCTCTTTTTTTTTTTTAATTCGAATTTTAAAATTTTAATTGAAATTACTTTTGCTGCAGAGCCTGCAGCTCGGCCCATGTGAGCCGGAAACTCCTCTGCCACATTTGCTCAAATACTAAATTATAGAATTAAAATCAAAACTCATGTAAATTAATAACTAAATAAATAAAAAAAGTAAGATTAGAAATAAATATTTACAGCCAGTGCCTCATCTACGATCTTCTGATGCCTTCTCTGCAAGCGGCAAGCTCTCTCGTATAAATGTATCACATTCCCATGCCTGTCCCCAAAACATTCAAATTAATCACCTAGTTAATTAATTAAGTATTATTTGTTTTGCATTAAAATATATAGTTGGACTTGAACATGGGGAGGCTGAGTCATGTATTTCTCAGGTCGAACTATATTAACTCCAAATGAAGCCGCAGGCTCTTTTTGCGCACTTTATAAATTCACTCTTTTTTCCTACTATTCTTATTCCCCCAGGAAAAAAATTAAAGAAAGTACGGTAAATTTGAATAACAAGAAGGATAAAACTGGTACAGAAAATTGAACGGTACGGGACGACACGTCACCGCCACCTCCATCAGTGGGTTCGATAAAAACCGGGAACCCTATTTTTTCAGCCTCCATTTTCAGAAAATCAGCAGCTTGATTACTTGCATGGTACCAAGCCTTCCCCATTATTCCCCTTGACACACTAAATTCAAAAAACAAAATAAAAAAATAATCAGGAAAAAATGAGGTAAATTCTAATGTATTACTGTTCCAGGAAGGCATCCCTGAATGAACAATCAAAATAAGAAATTATCTCAGAAGGAACTGTACATGTATATGGTACACAGATTGGCCTGGGAAAAAAATAAAAAAAAATAAGTTTATTTCAACAAAAACATTACAAAAAGAAAAGTATATATTTGAAAAATAATACTTACACCCATTGGGACCATCATTAATTACAATTCTGAATCCATCGTCAAGTCCTTCTTGCTTTGCAACAATTTTCGCAACGTAAAGAAGGTGACCTAATATCTCCACATGTCTCTCTTCTGCCTGTATGAATTCAATTCGGGGATAAATGAGGAATAATTGAACAATTGGGAGGTTTGATTGGTGTGAAATTGGAAAAATTATGTATGAAATATATGAAAAATGGGATTGTGAATTACCTTGGAGAGACCAGTTAATCCATCCCTGACTTTGGGAATTACCAAAACGTGAACAGGGGCTTGGGGATTAATATCCCTAAATGCAAGGGCCTGTATGTGAAAATCAAGTTAAGTATATATTGTAGTTATAATATCTTCTTTTGCTGTCAAAAAAAAAAAATCTTCTGACTGTTTCTAATTGAGCATTATTTGCATAATTTCGCCAAACTGAAATAAAGGGTTTATAAGTACCTTGTCATCCTCATAAACCACAGTGGCAGGAATTTCTTTATTTATAATCTTGTCAAATCTGCATTACGGTAAATGGCTGAGACTTCATTCCCATTTCAATACCAATTCTAACTTATTTTTTAATACTGAGAAACTAATGGAATGTAAAAACAACGACGATTCTGTTAATCTTATCCTCTTATCCAGAACAAATCAACCAATTGATCCTTCTTCACACTTCCATTTGTTACAATATTAACAAAAAAAAGTGTCTAACACACAGTACAGAATACAGATAAAAGAAAGTAAATGGAAATGAAGAAATTACACGGTCGGAGCTTCGCTTGGAACCGCGGCGAGCGCCGCCTCTTTGTCTGAGTTCGCCATTAGAGAGCTCTGAAGCCATTTGTATAATCAGGATTAGGCGAGTTAAATAAACGCTAATTTTCTCCTTGTTTTCTTTGGCTAATTACCTCTTTACCCTCATATTTAACCCTTTTTATTTCCTCTCCATTGAAGGATGAAAGCGAAAGCGGCGAGAGAGAGCGGCCGAAGGCATGGGCGAAGAATCAGTGGAGAGGGAGAGAGAGAGACAGTGGAGCGGGATTGTTAGGCGGCGGGAGAGAGAGAGAGAGGCAGCAGAGGCAGTAGATTGGAAGGGGCGAGAGAACAAGGCAGTAGAGAGAGAGAGGCAGTAGATTGGAAGGGGCGAGAGACCGAGCGAGCGTTATTTCACATTTCACAGTAAATCCCGTATATCACACAGAAATCAACACGATCAAAAAAATTAACCGCTCTCGTAAAAACACATCCTTTCATCGAGCAGTCAAAAATCACTCGCGACGTGGCTCCCCAGCAAATCCCAAAGCTGTATGCAAAAGAAGGGGGGGCTTAATTCTCTGAGTGTACCTCTTTGGGCCGAAATAATGGACCCATTTTTTAATATAAAACTTTTACTTTTTTTTTTTATGTACATTTACAATTTACAATTTCTAAGTCTTACAAAAAAAAATTCTTCTCTTTAAAGTTATTAACTTCTTTCTCCTTTTAACACGTGGCAACTTGATTGCTCCACACGTGACATGTATGATGATTCTGTTAACGAACCCAAGAGATTCCTTCTTCTCTTTAAAATTATTAACTTCTCTCTTCTTTTGACACATGGCAACTCGATTGCTCATATTTGATGATTCAGTTAAAGAACCCCAAGAAATACCCATAAACTCAATGATTTGTTAAAAATCCCCAAAAAGTACCCATAAAGTCAATAAAACATAAAATGCATTTTAATTATGTTTCGATTTGTATAAGTTATTTTTTGTAATTAATAAATAACATTACAAAATAGAATTTATAACTTTATTTTTAAAAAATAATTTATAAAATAAAATCATATATAATCCGAAGCGGAGCGAGAGTTATCGCTAGTTTTTCTTATTTTCATTTGTTAGGGTAATGGAGACAATATTGATGTATAGTAAGATAACTTATGAGAGAAATAACTAGAGAAGAAGAGAGAAATCGTATAATCAACTGAAAGACTACATTGTAAGAATTGGGATACAATTACAATACCCTTAGGCCTCTCTATATATTAGAGAGCCATGACTAATTACCAAAATAAGTTGTCTAAATTAAAGATGCAATTACCTAATATACAATGCAAGGATAGAAATAATTCACCTCCTTCTATTGTCTAAATATTCCCTAAATATTTATTTCCACAGCCAAAATATTTCCAAAACAACAATATCAAAAAAAAAATAGATTATTAAAAGATTTAGAGTCATATATAACACCATTGGTTCTAACAAGCCCTTATGCAGCCTATTTTTAATTTAAATGAGCAATAAAGGAGTTTTGACTTTGCTTATTTAATGTATATGTTTGACTTTTAATTTTATTCTTTTAAACAAGCCCTTGAGCATTTATTTTAAATCTTGAAAACTAAGGATAGTCTAGTCAGCTTGCTTGAAATGAGAAATAAAGGTGTTTGGACTTTGCTTATATGATGTATATGTTTGACTTTTATTGAATTTTATTTTGCTACATGATGAATGTCAGTATGTGTAGTTATTTTAAAGCTTGAAAACTTAGAGTAGTCTAGTCGAGATACTAATTAATAAAATTGACCATAATAATACTTTGGAGGGTATTTGTTTGAAGTTTCAAATCATTTCTCTTTATATACATACAAGTTGGCTAGTTGCTATTTTGTTATCACAAAACGTTTTAAGCATACAATGTATTTATGCATCTCTGGAAAGGTATGCAATGCATTTATTCTTTTTTGTTGTTTTAGCCTACAACTTGCCTAATTGCTATTTTGTTAGCATGAAACTTTTCAAGCATGCAATGTATTTATGCATATGAGAGAGGAAAAAGATAACCCAATTACGCTTCTAATTAAAAAAGAATCTTATAATTTCATGAATCTAACAAGCAACAACCCATTCAAAGATGAGAGTTGTTTTTTGAAATGGCCTTGGACAAAGAATAATATGCAAAATAATCATTTTATATTTGTGATTGTATTCGAATTCTTAAGGTTTGAAATTAAGTTTTATTTTATGTATAGAACACCGAAAGTTTGAAATTACTTTTTCATATTAAATCAAAGAAAAAAATGTGGTTTTTCATAATATGCTTTATTGCGGGGTCAGGTGCTAATGGAAAATAAATTTCATACTCTCAAAATTTAAAACAAAAAAATATTAATTTTAAACTTTTTCATACAAAATTTAATATGAAAACATTATTTCTACAAATTGTTTTTATCACAAGGTTATCTTAAAATTAACTTAACTTTAAAGTTTAAACAAATTAACTTTAGGAAAAAATGCCCATAGGCTTAGCTAAAAAAAATGCCCATAGGCTAAAGCAAACTTTATTTGAACGCGGACGGGAACCATGAACAGGTTCGATGAACCTTCCGCTTTCTTCTAAACAAAACAGATTTATCATCATCATTCCTACAAAGCTGAGTTCTTCACCATTTCTCGACATGTCTCCAACTTTTAAGTCTTTTGTTTCGTATATCCAAACTGTACACAAAAGTTTTAGTCTTTTCATTTTTATCTCCAAATTGTACACAATTCTCTTATCATCATTCCTACAAAGCTGAGTTTGTCGCCATTTCTCGACATGTGTCCAATTTTTAAGTTTTTTGTTTCGTATATCCAAACTATACACAAAAGTTTTAGTCTTTTCGTTTTTCATCTCCGAATTGTACACAATTCTCTCATCATAATTCCTACAAAGCTGAGTTTGCCACCATTTCTCGACACATGTCCAATTTTTAGGTTTTTGTTTCGTATATCCAAACTGTACACAAAAGTTTTAGTCTTTTTATTTTTCATCTCCAAATAGTACACAATTCTCTATGAACGAATAGTTTTGAGCATTTTAAACTAGAAAATCTCAAAGCACAACGGGCTTGAGCATGCCCAAAAAATGATTGAATTTTGTATATATTATGCTTCAATATTTTTTGACTTTTTTATTTTTTATTTTTTTTCTTGAAATTGTGAAATATTTTTATGTTTTTTTTAAGATTTTGTACCATTTTATATCATAGTAAAAGTTTTTACTTTCTACTTGAGTTAATTTTTACATTCATCCAATAAATTTTAGTATGATATAATTATATTATAAATATTATTACAAGGATAATTTAACAATACAAATAAATTTAATTGTGTGAAAATTACAATAAACTTTCAATTTTAGTATCGAAAGTCTTCAAATTTACTGTCATTAAGATTATTTTATTTGCAACATTTTTTTTCTCTTTGAGATATATATTGATATATCAATTCTAATGCACATCTTTATATATTAATATATTAGAGGTTGTTGACATGAGCCCAAGTGTTGGATTTTTTGTTTCTCATCTCCAAATTTTACATAATTTATTTAATACTCTATTTTGTTATGCAAAATATTAAAAATATTACATTGTATGAATTTTTGAGCATTTTAAATTGGGTAATCTGAAAGTGTGACGGGCTTAAGCATGCCCAAAACACGATGGAATTATGTATATACTATTTTTCCGCTTTTCAACATATAATTTTTTAATATATTATTTTCACTGTTTTAGGTGTATATTGTTATTAAAATATAAACATATGATAATACAATTTTAGACCAAAACACGATGAATTTCTATTAACAAATTTAGTTATACGTCTTAAAATATAAATCCTACTATATAATAATTTATTAAAAATTATTTTTTTAAAATTTATTTTTAAAAATTTGTTTTTCAAAATATTGTTGAAAAAACTTTTAAAAAAGAATCTTAAGATTATTATTATAAAAATGTTTTTACAAAAATACTATTTTCTTGGAAGTACTACTTAAAAAATATTTATAAATATAATTTCTTAAGAAAAATCTTTGTGTAAATAATATTTCAATTTTTTCAACATTTTCTTTAAGTTTTATTATTTTTCCAAAATTGTGAAAACAGTTTTATGGTTTTTTTTTTTTACATTTTGTGTCATTTAGTATCATCTAAAAATTTCTACTTCTTACTTGAGTTATTTTTTAAATTCATCCAATCAATTTTAATATTATGATATAGTTATATTTTAAATATTATTTAAGGAGTTATTTTGTCTATAAATTAATATATGTAATTCCGCTCATTCAATTGTTTATTTAAGCTGCAAGAATTTTTTTCTTTTTAAAGTATATATATTAGCATATAAATTTTAATGATTCTATTTAAATATTAATATATTACTTTAAGATTATATGCTTGCATTCATTACTTTTAGAAAATAATATTTTTGTCAAAAATCTTCTTGAATAATTGTCATCAAACCACCAAAAACACAATAATTACTTTTGAGAAAAGTCCAATTTTGCCTCCTCAACTATTGAATTAGCTCATTTTTGTCCTTGAACTTTTTATTGGTACAATTTTAGTCCTTCAACTATTTAATAGGTGAATTTTTGGTCTTTCCATCTGTTAAGTGCTTACATGCCCGTTAAATATGACATGTAAGCAATAACATGATATATATTCTTAACACATACGCAATAACATGTTAATTTTTATTTAACAAATAAACATACATAAAAAAAATTTAATAAAAATAATGTTTTAAGAAAAGAGGGGAATTAATGATTTTTTTAATTTTTTTCAAACATTTGTCACGTTACTAATGTCATGTTATTGCTTATGTGTCAAATTTAACGGACACATAAGCACTTAACTGATGAAAGGAACAAAAATATACTTATTTAATAGTTGAGGGACTAAAATTGAACTAATAGAAAGTTGAGAGATAAAAAATGAATTAGTTCTGTAATTGAGGGGGCAGAAATAGTTTCTCTTCACTTTTTAACAAATTAAATTACGCTTATATCGAAGCGGAGAAATCAAAGTCGGGAAGTCGGCAGATTCCCAAACCTCCACTGTTTCATTAAATTAATCTTTCATTAAAATAACCGTGCAATAATTAAAGGTCCTATTTGCATAACACAGCCTACAATTTGCATTAACTAGCATTAAATGATTATGCTTGTTTAGCTGTTACCTTTCACTATCTTGTTCACTATTAATCACAAAGAGGACTTGATCCCTGTCTCCTGTTTTTTATTTAGTTTCATTGTTCTTCCCTCTTTGGGTCTCTTTCCTGGAAGCTGCGGTCTACTTTGACCCACTTTTTTTGATGAATTTGCTAAATTTCTCCTGTTTATGACCCCTAAATCATAATAATCTTCTTAGTGGTAATATATCATGAAAAAAAATACTTTATCATGATATTCTGGAATGTAAAAAGAATTTGAGAAAAGAGTAATAAATATACATGATACATCTTATCTTAATTTAAAGATATTCTTTGTAATTAATTTTATTTATTATATTAATAAAAGCTGGTTAATTTTATACTAATATTTGATTGGTTTTGGATAGATTATATAATAAGAAAAAAATCATCTAAACAAAATCTCATATTAGTATATGTGTGTTTTAAACTAAATTGGTATTCTTTATAAATCAAACTCAGTTTCTTTATTTTAATGATTGATAAATTGTGAAAATTTTGAGTGGCTTTTTATATAGAACAACTTTGGGACACAAATGGAGCATCATGCCAGCCAAGACAGCCCCCGCCTACCTTTCCTTCGTGATTATTAATTAACTGAATTTAATTAATAAACTAATTACACTATTTAAAAACTGCATTATTGCATCGTGACAATCGATTGCATCTTAGTTCCACATTTTCTTTTTCTTTTTCGGGGTACGACCCATAATAGCAATATCGTGGTTCTCAAAATTTGTACTCGTATAAAGTACATTTCATAAAATAATACTACTTTTTGGTAAAAGATACCCTTCCTTACAAGTGGGAATATAATTGTTTACCAGTTTTATAATCATACTGTCATGTCGGTAAAATGCACTGTCATGACCATAACAGTTATCTATGGATCTTATAGCATTTTGCATTTTTATCCATAGATTACAACATTTTCTTTGTAGCAAAATAGCATCAATACCCTGAAAATTTGAGAAATATCATTAACTCTCCTCCTAATTTACCCAAAATTCACCCCCTAGTCTTAAGATATTTTATATTATTTTAAAATTTAATCAATGTGATGAAGAAAAATCACTCCTAGTCGAAGTGAAATTATTTTCTAATTTTACTGGGCCAGGCAATATATTTTTTTGAGAAAAGTTCCATTTTGTCCCTCAACTATTGAACTAGCTCATTTTTTGTCCTTCAATTTTCTATTGGTCCAATTTTAGTCCCTCAATTATTCAGTAAGTGCATTTTTGTCATTTCATCCGTTAAGTACTTATGTGTACATTAACTTTGATACGTAAGCAATGACGTAACATTACTAACGTGACAAATGTTTGAAAAAAATAAAAAAAATCATTAATTCCTCTCTTTTCTTAAAACATTATTTTTATTAAAAAAAATGCATGTTTTTTATGCATGTTTATTTGTTAAATAAAAATTAACACGTTATTGTATATGTGTTAAGAATATATGCTACGTCATTACTTATGTGCCATATTTAACGGACACTTATGCACTTAACGGATGGAAGGACCAAAAATCCACCTATTAAATAGTTGAGGGACTAAAATTGCACCATAAAAAAAGTTGAGGGACTAAAAATGAACTAATTCAATAATTGGCGGGGCAAAATTAGATTTTTCTCTATTTTTTTTGAAGGAAACAAGAGTTACCCTTTGAGTCTCTTAAATCAATTTCATTAAACACATACAAAGTTATTCACAAGGATTGATCTAATATAAATGCAGCCAAAATAACAAAGAAAAAAAAATACTTGACTAACCTAATTCTAACTATTACACTTCTAATCTCCCCCAGCTCATAAATTACAACTCCACTCAACCACTAGTTAACATTACTTATAATTCTCCATGAACAATCATCTACATTCAAATTTCTACTCTGAAAGATGCATAAATTCCTTGTTAGCCAAATTTCCCAAGAAGTCCAAGCTCTCGAAATATATCAGATTTTTAAATATTTTTTAAAAGATCAGGTGGTGTAATTTTTCATTCCATTTTGGTCTTCATATGTCTATGTCCATTTATGTAAGAGCCTAGTGCATTAACTGACCCAGCCCAATCTTCAGACATATACCATATTGTTCTGAAAAAGACTTAAATTTGATTGGTACTAATAGTTAATGCACCAGCCTATTTAAGTAACACAAATTCACATTCACAGATGAAGGTGAGACTAATCAACTAGCCCCCTTTCATTCCGGAGTGTTACAATTTATAAGACCAGACATTGAAAACTTTATTTTATTTTTCTGTTGTAGAGTTACAACTGAAAAATAGATGACTAACTAATTCGGTCTTCCTAGTATTGCAGCAAAGTTGTACAAAAAAGAATTTCTTGAATCATCAAATTCTCTTTCGTATATAATTTGTTGTGCAGCAGAAGCCACATGAAGTGAAAAGTGGGTTAGACAATATATTACTAGGCTGACACCCGCGTATTGCTGCGGGTATAAAATCATTACGAAGATAATAAAAATTATTTTTTTATGTTATAAACATATCTAAATAAATTATAAATTACAAAAAATATGTGTATTCTTCATAACTATATACTTACTACCTTACAAATTTTTGTTTCAGTTTTTGTAAATTAATGATTACAGTAAATTTTTTTGGTACTCATTGAAAAATCTTAAAAAAAATCTTTTAATTAGTAATTATTACTCTTTCTCAAGAAAATTTTCTAAAGTTAATTATCCTTCTTAAATTTAAATTAATTAATTAATTAATTAATACTTTATAATAAAGTTCTCCTTGGCTGCAATTCATCCCCCTCCTTATTTCCTTTCGTTAAAGAGGTAAGAAGAAAAAAAGAGAAGGGAGAGATAGAGATTTTTTTCCTCGTATGAAGTTCACATGTACTATTTCTATATCAGTTGAACAAAGATATTATGTGATGCGGGTTATAAAAAACGGGTAGTGATAATTACAGTCAAGTATTTTGTTAAATACAGGCTCAATTTATTTTTAGACGATTTTGCCCCTAAATTGAAATAGAAAGTCATTAATTAGGTATTCTCAATCTAACAAGGACCTTTGATGACAACTTTTGTTTTAAGGTATGTATACTTCAACCGTTGCTATATAAATGAAATTTTATTCAATCTAAGAATGAACATATTTCTTTGTTGCTACTTATATGAAATTTTATTCATGGATTTAACCGATTTATAAGATTGAGAGACAATTAATTTTATGTTCCAATACGTAAAATCATGACCTCCCAAAGATGCTACAGTCCTTCTGCAGAAGCCCCTGCCTTCCATATTTTAGCTAGACGAGCTAGATTATTTACCCAACCCAGCTAGAAAGTTATAACCTATTAAATCGCAAGTACTACATAAATATATTTGGGTCGAATTATTATTATTATTATTATTATTATTATTATTATTATTATTATTATAAGACAAAACATACCTTATGATTATTTTTTTTTAATCTAGTGGCTGACAAAATATTGAATCGCCAAAAGGAATAAGTATATTATATGGTATTAATAAAATGCCATAATTAATTATTAAAATAATCACAAAATATTTATTAATTATAAGTTACCATTTAAAAGTAGGGGTAAAATAGTCTAAAAATAAATTGAGCCTGTATTTAACAAAATTCTTGATTGTATTTATCACCACCCTAAAAAATATTATCTAAAGGCATGTTAGTAACTTGTTACGTGATATATTTCACAACTATTCCACAAAAAATCAAAGATCTACCCTCCTCATTTAATTCATCAATCCTCTCCATTTAATTAAGCAAATATAACATTTTCATTCTACAACACATCTTATTTAAAGTAATACACTTTTCATTTACAAGAATTAAGGGAGGGAATTTTTATTCCACAATAAAACAAAAGTCTACATATACTCCATTTATTCAACAATCATCTCCATTTAATCTAAGAAACATCACATCTCAATTTAATGTCATATCTTATTGGACTATTTTCTTAATGAATTAATAGAGAAGATTTTTTTTATATATCTAAATTTGGTGGCTCAATAGGAAGCTTATTTTTTGATTGAGCATAATAGAAAGATTTCAGAAGAGGGGCTATAACGAAAAAGTGCAGGAAATTTTTGGTCTAACCCTCTTGACAAAGAGACAGCGGTCATTATTACGTTGTAACTTGTAATTGTTAATATCAATAGCAAAGCCCCAAATTTTGCGGCTCAATTAAAGAAGAATAAAATTTTCAATTTCAAGGGGCAGCTTTTAGTTTTGCTTAACCCCCAGTTCTTCTCAATTGTAAGTAAATTGGAAGTGTCCATTCCATTCAACAAAGGCGGAATTTACAAGGACCGGGGGGTTATGTCTTTCATCTTCCTAAAATTTTGAACAGAGTAATGCACTATTATTATCATAACGGTTTTTTTTCCCCAAATATATGTATTTTTATATATTTTACCTCACAATTTTTTATACAATATTAGTTAGTGATGAAAAAAATTTGTCCCCGACATATCCGGTCAAGCTCCGTCTATGATGTTCAACCAAATAAAATGTCTTTAGAGACTTAATTGGAAATATATTTGAAAAAAAACGATAAATGAATAATATTTATTTGGTTACATAAATATAAATTGGATATTAACAAATTATATTTGTATATATATAGTAAAAATGGTCATCATCTGTGTATAATTTTATCGTGGGCTAAGAATTTCTTTTGAGAAGATAAATGAAAGATTAATTTATTACATATAAAGATATATAGTTTAGATGTTCTTACTAAGTTAATGTATTATTTTATTGATGCAAATTTTGATATACTATTCCATTAGTATGAAGTTATATTTATTTTTTAGGACAATAATTGTTACATACTTATTTAAAGAAAAAGAGATGATGCTGATAAGGTTTGAATTCATAACCTTTATAGTCATAAGGATTGCACTTACTATGAGACATGACAATGTAAAATTATATTGAAAGTGAGAAAATTCTGAAATCACAATATTTTGTATTTGCATGCCAAACAAATTAAATATGAAATAACTCATTTGACATAAATTTAGATGAGTATGATTTTTGTAGTTTATCATAGAGAAAGATAAAGTATAAAAATGCTTGTATTACATATGGATGTAATTCACATTTTTTTCTCTTTTTAGATGTAGACTGTAAGAAAATTTTATTACTATAATATTTTTAGAAAATTTATACAAGAATCGAAAGAAATATTTTTTTTGTGGATATTTTTATTTGTTTCGAATTTGTTTGGCCAAAAATAAAAATTATGTTAACTGAAATAATTTCTAAATAAATATCTCATACTCTATTAATCTAACATTTTCTTGTCAAAAGATAATAACCGAAACAATATATAAATTCAATATATTTGAATTATTTTTGAAGAAACACGAACAATTATTCCTAAAAATATACGGTATATCAATTAAATATGTCTAGAATTATTAGTTTATCGGTAGAATTACATTAACAAGACTAAAACATATAATAAATGTTTAAAATTTCGCAAATAACTTATAACTTAGGTTGATAGATCATAATGAATATATAGTAAGATATCGTCAGTTAAAATCTCATCAAACATACATATGTAACAAAGTCTCGCAATAAAACACCAAACATGAACCAATGGAGATTTAATGTTTGTTTACACTAGAGTTCCCCCTCAACAAATAAAACAAAATATAAGCTTATATACTTGATCTCCACTAAAAATTCCATCAAATCCACCTTGTGACACTGTTAAATAGGGTCCACTTTCCTTTTTTTATTAAATAAAAAAACTGTCAAGTAGGGCCGTTTAACAGCGTGAAGAGGATTGTTAGGGGGATTTTAGGGCACCATTTATATTTTTCCATAAAACAATCAAGTAGAAAAAAAAGTAAAAATCCAATTACTAGTTCTACTTTTCTTAAATCCCTCGGGATTTGCACCCCAATTCCCTCCCATACCCTATATGCACCTGTTCTTCTTTGCTTCCTTACGGTCTCTATCTCTGTCTGTTTGTGTAGCAAATCACTAACAACTGATATTAATTAAGATATGCAGGCTCCACATTTCAGTGGATAATGATGTAAGGATATATCCATCGAAAAAAAAAATGATGTAAAAGGATATACAATCTCTTTCGGTTTTAATCCTCTCTTTTTATTGGAGTCTTCTCCTTACTTCTTCCTCCCGAGTCCTCAACTATTTTCAATCCAAGAAACGTGATTATATTTATTGTATAATAAAAAAAACGGGAAACAGCTCGCGTGCAGTGCAAGGCCCTCTCTTGCCTTTTGCCTCCCCCTTTATATTTTCTCCAATCCAGTTTTCATTTTTCAGTTTTCTAGTTTGAGAAGAGAAGAAGAAGAAACGCCTCGCCAATTCTGAGGTAAGAGATTGTGTGATTTTACTTCAACCTCTTATTTGTTCTCTTTGCTTTTGTGGGTGTGCGTTTGTTGAATCCTTTGATCGATCTGTTTACTTGTTTGTGATCTTTTGCTTTCTTCGCCACGGGGTTTGAATTTTTTTTTTGGGTTTTGTTGAGGTTTTAGTTTGGTTTGTTCATAAGTGGTGTGCGAGTATACTGGGAAGGGACTCTTCATTTTTGTGATACAAATGTTTTCTCTGATTTCTTTTTATCCTGTTGTGATTACTTATCAAGTAATATATATTCACCATTTTGTGTACAAAATTTCGTGAGTAAACGTTAATCAGACCTTCACTTAAGATCACCATTGATAGGTTTCTTTAACAATCTATCCAATCCTATCTCAAAAAAAAAAAAAAAATCTATCCAATCAAGGAAATTCCCATTTAGATTTTTCTTGAACAGTAGTCAGGAATGGTTTTGAGTTCCCACCAAGTTCTTATTACAGATCATAAAATATAAGTCACTCTCTTCTATTTTACTCTCCGTAATGATTTGAGTAAACTTCTGTTCATAATAAATCACACTTTTTATATATAATAGGGGTAAAGGTGAATGATTCACATATTTTTTTTAGTAAAGTTAATCACATCTTGAAAAGAGTAACAATATCTATGTGATTTATTCTTCTAATGGAAGACACTTAATGTTACAGTTTATACCTTAATGAAAGAAGTTTAAGACAGCATTGAGTGTTGTACTGCTCATAATAATGAAACAAAGTTAAGATGTATCAGTAATCTTCCTTAATATTAGAAGAAGAAATATATGCTGCATTTTGGGGCATCCTTGTTTTATTTCACATATAGATCATCCTAGTTAGTTAACTATATATGTTTGAATCTCTCATTGATTTCATTTCTTAATGCAACACATTTGAGCTTAATTGGAATTTGGTCTGTGTTAATCTATGCATATAATTCACGCTTAGGAAAATCGATCTTTCTTGACCTAATCATTAAAGTCCTTTAAACAATTTAATTTTGTGAGAAGATAAATCTGAAATCAAAGTGGACCAGACGAGTGAACTCAAGTAATATGGAATAGTTATGCATGCATGTTTCTACTTAATTGCTTTACATAAATTGATATTTTTCCCTTGTTATAATCCTTTTTGCAATGTTTTCATAAAGTGAATACCAGTTTTGTTACCTTATATGGCCTTAAATTAGTGCAAATGTTTTTGTGATTAATTGCATGCACAATAATCATCAAAATACCTTTAATCGAAATCACATATTTAGCTAGTTGATTTATGATTTTACTGTTCTAATTTCATGGGATAATGTCATGACTATTTGAAAAAAAAAAAAGAATGGGGATGAAATACTTCAAGAAACTTTTGACATTTCTGTTCAGATCCTTTTATTGCATTTTTTTAACTGTATTCCTGATAGTTTAACCCGCCTTTTTATTGGCTTAAATCATGGAAATTCAATCACTGTGATCTTGTTTGATCATGTCTACGATCTTAAAATCTTACATAATTGTACTTGTTTGCCAAATGACAACAAATCAAGTTTGTGATTAAACTGTTTTTCATTCATTAATTACTAAAAAGACTTGTATGATTTCTATTTAAACACATCCTAATATTTATTTGTTAATTTGTTTCCATAGATTTTGCATGGGGTGGCAACAAGCTAGAGGTGGCAACTGCATATCTTGCAAGAACTTTGTAAGTTTTTATTCTATTTTGATCCCTAAATTAGTAAAAAAAAAAAATTAATCAAATTAGTTTGTTTTTTTTTGAAAGAGAAAATCAAATTAGTTGGTGCTCATTTCCAATAATTTCTTCTTGCTCTTCTCTGATAAAAATATTTAGCAAATTCACACCTTAATGTCTAATTATTGAAGTCTAGTTTTCCTTTTAATTTCAATCTCGTACTATTAATTTATTTTTCATTGTTATGGGCCATAAAAAGGAATGAAACAAAACACAAACATGGAAAATATAAAATATATATATATATATATATATATATATATATATTGTGCAGTATTTAACTACTTTTGTCATAAAATATATTTTCCGTAAAAGAAAAGAGATAACACAAAAATACCATTTTTCTTCTTTTTTTTCTTTTTTTTTTTCCTTTTTATGCAAAAATGAAAGTTTGGATAAGGGTATGTTGTCCAAAAGAAAGTTTTATTAAAGGGAAAAGGAAAATTCATGCCTTGTCATTGGGCCAATATACTATTTCTAGTATTTCCTAAAAATAGATGATTATTTTAATTCCCTTTTTCTTCAATTATACTATAGCTGTTAATTTGTACTTAACCATACTGGATTAAGCGATCAATATTCAAAAGAGAAGAGAGGAAAACAAAACAAGACTAATTTTAGTGGGCCAGAGCCCAAGTCACCAATTAAAGGGGCCTAAATTGGTCTTAAATGGTCCGAAATACAGTTAATAAATAGAACAAGTCATTTGAAACTTGAAAGGAACTCAACAAAATTAGTCTTTAGTCATTTAATGAAAATTTGAACGGGTTTATTTTGTAAGTGTCGCTATTAATATTGTTATTGTTCTTAAGAGGGAAACAGAACATTCATTGTCAAAATATTAAATCAAGAAAATTGACAGCTTACATAAAAAGTTGTATACAAATAATATGATTGCACTTCATGACAAGAAGATTCATCTAGTTATACAAATAAGAGAAATAAAATCAAACAACCCTTAAATAAATCTATTTTCTCAAAATAAACAAAGAAAGAGATAAAACAGAATCAATCTATACTAGAATAAATAAAAACACCATAAACCTTATTAATCTTTGTTTTTGCATTCTTAATCTAACAAGACAGACTAAAATGTTAAAGTAAATAAATCTTAACAAACAAAAATCATCTATCTCTCTCACTCTTAGAAATTTAAATTAATTAATAAATACAAATCGTTGAAGAGACGATACTCAATCATTTGCTCAGCTTCAACCTGCACAATTCACAAACTAATCACTTAAAAATCCAAATTTTACAATAATAATAGCAATAATTATTATTACTTTTAATAAAACTTACGAAAGATTAGGATCGTTTGGAGATTTATCGTATTTGGAAAGACCAGTGGGAATCGGTTCGATTTCCATTGCACTGCTCTTTCCCTCTATTATTGAAAAACTGTAAGGCACTCTTGCCTCTCCTCTCAATTCATGAACGGAACTGGTGGGTCCAGTACTCGATCTATACACCTGCAATTTTATTTATTACATCTCGAGTTATTATAAATGTCTCAAGTTTATTTAGCAGTCATGTTATTTTCTCAGTTGTGTTATTATTTACTTGTTTTAATTGTATCATATATGACCCTGTAAAATGAAAATATGCAGGGGTATATATGAAACTTTTGACGTTTTATAGTGACTTGGATGAATATTTTTTATAAAAACAAGTATGTTTTTATTATTTTTATTTACCTTGTGAAATAATTCGTAGTTTTCCACGCGCATATCATTAATCTTGCTTAAGAGATCTTTGTTTTCTGTCTGTAATTCCATAGCCTACAAAACACATTCAATATTTAAACTTAGAAAACAAAACTCTAATTTTCAAATTTATTAAGAATAATAACAGGGTTTGATCGATCGTTGCATACCATCTGCTTCAGTTTCATATTTTCATTCAGGAAGACCTGATCCTGTAATTAAAACAAAAATGTATGTTACTAGCTATATCTCATAAGATAAACTTACTAAAAATTAAGTATTATTTTAATTAATAATAACCTTTTTAACTCGCACTGTACGTAAATTAGCTTCAAGTTGGATTTCTAAAGCATCTAATGACTTACAATCCAAGCCATCTAAATCTTCTCCACTCAACTGCCTGTGATTAATGAATTTACCACACATGATTAACTTAATATTATAATAATTAGATATTAATATAATTATGATTAATTTAATTTATTTAATACTAATATAAATTCGGGTTTTATTAAATGTAGGTACCGCTGAGTATCTTGCAAGATGTGCAGTTGCTGCCTCAAGCTTGCTGCCTCCCTCTGCCCAAACAAAAATTATCACCAAAATTATTAATTAATCATAAATATAGTTTTGGTAATAATAATTAAAAAGATGACATAATATTTTCCAAAATATTATTCTATGATCGTATTAGGTAATAACAAGTTAATTTTATTATTGGTTATAAATCAGTTCAAAAATGAAACAGGCTAATACCACTTCAAATCGGACAAGTTATTTGATTCACCAGGTATAAGTTAACCAATTATCATGATTTGTGAGTTGAGCATGAATACGCTCCAGTTTTAATAAAAACACATTTATAAATTTATTCCAGAAAGAGAAAATGGAAGCAGAAGCAGGAGTGAGAAAATGAAGTACCTGGGCTTCCGAAAGCTCCACAGAACATTCAGCGGATTGGAAACACTCTGCACTGTTGCTCGTCTGAAATTTACCACAATAAAAATATTCTCAATTTAGCATGAAATAGTTATATCTTGTAATTAGTTAATTAATAAATGTTAATTTTGTATTTTCATTCATGTAAGGTTGAAATTATGAAATTGTATTTATTACATATAATGTTAAAAAGAGTACCTTAATTTCTTCTTTCTTTTCTGCAATTGTTGTTAGCATTTGTTGTGTGATGATCTACATGTGACACAAAATCAAAATCAGTTAACTGATTTTGCAAATGGTTTTAAATTTACTATTAACTCTAAGTTTGTTACTCTGTTAAGTGAAAAGAAGAGCAAAATCTAGACATAGAATAGAGAATTTAGCCAAAAAAGACCCTCCAATATTGATAATTGCAAAAATCCTCTTTAGAAAATTCCAAGAAAATCCCAACTATTTTAGTTAATTGAACATATTATTTATTTAATTAATATTTTACAATTTAAGCATAATAACTAATAAAGGGGTTTATTGCAAATTTTCCCAGAATATATAGGCCATATAAAAAGGCCCATTTAAGCCCAATGTCAAAACCTTTTCGTATGTACATACAACTATTAATTGACACAATAATGATAAAAAAAAGTATAATCTGAATGTATAATATGCTACTATGTGCATAATATGATAGATTAATAACTTAAATATTGCAAATGATATATGATACATAAAAATGTATATTAAACATGCTTTGAAACATACCTTAATATCTACGTCTTCCTCTTCTGGATGCTCATCTCTATACTTTACGTATCTCCTAATCAGTTTCTCCATATGTCTACGGGAAATTTAGCAAAAAAATTAAAATAAAAAAATAATTCGGTTTTATGCTGAAATGTTATAATTAATTAATTATTATGGTTGTGGTCAAATTCTAAGAAAAATAATAAAAATAATATAAAAGTCTAATTTAAGAAATTCTTTTTGAGTTTTAATTTGATTTGATCTCACTCTAATTGGGAACCCTAAACTCTAGAAAAAGAAAGAACAAAAAAGTATTATTTCGGATCTGATATTTGAATTAAAAAAGATTTAAAAGATCTAGTCAATTGAAGCAACTCCAAGACCAAAATAAAAGTCATTTTTTTTCTTATAAATGGTAAACTCGATTCTTTGATCTTTTATACAAACAACTCAAAATTCAAATCTATATTGAGTTCAGAAAAATCTATTTAAAAAATGGAGTCATAATTAAGAAAATCATTCACTGTCAAGTTTGTTACTACAATTTCATGAGATTTCATCATTTCTTGAGAGAAATAAAATTCAAGATTTAAATCTAGGTCAAAAAGCACTCCCACTTCTGCAATCTTGAAAGTTAAAACTTAAAATCAAGTCTCAAACTTCTAAATTCCAATATTTCAAACAACTACAAGATACAAAACCCTAAAATCTCACACTTTCTACATACCTAAAAACCTCAAATTAAAGATACACAAAAGATCTAACAAAACAAAATAAAAAATTCCAAAAAAAAGATCTAAAAGATAGAAAACTTACTCAGTGCTTGTGCCTCTGCTACAGAAATCGTAAAGCCGGCCGGTACTAGAAAAAACGATGAGACCCACATCAGCATCGCAAAGAATGGAGAGCTCTTGCGCCTTCTTCAAAAGTCCGTGTCTTCTTTTCGAAAAAGTAACTTGTCGATTCGTTGCATTTTCGATTCTCTTTATTTCGATCTTTCCTCTCCCCATTTTCTCACTTTTTTCTCTTGCTTTCTCAAAGGGTGTATTGCTTTTCTTGTTTTGATCAAGGGGTAATAATGTTTCTTTTCTTTGGAGTTACTACTTTGAGAAAAAGGAAGAGAGATTATTTATAGATGTGGATTAAATGCTCCTGTTACTTTAATTGGCGTTTTAATACCAAAGATTTGCTTAAAATAGGGAGGAGAGTAGCTATTTTTGGTGTAAATTAATTTGAGGCGAGGAAGAACGCGATCTGTCTAATAATAGTAAATGCATTATGAGAATTAATAATAAAGATATATTTGGAACCTGCTAATTCATGACGCGTTTCTTTTTTTCTTCTGATAACTCTCCATTTGGTCGAATTGGTTTGTTTGGAGAGTTCTATTTTTGGATATTCTTTGTTTTAAATTGAGAAAAGGAGGTAGTCTCTTTTTGTTTCTTTAATGAGAAGATTATCTTGAAAATGTAAATTAATTGCTTTTAGTAATTCGTTTCTAATTATAGTGCAAATAGCTGTGATGCATTTCTTCCTAATTTAATTGTGCGCACAAACTCCATAAATGGTATATGCATTTTTGTTCTTTTGGAAAGGATGGTGATGTTATACTTTTCTGGACAAATATTGCAACAGCATTCTTAGGTGTAAAAATAAATGGTACATGCTATCTTTGTCAATTGTAATTATTTCGTAGAATTCTTCCTATTGTACATGCAATAGTTTTAGTATAGTTTCTTTTCTCATAAAAACTTCCTTTCATAGTTTTATATTTTTCCAATTATTACTTATTAAATCAAATTGTTTTTTGTAATGTACTTAATAAATCAAATTGGTACACTTTGCAAACAATTACTTGGTAAATTAGATAAATCTAGCTATAGCAATTGTAATTTGAACCCTATGACTGACCTTAAATATGTACATAGATAGTCTTTCTTTAAATTTATTTGACTACCAATACATAGACCATTCATCATCTACACATAAACCATTCATCATCTATCATTTTCTTTTTTGATTTATTGAATACAAATAATCTAATACTTTTACACAAAACACTTATCTATCATGTGGTAAGCCGCAGCAGATCCTATTGCATTAGGACACGTGTAAGAGACCCAATAAAAGTCACCCACGTGGCGCCTCTCGAAACACGAAACACTCGATCCTCCAATCGATAGTCTTGTTCATAGGCTTTTATTGATTTCCTCCCCAGGGTGTACGGCACAAAGTCAAACACAGTGGCCAATGAGTCTTGAGAGACAAATTATCTCTGATCTTTTGTTATCATATACTTAATAACTATCACTGTGGCTAATCATTAACATTTCTGGCCTTTGATGATAAGAGGATTATGAAGTATAAATAAAAAACTAATCTAATATTGATAATATAATTAGTTTA